>JAQQZT010000033.1:20800231-20813311 GCA_030068275.1 Clarias platycephalus | reverse complement strand
TGGAGGAACGTTGTTTCGTTTCACTGTGTACTACCTGTATATGGTTGAAATGACAATAAAGCCTTTGAACTTGAACTGAATAATCAGCATGAGGCAAGAATACAGTGCACTATGCATACACACATTCACATCTAGCGAAACCAGTCCACCTTGTTTTTTACCCCCTTATGAAGTCCTCTGTTTTGTGGATTGTGTAGTATGCCCAGGGTTATTGTTTTACCTCATGTGACTGACACTTCAGCAAGCAAAGTTTGGGAAAGAAACTGCTTTTTCAGTTGTGCTACGGTGATTAATATATCCATCAGAATAGCTGTTCATTTATCTGTACAAGTTAAGTAATGACAGTTTGTCCATTTCTTTCCTTAAAGTTGCCCTTTCTTGGTGGCTCACCTAACCATCTGCATCCCAGTGATTGCCGGAGTGCTTTTTCTTTTTGTGATCATCACCCTTCTTCGCACGAGTTTTACAGACCCAGGGATCTTACCCAGGGCTTTTCCAGAGGAGGCTGCTGACATTGAGCGGCAAATAGGTAAAACAATGTGTATATGTTGTAAATGCAATCCAAATTAATTTACATGGTTTGTATTCTCTGTTCTATGTGTTTCTGTAATATGTTGTTCATATTCTTAGATAATTGTGGGTCAGCTACGTATCGTCCTCCACCTCGGACTAAAGAGATCCTTATAAATGGGCAGTTGGTCAAACTTAAATACTGTTTTACCTGCAAGATGTTCCGTCCACCCCGTACTTCACACTGTAGTTTGTGTGACAACTGTGTAGGTGAGGCTTTCGTTTTTGACTCTTTCGTGTTGACTTTAGTAGCTGTGATGAAAAGACAATAGTTTTTTACACTGAGCTTTAAATGAATTGTTTAATAAAAGTGTAGTGAAACAAACAACAACTACCTCGTATTTTATGTACATATGTGTTTATTAATATAATGCAATGACTTATGTTCCCCATACAGAGCGTTTTGACCACCACTGCCCATGGGTAGGGAACTGTGTAGGAAAGCGCAACTACCGCTTTTTCTATACTTTTATAATCTCTTTATCCTTCCTTACCTCCTTCATCTTTGGCTCTGTGATCACACACCTCACTTTACGTAAGTAAATCATAAGATCTCAACACAACCCATTAAAATAAATTGTTTCATCACATTGAGTTATTTACAGATTTATAAACAATGACCAATTATTATATTGGAATCATATAATGCAATGTTCACTCTCAGTTGAGTAATAATACAAAGCTAGTTGTTAAAATAAGAAAATAAGCATGTTAAGTACTAGACCTCATGCTTTAAATCACTTTAAAAAAATCCCTAAGCAGTAGTTACTGTAATGTAAAAAAATTCCCACCTGGGTCAAGTCTGCACTCTAAAAGTGTCCTAACATCAGAGTACCACCAGGGGGTAGGTTTTCTTTCGTTCTGCTTGCCTTCATTCAACAAGATATCGAGAGTCAAATGATTATATACAGTACCGGTCAAAAGTTTGGACACAAGTTTGGATTTACTTTCTACATTCTAGAACAATACTGGATTTTATTTTTCAAAACTATGAAATACTACATATGGCATTAGGTGATTTAAAATAACAACTGATTGTTGTTGTTGCTTAGACATTTAGGTCAGGTGTTCTGGAATAGTTCTTGCAAGAACAGTATTTTCAAATGCATTTGCAAAACCCATTAAGCACAATAATGAAACTGGCTCTCATGAAGACCATCCCAAGAAAGTAAGACCAAAGCTTACCTCTGCTGGAGAGTTGAAGTTCATTTAGAGTTACCAGACTCATAAATCTCCAATTTACAGCGCCTCAGATTAGAGTTGTTATGAAGGCTTTACAGAGCATAACCAACAGACACATCTCAATATAAATTATTCTAAGGAGATTATTGCACATTTAGGTTGCCTTCAGAATAGTTTTACAGCATAGAAAAAATATATATAAGGAAAAACCATGGCATTAGATGGTGTGTCCAAACCTTTGACTGGTAGTGTTGTACGGTATGAGGCACAAAGGTATTTGGAAACATGTGTTGGTTTTAGTGAAACAAAAGCAGTACCTATTCACAAAACCTGCAAACATAACACATGCAAATGGTATTACGTGCTTTCTTCTGTTTTGGGGAATAATTATAATAAACATTTCTTGCTGTTTTGTTGTGGCAAAGGGAGCCTTTAGTGCGAATCTTGCTTGATTCTGAATATTTTTTTTTAATTATCTACAGGATCACAAGGCGGGAAAGGCTTTGTACAGGCGTTACGAGAGAGTCCAGCCAGATATCCTTTCTGTCTCAGTGTCTCATTTAGGGACATGTGTGATTTACATATACCCAAGACCCCAGCAACTAATACTTCTACTGATCTCTAACTGGTTGTCATCTCTCACTGTACAGTTAGCAAATAGTTTTTATCTGATGCAGTATTTCCACTGACCAGGAATCATAGCATAACTATTCAAATGGTTCGTTTGCGTTGCCTTAATATTTACGCTTAGATAATCAGGGGCACAACAGTGGAATGCAGGGAGTGAATGTCTTTATATCAAAGCTAAACCTTAACTCCTCTGGTAATGTTGTGGAACTGGTTGTTTGTTTCTTCTCCATCTGGTCCATCCTGGGTCTGTCTGGCTTCCATACCTACTTGGTGGCTTCCAACCTTACAACTAATGAAGATGTAAGTGTTGTCCAATGCGTACCTTGTTTGGTATAAAAGCACATTTTCTACTTGATTGATTATAACGTGAGAAGCATGCATTTTAACACGTTTCCTTTCCATACCACTTCATTTTTTTTATTATGACAATTCTTCTCAGATTAAGGGATCTTGGTCAAGCAAAAGAGGTGTGGAAGAATTGGGGAACCCTTACAGCTATAACAGCATCTTCACTAACTGCTGTGTTGTGCTATGTGGTCCAATGCCTCCCAGGTCAGTAGTAGAATAAATGTTGCTGACACAAGCCACAGTATTTTCCTAGCTTTAATATGAGCTTTAACATTTTAATAGCTCATATTATTTATGTCGGTCATATGCTAGTGTCAGTGTGATGTCGTTTCAGCTTGATTGATAGAAGAGGGTTTTTGCCTCCAGACGTCATCCCTCAAACAGTCACATCTGAAACTGAGCTCCATCCTTTTATGACAAAGCACGACACTAACATGGTAAGAGTTCCATCTAGTGGCAGTATCTCAGATTCAGTTGTATTCTTGCAGATGAAACTGCAGGATACATTGCAAATTATATAACAGAAGAGTAAAGTATTCAAACTAGGAAAAATCAGTCAATAAATGGTTATTCTGTGATTTATGTTTGAAATTATAAGTAATTGAACCTACGTAACTGAGTAGTCTCATATGTAATTTTAAAAGAAATGTGAACAAACTTTAACTTCCTTTTGTACAAAGTGAGTGAATTTTACACGCTTCAAGACAATTGAGTACTCTTTCATTTTATCTATAAAGTCCATTCAAGTTTAAGACTTCTCTGTTGTGGTTTCTATTTAATATTTTTATAACTCCACAAAATTACGAGTGTGTTACTGTTTCAGTTCTAAAAAAAAAAGTTTGTACTTTTTGTACAGTTTCTGGAGTACTAAAAATGTGCCTTTCGATTTTGAGACATACTGACTAGATTGTATGCTCTGCAATTTGTAATGTAATGAGCTGATTTTAACAGGAGGGAAACTGTCAGGAATTTGCTGTATCATGCACTGCCTGATGGCTGGCAGATCTGAGTTTGGATGGTAAGATTGTGTTACAAGCATTTCTGCATGCAATTGTCGCCATCGTCTCTCCTCACGAACTAACCATCATTTGCTATGTTTGAAATGTATTTCAGCATCCACTCGCTTTACTTAATGTTTAGCTGTGTGTGCACTAACTCCGAACCTCCATCCTTAACTTGTAGTGTTCTGTATATTTCTCATTGCTTTTGTCAAAAATTTTAAATGGTGACTTTTCATGAACTAAATGTATTTTTTGTTGCTTGAACTGACATGAGGATAAAATTGCAATCAGGATCATCAAGCAGAAAGATGCTTATTTTTTTCTCTTCTGTGTCTGTACTCTTGCCCATGTTTTTTTAAAATTTATTATTATAATTTTTTTTTACTTAATCTGATACTCTTACAGGCACACCCAGTCTCAAAATACTATTTCCCAAGAACTTGCATTCTGTAACTTTGCTCAGTATTCTGTCTTTTTTCTATTGGCAGGGCCTCTTGGGTTTCACAGCTTCAAGCTCTCATTCATACAGTTTCTCATATGTGACTTGCTTTTGCCGATGTAAACTGGGTCGTCTTTTCATCCCTTAGTGACCCTAGGGAATCTGTTCACGTTGCAAAGATGTACCATTTCATTCTATGCTCAAGAGTGAAACTAAGCTAGAACACCTCATCCATATCATAATGTCTTCTCCAGTTTTATTGCATGTTTTGTTGTGGTCATTGAACGAAAAATCTGTTTTTAATTTTCTTCTCCCTCTTTACTCCTTCTTTACTGTGTACAGTACAAACAGGCTGCCAAGGAGCTTTTGGAGTCAATTTCTCAATGCTCAGTGATCAAGGGCAGCTGCAGCTGTGCCACACCTAATACCACTCCAGTCTCAAGCACACCTAAATCAACAACTGGTAGACCTTCTACCAACTTCTTTGGAAGACCGGAACACCATCTGAAGACCTGCCCTGAGCAAAAAAGCCACACTGGACGCTCGGACGCTTAGCTTCCATCTTTCAATCCATTGTTAGCCATAGACCTCTCATTCTCAGAGATGCTTCTGACATGGGCATTCTCCCTCTGACCTGACCTCATGGGTCATGCAGTCTTTAAACAGTGAAAAATGCCCAAAGGACTTAAGATTTATTTGACACATGTGTAAACAGAAGATTGATTTAGAGTTAGTTCTGGTTCTGTCTTTCATCAGCAGAGTGGGAATAGAGGCAAGCACATTACATGTTTGACAAGAAGGGGTCATTTCCTGTTCTCTCCACACTGCATACAGCTGTGTTTGGTGTTCCACTAAGCCTTGAGCCATATTTAAGATTTTCCCATTGACTTGTATTTATAACAGTGACTTTTGTTTAAAGGGGAGTCTCCTGACATGTGCAGCCCAAACGGATCTCAACTATATGTCTATTGTGGGCTATGAAACACAGAAAGGGATAAGTATTCAAATTTTGTTTGAAATTACTTCGAGTGTTCAAGGACGTATCGTAGAAGAGGTAAAGGCTACTTATTTGTGTGTTGATGGTAATTTATGGGTCAATTGTTTAAGCTTTGAGTTGAAATGACTAGGAAATGGTATTCAAACCTTTAACAGCACTGGAGTAGTTGCACAAACAGATTGTAACTTCTCCAATATTAAAATATTACTATTTAGTAAGTGGAAGAGGAATTCGAGAGCTATACCTTTATTTAGAAGGTATATTAATTAAGCAAACATTTGCACCATGTGTTACATTCAATTTGCAAACAGTTTTCTTGGTCCTAGTCTCTTTAAAAAGAAAAAAAAGCCATTTTCTTTGTTTGATTTTTAAATCCTGCACAGTACAGTGTATTGATTGTATACAGGTATTGTAAAACTGTCCTAGAAAACTTGGATTTCATTTAAAAACAAAGTTAATGTTAAATTATAAATTATAATAGGTGTGTGTGTGTCTGGTAATGTGTCTTTATTGTTCATTCTACATGTAAACAAAATATTCATCAAATGTGTAGGTATGTGTACTCTGAAGACATGCAGTGCACACATTTAAGCACCATAGACTAAAGTTTTATTTGTTGTTGAACAGAGTCATATGTTTTTGTTGTATGGCTTTATATATTGGTTAGTAGACATTTTGCTATCCCTAAACCAGAAGTAATTGTTGATTTAACAGGAGACAGACAATAATGCTAGACAATGCATTAGCATCAGAAATAAGCTAATAACTATTGTCTTTAACAGTTTTTGGAATTCACTGCGAGTTTATTATACTGAGAGAATTAATTGTAGGAGATATTAGCTTCAGTTCATCTTTGCCAAAGCTGACAGCTGGACGGCTTGAATGCTTTCACAGAAATGAAACCTACTTTAATGTGTGATGTGAGCATGTCAACATGGGGGTAGGGGGGACCCTTTTGAGAATCTAACACGTGACTGAAACTGGGACCATGGGAATTGTTTTCACATATGTAGGCCGGTATTGTTTAAAAATTTTTTTTTATTACTGCTACATCAATTGAGAAGAAACTATGCAAGTGTGCATCGCCAGTGCTGTAAAAAGTGATCAATCAATATTGATGGCACAGGCAAGAATAACGAAAAAGTTAATTCAGTAAGTCTTCAAAAATAAATTAAAATTTCTAAATAAATTTTTTTTATTGTTTAATAAAAAATAAACCAGTAAACAAAGGTAGTTGTTGCAACTTTTTCATTGGTTCTAGAAAACTGGTTGCCAACACTAGATGGCATATTATTCTTCAGTTATAGAAGTTCCCTCATGGTCATGTCCTGTCCAGAGTAGCATGTCCTAAGCTCAGGCTTAGTGAGCTCATTGTCAAGGCCCTGGTGAATGATCTCATGCCTCAATGACCATAATTCCTCTTATTAAAACTTTGATGAAGTGAGCGAGAGAGCAGCAAAATCAAGCTGTGCTGTTTTTAAAATTAAATATCTAGGAACAGCCTTACCAACAAGAGCAAACGGGTTCCTGTCTGGCTTTCAAAAGTGAAATGTTTAAATAGTATTTATTACTATTTCTATCTTTGTTGGTCTGCATTTTGTACATTTTAATAAAACCAGAAGTTGAAAACAAGGATGTTATCAGTTGTATAGATTTTTTTCAATGCAAGTTGACAATAAGGGATAATGTTTCAAAACCCTGAAATAACATACAGTAGTCAACTCATAAGTCCTAGAGAACTTCATGTACAGCATGATTTGTGAGTAGTGTTTTTCCTGCCCCTAACATAACTCTGAATATGTTGGACATGGAACAACAAGGCTGGACAGAACAAGGGGAAACATTAAAATGGGTAGGAGAAGGTTGGAAAATTTGACAAACTAAGAATATTGATTATTAAACATTTCCCTAGCTTTTTGTGTCAATGTTTTTAATAGGGAATGTGGTAGTTCTGGTTTGGTGTCATCTTCTACATTAGTACAAAAAGTCTCATCTTTTGTCATTCTTACATTAACAAGCAGGTTTAACAAGTATCTTTTAAACACAATACAGCAGAAATGATACCCAGGTGCGGCAGTAAAATTCAGATCGTCGTCATCATCATTTCTTTAATACAATAGCCATCTCTGTGAAATAGGTGTTGTCCTCAATCTAGCAAACAGCTTGTTTAAAGCAGGATATGGGATAAAGGTAAGCCACTGTGTAGAGGGCTTTGCATGAGATAGACTTGCCTGCCCTAAATGGCTCTTCATTTGTAATTGGATCGGAAGCCTGGCAGGTATTGTTCTAGATTAGCTAGGTAAGGGTTATTCTGCCTTCTTGCAGTCGCTGTGTTCAACCTGCATGTGCGTTACAAGTAGTAGTCACCATGCAAAAGCTCAGTTGTGCCAAATAAATGGTAAAGATATTTTACAGCTTCCAGTTTACAAATTTTTAAAAAAGATTAGATGGAATTAATTGCTCCTGATAAGATTCAAATTAACACAGAGCATCAGAAAGATTCATTCAGCAAGTTTACATTTGTACCTTATTTTTTGTTTGTGAGCATAGACAATATTGTTTCACCAGGAATTTGGAAAATTATTGTAGTATACCTGTCTAAAAGTAATAATTAAAAAAAATCTATGTTGAAAATTGCAATCAAGCGTTAATCTTTTTCCTTTATTTGATCATGTCTTGACATGATCTGGGGGCCTCGGGTTTTGAATGATCTGGTAATTTCAGGTCTGTAGAGACCACCCACACATTCTGCAACATACCGTTCAAAGGTGAAGGTTTCAGTCTTGTTTTAGGACAAATAATTATTCAGGCGATAATTGTTGGCTAAACCTTCAACTTTTTCTTTCCTTTTCAGTTTAACAACTTCTGTAATACAGCAGCTGCCTTTTCACATTTCTGTTTTAACTTTTTTAATGCACATAATATCTATAACAGTATTATTTTAAACATGTTTTAATATGCTACTTAAATCTTAATTATAATTTAACATTAAATATACACAGCTGGATATGTAAAGATCCAAATAACCTATTTGATGTATTGAGGAAAATGTAAGACTAAAAGAGGTATTTTTGTTGTTTAAATCAGCTACATTTGTAACCACGCAATATAAGTAACTTTCAGGTAACTAAAACTGTGTGCAATACTTCTATTTTATCGCTATTACTAAAGGAGAGCTAAAGTCATAAAATAATATTAGTCTGTCATAAGATAAAGGTGAAGGTGTGCTACTGTACTTTCATTTTTGTGTGCCATTCAGACTAGTGATCCAGCCTTGCGACCAGCGTTCTTGGGATATGCTTTGGATCCACTGTGACCTAAAGATGAATGAATGAAGATACAATATCCTTACAACAGTGTTGATTCCCATGTCCCATTGATGAATTGCAATTAATCATTCTTGCTACAGCTGTTTATATGGAAGGTTGGCACATGCCAAAACTAATGTTCTCAAACAACAAAAACTTATTTTCCAGGACTCAATTACAGATACAGTAGGTGAAGGAGTCAGTATGTTCTATTAAAAATGTTATGCTGTTACATAATAGAGGCTGTTGTTAATTCAGTCTTTTGTGCAACTACAGTAAAACAAGGCTGATAAAGCTCGTGGCTATAAACAGTGTTCATACCTTCGACCTGAAATTGTTTTTTGCATGTGATTAGCGGACTTACACATTCTTTGTAACTTGTAAACAAAGATAAGCATCACCCACAGAGTCAAACAGAAGTGAAATCCAATGTCTGTTACTTTTCGAAATCAATTACACTGTGCCCATTTTCCCCACAGGATGCCATAGAGTATAATCTTGAGTAAAGATAAAAAGACATATATGCGATTATGTAAGAATGAACTAACAAAACTCATTCTATATCTGTTAACTTAAAAAAAAAAAAAAAATCACAGCATTAGTTTTATCACATGTAAACACAAGGTGACAAGATAAAGCTTTGAATAAACCAGAGCACAAAATTTCCTTAAAGGCAATTTGTTCAATCACCATGTTCCTCACTGTCCCTAGGGTGCACTGTGCTGACAACTAATGGAAACTCTGTATTGCGTGCAGTACAGAGCTTCAACTTCTCAGAAATTTATTTTTAATACATTCCTTTCAGCCTCCTGCAGCATTCTGAGCGTTGCTGTGAGTTTTTCTGAAAATATGTACCCACACATGAAATGTATGTGTTAAACAAACACATTTTGTTTAATGGTTGTTTCTTCAGCTTTTTAAATTTGGTTTAGCTACTCTGTCATGCTTTTCTCTCATGTTAGCCTCACCCCAGTGGGTGGTAAAATGGGTCACAGTGATGACTTTATGACTCCTTCTGCAAGGTTTTATTACCTTACATAGCCGCAACCCTTTGCAAGCCTGGAAGCCTTTTTTTTTTATTTTTTTTTTTTTAAACTGATATCTTCCGTGGCAATCTTTTCCATATCGAGAAGCACTAAATCTTCCTTTGAAATTAAGTATTTATTAAGTGTTATCTACATATATATATATCAAAGGCCTTACATTGATAAGATGAAAAGTAATTTTAAAGGGGTGTAAGATGCTCAACCTATGATATGTATATATGAAACTATAAATAAATAAAAGAAAATATATAATGTACATTGCTCACAAGAGTAGAACTCAAGTGAAAATAACTTTTTGTTTCAGTATTATGTGTTCGTCCAGTGAGGTACACAGAGGTATTGTAATGTATTTCCGTTGGTAAATAAATCAGAAGGTCTCTTTAATGGTTTCCCTTATTTTGAGGATTTTTATTTAAAAAGACACTATCATATGTTTTCATGTTCTCTTTTTGACTTATGACCGGACAAACTTGTTACAACTTACAAACTATGACAGAAACACATACCTCTCAGCTTCTTGGTTAAAATTATATCATGCAATATTTATGGTCCTCTGAACATTTACAAACATTACCAGGAGTAACATAAATAATCAGGTAATCAATGATTTACTGTATACATTTACAAAACATCAGTTTTAATGGGACCAGACACTTATTCGGCATTGACCTTAAAATGGCCTAATAAATTTTTTGACAGTAACTTCTAATAATTTATACTTTTACAGCCCTCCACTTGTATGTCCTATGTAGTCGTAATGATTAAATGTAGATAATATGGTGTGTTTGACGCACCCTCTTGTCTGTGACACCATGCAAAAACAAATAGAGAAAAAACAAGAAAGGGTAAAAGAAAGAATAGTATAAGGCCCTCTGTTTTTTTTGGAGAAGTATTTAGTGCTAGTATTTTTTTAGAGACAGTTAGGACTAGGCAATTGTTTTGTTTGGTTTCAGGTGTATTTTACATTTTAGTTTGTGTATACTATGAAGAGTGAGAAATTATATAATCCGCCATAGTGTAGTATATAGAAATAGATTGTGATACTGTAAAAAGAGAAAGAAAGACACATTATGGAGTTGTCTAATAATAGTACAATAAAGATCTCTATGTTTCACTGTTTGCATGCCACTATAAGGCTTCTCAGTGAACAGGCACTGAGGGCTTTGCGTATTTGCGTCACAGGTAGAGCTCAGTTTACATAAGTCCATTCCAGAGATTGAGCTGCTACAGTCAGACAGCAAATAAGAGTTCCTGCATCTTATCAAATCCTAACCAGAACAGGTAGACGGTATGCACTTCAGCAAGGAAAATCCTGCCTCATTGACGTCATCCAAACAAATAGTGTTTGCATAATCATTTCTAAACTTTTTTTCAGCTTTAAGATCTGAAAAAAAAAAAAAAAAAAAACATTAATTACCCCTAATGAACCTTGAAATATATAAAGAACCCTGAAGTATATGAAACTGATATAAATCACAATTTAAATCACGGATTTTGTATGTCTGCAGAGAGATAATGGCCCAAAACATACAGGGAAAGCTACCCAAGAGTTTCTCAAGGCAAAGAAATTTTTTTTTATTCACTGACCAAGTCAGTCACCTGCTCTCAATGCAATAAACATGCTTTTCACTTATTGAAGATAAGACCGAAGACAGAAGGACCCACAAACATGCAGTAGTTGAAGGTAGGTTGTAGACTGCAAAGGATTTCCATCCACGTATTAATCTGAATCCAGCCAGGGAAATTTTTACCAAGATAAATTGCCATAAAAATTTACAGCCTGAATAATGTTTTTGCTTACAATTGAATACTTATCAAAAAGAAGTAAAACAACTTGGTAACTCATTACAATAGTGTTCAGTGACTCATAGGTAGAATACAGGTACTAATCAGGAATAAATAAGTGGTACATTAAGACCTACACTGCTACCAATAATTACTACTCAGTATTAGGTAATTACTACATAGATGATAATAAAGTAATTGTGCAATAGGTTTTTATTGAGCTAAGCAATATCTACCAATTATCAGATTTACCCAATAAAAAAAGAGTAGGAAGATATCAACAGACCCTGTATTCACCAATGTCTATTTTAAGCTCTCTTTGAAGCTTTGTGTGTCATAGACCTACAAATGCATACACATAATACACAGGCAGACACTAATGTCTTTTATAATAGATGTCTTACTCCCATTCATTCTTTTGTGGCAGAGTTTCTTCTGAATTATCACCAGTCACGGTAACATTACTACATCACACTGCAAATATATATATCCTAGTTCCATAGTCTAGTTCCGTTAGCACGGTAGCCAATAATTTAATTGTTCATTTCACAATTAACTATCAAATTATTACTTTATTTCTACATACCACAATTACCAGTATTCATTAGCTGGTAATTTTAGTGTCATAAGTGTTAACATCCCACCAGTCGTTCATTCCTGCTTAGTTACAGTATAGTTATGAGTTGTTGAAATTCTGAAAGGTATTTTGAAGACACTGGGTCTTTGTGTATGCAGTTTGTATGTAATAATACAAATCATATTGTTATGATATAATGAAATGTGTGTTATTTATGTTTTACAAAATGAAAAATATAATTTCATTTAAAACCAAAATGTACATGGGCAAAACATTCTGATGCCACAAACTAATCTGCCTCTGTCATAACCTATATACTGTAGATACAACAGATGCCATTCTGACTCATTTAATTTTCCTTCATCCAGTTTCATCAGAGAAATGGATTTCTAAATCATCACAATTTTTGTAATGGTGAAAATTATTTTAACATCACTATAATGAAAAACTGAAGACCTCTGCTAATCTATAATGGACAACTTACTAACCTCATGCTCTGTTTTAATGCGGTTTGTAGATGAATTCCCATCAGAGCATTCTCATTACATTATGCTCGGCTTAGTCATAATAACAGTCTTCAGATATTTCTTCACCTCATTCCTTACCAGAGTGCTTACCACCTGATAAGTATTTTCAATACAGTACCGTTAAATAATGAATAATCATTCATTTTATTACATAACATCTTATTAAAATATGATATATTTAATAGATCATTCTATTAAAATATTTTTAATAATACAGGCTCCTTGGATAAGGTATGTGAATTTTTGGACTGGTGGATTATTGTAAAATCTAGGTAATTATGTTTTCGTCTATTCGAGATGTCATCTTTGAATACTTTGTTAGCTTTTAACAAGACATTAACAAATAATGGCAAATCCCAGACCCACACCTCCAGGTTACCTGAAACAAACAAAAACCCCTGGTATTGCCCAGGGCAATGTTTCTACTTTTGACCAGGACAGTTCATATCAATAATGAATACAAAAAAATCTTTCTGGACAGGGGGCATTTGTAAAGGATAAATATCTTTTCTTTTTTCTTATCTTTTCTTTCAAATGTGCATTTGTATAGACTATTTTAGCCATGCTTTTTTCCACTCTGCCTGCTGGCCACATCTTCTTCTTTGTCTTTCGGCTCTTCCCTTTCAGGGGTCGCCACAGCGAATCATCTGCCTCCATCTAACCCTATCCT
>JAQQZT010000033.1:20782267-20800131 GCA_030068275.1 Clarias platycephalus | reverse complement strand
TTGGGTTCCTCTCATTCACACACATGTATTCCGTCTTGCTGCGGCTAACCTTCATTCCTCTGCTTTCCAGAGCATACATCCACCTCTCCAAATTTTCTTCCACCTCTTCCATAAGTCTGTGACAAACGTGCTGTGCATCTCCAGCTGTACAGGACACTGATGCAGGATGCTTCTTCTACACCACCTGACAGAAATAGGATGTGAAATAGGATAGAATAGGATGTGAGAACAACATTCTCTGGAAAAAAAATATAATACTCTGATCAGTTTAGGTTTTCCATTCTTTATTAAATATTCAGCATTATTCTTCATATAGGAATAATATTCTTTAATCTGAATGAATACCAGTTTTAACTAAAGGTCAAGTGGCCAGTGTCTTTATTATTATACTTGAAAAAACCCCAGTAATTTTTAATCAAATATTCAAAGTTAAACACAATAGTCCATAATGAATAAAATGTTAGCCAATCTAAAATAATCCAAGGCAGTCTATGTAATGTTTGCTGAGGTTTTCTGAGAAAAGTCACTACAATGTTGAAGCACAGTATAGTGGGAAGACACTGTATTAGACATGACACATAGAGGAGTGTTAAGTCATATTGAGGACAGTTAATAATAAGGGGCACCTACAAAAACAACCAGGACAAGAACTTTCTAGTTCTTGTCAGTTTTAAATTAAGATGTAAAACTGACTGGCATTTACGGAAGGATTCAATCACAGTACATTGATGAAACTCTTAGCTGCAGTAAAACGTTTGAATGGTGCAGAAGTTTTGAAGAAGGCCATATGTCTGTGAATGACGATCCTGGTCGAGTTGTTACCATGAACATTCAACGAGTGAACATCTGATAATTTGTCACCAACCTGCAGAAGAGATGCATCTGTCTGTGAGAATTCTACGCACAATCACTCACCAACATGACTTGCACATTACAGGCACTCTGAATGAAAGCAGTAGAGAAAAAAAGTTGTGTTTACTCGCATAACTATGTTTTGTTATTCTGCACAATCAAAAGTCCTGGACTAACTTGAATGCCCCTCATAATTTTCTGTTATTGAACATTTGGGTTCTCACTTGAAACAGCAAACACTTAGCTGTAGGTTATATAAGTCTGGTTTTGTCCCTATGAAACATGAGCCAGTGTTACTGTTATCATTTGGTAGCCAGTAAAAGGGTAAAAAGACTGAGTATCAGCACAAAATCCTTGACCAAAAGAATCAGTGCACAAAATAAATTTTATAACGGAAACACACACATGGGAATTTATCTTGAGTGGAAAAAGTCATGTCTTTCCACTCAACGCTTATCACGCTCTGTAAATCTTAATCAAATCAAACTGCCTTAAAAACAACACACACACACACACACACACACACACACACTTGTACTTGACAAAAAAGCCATCTCATCAAGTTTAAACCTTTCCAACTAACTATACAACTATACAAGATTGAAATTAAAGGTTGGTATACATTCACACAGTAGTCTTATTATGTTTAATAATACTATTGTTCTCATTATGAATGTAGCCAATTAATACTATGCATGTACCTAACTTTACCCTTAAGCTCAGTAAACAGGAAATCAGTTTTTCTTGTTTAGGGACAGACGGATATCCCCACAGGTTCAAAAACATCAAATATTCTTACGAACACAGACACGTATTCTCATAATATGGGCAATTTGGGAACGCCAATTAGCATGCATCTGGATGCTTTGTGAGTGAGGGAGGAAACCAGCCTACCCACAGGAAACCCACCAAGTACAGGGAGAACATACAAACTCCATGCACACAGACCCCAGACAGGAATCGAACTCAGACTCTGGAAGTGCAAAGCAACAGTGCTAACCACTAAGCCACAGTGCCATTATTATTATTATTATTATTATTATTATATTTAATGTAAATAATAATAATAATAATAATAATAATAATAATAGTATTCATACGTATGTACCATAATTATGTCCTTTTCTTCTTAAGAACTTTCAGTCACATCATTCTTAAAGTTTCGAAACTATATTTAGATAGACGCCGCTTTATACAGTTTTTCCGACTTGGTTTTAAGTCAATCCAGAGATGAAATCTCTCAGAAGCTTTATAACTCGCCGCAAGTGCCCGTGAGCGTCTTCACACGCACTACATAGTTCTAAAACGGGTTTCCGTAATTATTCATGACGTATCGCTTTGATTGGTCGACACGTCATGAATAATTCATACCGTACTCAAATAACGCGAATACGCTCAGTTATAAACTGTTCGGACGGCACGCGAAGCGTTTAGAACGGTTCGGAACGAGCGCGTGCACGCAGTGAATGATGCGTAACATTCAAACCCTTTGAAGACGAAAGTTCACGAGGACACACTTCCAGACACAAAGTCAGGTCTTAGACTTAAAAGTTAGAAAGTTAACTTTTTTTCTGCCTCCTACGCCGACATCTTTCAGGGAGCAGAGTTTTTTTCGGCTGATTATTTCTGTCTCTTATCGCCATGTCAGTCGGTGACACGTCGGAGCACACTCGGCGATCGTGTGTCTTGTCTTGGGAGCAGGTGCAGCGTTTGGACTCTATTCTCGGCGAACCGGTCCCTATTCACGGCCGTGGAAACTTTCCGACACTTTCTGTTCAACTCCGTCAAATCGTCCAGGTAAACCTCCAGATCCTTTATGGCCCTCGAAATATGTAGGCTAGTCATAGTTCTTGAGATTTAATTGTAGTCTGATGTTTAATTTTGTTTCATTTCATAGAACACAGATATTTTGTTTGCCATTTACTTGTACTTTTTGCTTCACAGCCTAATTTCCTACAGTAAAGTTTATGAAAGACGGGATTGATCACTAACGTCCACTGAAGTGTGCACAGTTTGTAGGTCTTCACGTTTCTTTCAGAAAGTAAAGGATAAGCAAAACACTTTGCTTCTTGAGTCTTTCTTAGCTGACGAAACCTCTATATTAATGACTCAGATGTTCCTATATATATATAAATAAAAAAAAACCCACCCCGGTTGGACACCACATGATTGCCCTCACAGATTATTTTATGTCATTGCATCTGAAAACTAACTAACTAACTAACTAACTAACTAACTGAATAAACGAATATAAAAATAATGTGTTCTCCTTCTCATGTCGTTTCAGGAATTATAATTTAACTTCTTTCCAATTAATAATATGATGAATGTGACTGTACTAGACTGATTTAATATAGAATAATTCATCAGATGCTGTAGTGATGTGGCGTTTGAAAAGTCTATTCAAAGTCATATTTGTTGCGCGTCAGCAGGATTTTACTTGAAATGTTCAAATCCAGATGGATTTCAGCAGAAATGAAGAAGTGTAAATGCTTAAACATTAACTAGCTCTTCTCAACCAAGGAAATGAAATATGAAACTTAAAGATGCTTGATATTTTCGGTAGTGATGTGTGTTTCAGTCCCTAAAATAGATATGATTGATTAATCTTGTATGACCAAAGATTCTTGGATCATGACCAGATCCAGCGTATTGGATCAACAACCCACCCACATACACACATATGGAAATGCTTAGGCTTCATCAATTACTGAACATTTTTTCATACTCAGAGAAAAGAATCGTCAAACTTAATCTGTTATATTAATTTAAGCATTGTATCAGAGTTAGTCGTCTGGTAACACTGGAAGGTAATTACTATGTTGTCTTCATTAGAGGCCTTTTGGTTTCCTTTCAAAGTACTGCATACAGTTTTACTGGTTTAGTGTTTTCTTAATGACAGCTGTTATGTAATGGTCCAGTTTTTATATATTACATGTACTATACGTGCAGCCTTGTTTGCATAAGACAAACACTTTACGAAGTATTTATGTCATTGTGGTTATGCTTGTTTTAGCAATGAGCTATAAATAATATTTATGTTCTCAAGCACAAACTTTCATGACATTGTAAATGTCAGCTGTGACATGACACAGTGTGAGAATATGTACATATCAGTGTACTTTAAAGGAATGTATGGCATTTTCAACCAAGACAGGTAAAGGGGTTAAAAAAAAGCCTGATTTTCTTGTTTTCAAAAAGTAAATAATTAATTGCAGACTCACAATGGATAGAAACAGATGGTTAAATGATGTTTAGTCTAATGTTTGTTATTTTGCTTAAAGAAAGCAATAATATATTGCTGTAGTTTTGTAAGGGTAAGTATACACTGTGACTAAAAGTATACAAGACAAATGAGGTTAAAAGACTGGGTGCTGCACCACTATGCCCTTAGAAAACTGTATATAATGGTTTCATACTGAATTTTCCTATTTGTTTAAATTGTAAACTTTTTAAAAACAGATTTCCATCAGATCTATTTACTTAAATTTGAACTGGTTTGTAAAGTCCCTAACAGTAATAAAAGTTTAATGCCTAAATTGACTTTGTGTTCAGTTGTTAGAGTAAAAAAGTGGTGTAAGCTAAGCAAGAAGCTGAGATATGTACAAATCCATGCGTAGACCTTTCAGCCACTTCTTAGGCTCCAAAGCCACAGCTTGACCTACTAATTATAAATAGGAGGCTAACGATGTGGCAGAATGGAGTTGGTGCTCATTTCTTATTTGACTAATTTTAATCCAACTGTGTAGTTAGACTGGTACAGTACACATTACTTTTCGCCCACAGGGTATATTCCACAGTATTCTAACTCTTATTTCAACAAGTCTGGCTAAATTCCAAAAACATTTCCACAAAAGGAAGCAAATCTTAATCCATACTTGGCTACTATGGTAACATAGGTATTTGGGCAAACATGCTCTGTGTTGGTTAATAGTGAAGCTTGGGTTAGCTCTGTCACATACAGTATGTAGGACAAGACAAATTATGTCAAACATAGATAATAAACAATAGATAGGCCTACATCCTACACCCTGTTAGTTCATGTGCCAGATGTTTAATACGTACTTGGATACAACATAAAAGCTACTGTTTGCACAAAGGTAAATGAGTTGAATGAATGTTAGTAAAAAAGTGGCTTATAGTAAAGCATGATCGTCTTTGGGGATTTTCTTTCTTTCTTCTTTCTTGTAATTTTGTAATTTTTATCATGTATTCTATTTTCTAATATTCTAATATACAGGGTGTCTGAAAAGCCTACATACATAGGGGATATAATTTCTCAGCAAAATGTAACTTTATTTACAAAACACTTTCTACATGATTGTAATTTTTTGCGAACACATCTGCCACTTGTGAACTCGTGTTATGCATGTAATTGCACTTTTAGTATGTTACTTTAAATCATGTTTGTGTTGTTTCATTTCCTGATACACCATGGCTTTATTGTGCTCCCTAGGTCTTCATAAAGGCTAAGAAAAAGTATATAAATATAAAAGTATGAAATATTTTCTAAGATACTAAGAAAAATAGAGAATTTAGGTATATTCTGTATAATCTCTCCCTGTGAAAAACAGTGCTGTTCCTTTGAAGTCTTTAAGAGATATTTTGCCATTTCAGAAATCAAATGTCAATGTCATTAATGTGGCATGTGCACAGCCTCAATTAACAATAAGAGGGAATATGTTCCAACTGCATTTTGTTAGTGGAGCACACTGAGCGTGGAGCGGCTGTCTGGTTAGCCTATTTAAGCGAGTCTATTTCAAATATGTCTGGATTTTATGACTCACTTTGTGGAATACCACCCAAGTCACAGGTAGTCTATTTTGATTCAGTTTATTCATCTGCAGGTCAGGGTGTATACCTCGGTAAATTTTTTGGTTCCCTCACAATTTCTTCCCTGCTCACCACTTACTTCCACACTTGTACTTAATTTGCCCATCTGAATGAACATTTTAGTTGGTTACATAAACCTCATATAATCAGTTATGGCTTGGTTCTCTTATAAAAATGAAACATCTAATAATATATTGCAGATATACTCTATTTCAAAATTGAAACAGAATGTAATGTTTAGCCTTCCGTATATTGTCTGAGGGTTGACCACTGGCCCAGTGGGAAAGGGAATGCAGACTACCTGCAATTACCCTAATTGCTTTTGAGGTCATGACAGGTTTAGCACATTAACCTATGACTCTGTACAGTAAATAGTTCCTCACAGTGTTTTCAGCATTTTCAAACACTTCCCATTCATCCTGTACTTGTGATTGGGTCCGTAACAATATCACATAATATTAAGAACAAACAGTAGCATATCTTTTTACTATATCCAATTGCTTACTCAAACCATTCTGAGAAATGTTTGCTTTCTTGCTAAAGATAAACAAAATAATCACCTTAGACTGTGGGTGTATTTGCAAGTTCAGTAAGTGAACCTGTTTTTCTGGGGTAACATTTACCTTTCATTTACCATTTACAAATAAAGCCTAAATCAACAATGTTGGGCAATGCTTACAGTCAGTAGGAGTTGGCTGTCAAGGTTGCAAAAGGAATTGGACTCGAAAAAATGCTAGCATTGAGGTAGCACAAAATTGTTACAACTAGGTGGTATTTAATAAGGTTCATGTAATTTTAGGTTGGCTAGCTAAGTTCTTCAAGACCAAAATTCAAAAAGTTTCTTTGTCTTTCCTAGGTTGTCCGAAAACAACTGAAGGAGCGAGGCATCACTGTACGGGATGTGAGACTGAACGGCTCTGCAGCCAGTCATATTCTACACCAGGACACAGGACTCGGGTACAAGGACTTAGACCTGATCTTTGGCATACCACTTTCGGACGACCAGGCATTCAATCTAGTTAAAGAGGTGGTTCTGGACTGCCTGCTTGACTTCTTGCCTGAGGGCGTCAGCAAAGAGCGCATCACAGCACTCACTTTGAAGGAGGCCTATGTGCAGAAGTTGGTGAAGGTGTGCAATGACTCAGACCGCTGGAGTCTCATATCTCTGTCCAACAACACAGGCAAGAACGTGGAGCTCAAGTTTGTGGATTCTCTGAGGCGTCAGTTTGAGTTCAGTGTGGACTCGTTCCAGATTGGCCTTGATTCGCTGCTGCTCTTTGACCGCTGCTCTGAGACACCAATGTCTGAGAACTTCCATCCCACTGTGGTGGGGGAAAGCATGTACGGTGACTTTCAGGAAGCTCTTGGCCATCTTCATCATAAAATAATTGCCACACGCAGTCCAGAGGAGATCCGGGGTGGTGGCCTTTTAAAGTACTGCCACCTCCTGGTGCGGGGCTTCCAACCCAAATCAGAGACTGAGATGAAATCACTTCAGCGCTACATGTGCTCCCGGTTCTTCATTGACTTCCCAGACATTTTAGAGCAGCAGAGAAAGCTGGAGACCTACCTACAGAACCACTTTGTGGGCATGGAGCACAAGCGCTACAGCTATCTCACGACACTCTACCATGTGGTTAACGAGAGTACTGTGTGCCTGATGGGCCATGAGAGACGTCAGACATTGAACCTTATCTCCATGTTGGCACTGCGGGTGCTGGCCGAACAGAACGCTATACCCACTGTCACCACATGTTACTACCAGCCTGCTCCTTATGCACGGGATATAAACTTCAGTAACTACTACATAGCTCATGTGCAGCCACTGGTTCACCCCTGCACTAACTCCTACCGGACTTGGCTGCCCTGCAAATGACCCAAAGAACTTGAAAAGAGAGATAACTATAAAAACCCTTTGAAAGGAATAGCTGTCTAACCCAACCTCTGGTGGAGTGATATGGGTGAACACAGTAAATTCCCTTCTTGTTTTAGTCTTCTCAATGAAAATGAGATTATAAGAAATGGCACCCTGAAATTATTTTTCAATACAAATGAGTGAAGTGAACTGATAATTTACTGCTGTACATCTGACATGAGCCAATCCTATTTCCTATATATTCTCTTGCACTCATAGAAATTCATCTTGTTGACTGGATATGGGACAGTCTGTCTTTTTAAAATGTAGCAATTATTATGTCTTGGACCTGCAGCACTTTTTGTTGGCCTATGGAAAAAAAGGTTGCATTTTTTTTTTTATGTAAACGTTTTATTTTATAATTTTTTTTTTATTTACTTTTGCCAGGATGTGGTTCAATCAATCTATGTTTTCTTCTGTTTAAAGGACCAAAGGCATTTTTAAGGAGGGAATGTTTAAAGCAATTCCAAGTGCCTAAAAAAATCTATGTATAAAAAATGAGTGCTTTGTGCTCTCATGATTTCCTGTATCCTATATTTTCAGGGATAGAAGCATGTATTTTCAGGTGATTAAAAAAAACTAAAGTGCTCCTGATATGGTTCATTATTCAAACTAAAAAACTTCTGAACAAATCTATCTTGAACTGTAATTTTGTAGTCATATGGGCCACATATATATTTAACTGAAAGTTATGGTCTGAATATGGTGCATGCTTTGGCTGAGGCAATGGATCTGTTCCAGCACATGAAACATAAGGATCCTTTTTAAGGCACAATGACTTCTCTTTTTAGTCTGACACTAAAGCTACCTACAATGGCCTTTTTGTTCCTTTACCCATGTTGCTACTAGAATCAAATTTCCTGCAAATTGATGCTATACTTATGTTTGCTAAGTTCATCCGTTTCTTTGAGACGATTATTGAATTGAATCTGATTCTATACTGTATGACTTGCTTGTCAAATCTCACTAGAAAATTGGTAGTACTTATGACTAATATTTTCAAGTACATGAATAAATGTGCACATTACAGGCATAAAGGCAGTGGGGCTATTGCCCTGTAATATGTACATCTCATATTTACCACTGGTTATTGTGTAATTTTGATATAAAATTATATTTTGGCTGCCTGTCATACTTATCCTAGCTGTTAACAATATTGTATACAAAATTTCTGAAAACTAGAAAGAAAACTGAAATATCGGCCATACAGTATATCTGTAGCTGGCTAACATGTTAAAACAACCTTCTGTACAATCTTCTAATCCCATGATATTTATCTTTCTACACTGTAATACAATGTTGAAGGCATCCAAAATATGCAATAATCTCATTTTAACAGTTGATATAGAGATGTGTCTGCTACTTATCTTAATGATTATAATCTGAGGTGCTGTTAATTGGTGATTTCTGAGGCCGATAACTCTAAATAAACTTCTCTTCAGCAAAGGTGGCAGGTCTTGTTTTCCTGGCCAGTTTCATCATAGTACTTAATGGGTTTTGCAATTGCATTTGATAATACTGTTCTTACACGAACTGTTCCAGAACAGGTGACCTTTACATCTTAAAATAACAGCTGACTGTTATTGTTATTTAGTTACCTAATCCCATATGTATTATTTCATAGTTTTGAAAGAAAAAAATCCAGTATTGTTCTAGGATCTTTTGTCTGGTGTTTACAAACTGGTACTGTACATAATGCACTCCTATTGTCGTTGTTTGCAGCCTTTTAAATCAAGATTAAATTTCATGTCTCTGCATACACACATGTGAAACAAAATGGATATTCTTGCATTTAGCTTAACTGGATGGTGGAACCTTTTATTACTCTGGTTACGTTTGGCTAATATATGATCAACTAGTTAAAAGCTAATTTAAACAGCAATAAAATGTTATATCATTATATGCCAAGTTATAATTTTGTGTTAAAATTATGTTGATATAATGTTAATAGTATAAAGTTATATTTGCCATTATATTAGAACTGAACAACTACTTCCTGTTGAGGCAAACACACCAGAGCAATGTTCCCGGAGTTCCACATTGTGGTCAAATAATGTTTAAATATGTGCCTTTAACAGGTTTTTACTGACTCACTGAGCCTCTGGCAAAATGCTAGATTACGTTTGAGGCAATAGTGTCATGCCACTGAGTTATAAAATTACTAGTAATTTAAATCTGCAGTGGAATATATGATCTCTTCTTCCAGCAATAAGCATTGTGCCACTGGCCTTACAGCATGAGATTATAGCAATACATTCATAAGATAAAATTGCACCCATGCCTTATACAGACAAAACTCCTTCATGTGCTTGGGAATTCCCTTGATGCCATGTGTGTTTGTGTGAGTGCAAATATGGTGTAATTATGACTTTAAAGTCTTCACATTTCACTCTGATTCATTGTCATAATAAATGCCTGAATGCTGCGAGGGATTTTAATTTAGGTCATGAATGACAGAAAGAAGCTATCGTGTTCTACTTTCTTTTGTACTGGACCACCAGGGCAGTTTCCTTCTGGAACTACTGATTTCCTGTGTGCCTTTTCCCTTGCCAAGTCCTAAACGCGCAGTCATCATTTGTGACTCTACATGTGTAGCCTATAAAAGGCCCATGTCCATTTCATCTTCTAAAGGAACAGAAGAGGCAGATTCAAGACTCTAAGAAGACCCCAACTTGTCCTTGTACAAGTTAGCATGAAATTGTTATGGTAAAATTGACCCACTTAAGGGGAGTGTGTTGATGAACAGCTTGGACTATAGTAACTTACACCTTGACTTATTACTATTCCCCACTGACTCAGAGAGGAGACATCGATAATATTGTTTGTGATTCAGTGGAGAATTGTGGAGCTGTCGTGGAGGTGGATGATGAACATTACCAATGCTCAACTTGCTTAGGACTGGAATGTGTTCAACAAGCTCTTTTACTACCAATGCAGCTTAATGCCACCTGTGATAGAGGAAGTGCACATCACAGGCTATGGAAGAGCTGCTGCCTATTACCTTTTTTCATGACCTTGCAGATGTGCATTGGGAAGTGAAGTGGACAACTTATGTGACTGTAAAAGCCCACTGGGAAAGAAAAAGGCGAGCTCTTTTGTGGCATAATCAAAGGATGAACAACTGCCAGCAGAGAGTTCAGCTGCCAAGAATTGTGGGCCAAACACAAAAGTTGATAGTGGAGGGCAGAGCTTGATAGAGCTAGGTACAGCTGTCTCACATGTAAAGACATAGCCTGATGTCCTTTCAATGACTGCCTCTCATTCTCTAAGCTTGGGAGAGAGTGCTGATAGACCAAAACAGCACACTGAAGGTCACAGTGTAACTCCAGAACATGGCATACTTCATTGAGGCCACCTTGGCGAAACTGCAGCATTATCCTCCACCTAATGCAGTAGATCAAATGTCTAACACTTCTGATAGTATATCAGTTATTAGACAGTGTTCTAGTTTAAAGAAGGAGCTCTTATATATGTTAGACAGTGCAGGGAATGTGTGACCTGGTATAAAAGCATGCATAATGGTTATGATGGGTGATTTGAAAACCATAGGGCTAAAATTAATACTCCTATTAGGGTGACTGTTAGCTGAGCTAGTGGTACAAGTATGAAGCTTTGTGGTGCAACTCTCTGTAGAAACACCAAGTGAAATGAATCTCTGAGCTACTACCAAATAGCTTATACAACAAATTGACTATTGGTCCTCAACGAGATCATTTCCAAATTGGAAGTTTAGTGTTGTCTTTAAGGTAGAGGACTGGTAATCGCAGTGCTCAAAGCCATGGCTAAATGAATGGGAAGTTATTGGGTGTGTTGACACAAATGCCATAATCTGAGGCTTGTAATAGAATCAGGGAATCTTAGGTTCACAGCCACACAGGTTGGTTCAGGAGCCATTGGATTACCATTTCTCCTTGAACTAAGCACATGGAACAGTAGGCTACAACTGGGAGCCATGAACCATGGTCATGTTATTTTTGTAAAAGTGAGTTTCAAAGACTGCAGATAGGGATGGAAGGAGTTATGCTGGATTCATCATGTGCCACAGTGGTATCATGCGCTGTATCAGAAGGCAAAGGCAGCTTCATGTCAGGACATGGACGAACTAAACTGTGGAAGTACGATTCACCAGACGCACACATTCAAAGTGGTGGGGTGGTTTAACCCTCTGCAGTTAAAGCAATGGAGGTCCAATCACTGCTGGAGAAACAGTAATAGAGATTACCTGAATACCAGGACAAGGCACTCAGGCTAAGGCTACTCAATCCCCAAACTAAAAGATCCAACAGTATTCATAAAACAGCAGCCATTCATTATGCAGTAGGCACTAGCCGTGATGGAATTGGTGAAACACAAACTACACATGTGTGGTCAGTATTCCTGAGTTAAAACCTATTGCTATTTGTACTTGGCTATAAAGGATAACATGGGGAAACTGCACTAGTTCCAGAAGGAACCACCCTGGCTGTCCTTCACTTAGTCACAGACCCATAGTTACATCCATAACCTACCATTATGTCTTCTATTTCTGGCCCATTTGGTTGTCCATGGAAGTGTACTGTATCTGAGGGTCAAGGAAGAAGCAGCTGCTGTGAGAAGAATGAGATGGAGGCGCACTTGGCCACTCATTCTCTGGTGTTAGGTGTCATGTTACTAGATAGGTAAATTCACCCATTTAGCAGACTTACTGGAGCGAGACAGAATACTTACACAGAACACATACTGTTTTTGGATGACATTTCTGTTATTTACACCAAAATTAAGGGGTTCCTTTTTCATGCAGAGTAGGATAACCCTGATCATTAGCTCAGGGTTCATCATTAGATCTTAGCCTACATCATAAAATCAATTTTCTGACATACGCTTACAATTTAAACAAATACAAATTTTTTTTTACTGTCAGTTACCAGAAAGAAAAAATCTACTTCATTGTTACATATTATTCTAACCACAGATTCTCACTCGGGTAAAAACAAGATAGAATCGAACAGCATACCTGAAACTATTTGTTTAAAGTTTATGTGAGTTGTTTAATTTAACATTATTCTTTTTATTTGTGGCCTAGTTAATTAGATTGATGGTTGTGCACAGTGGGCATCACTGATTAATAACTCCAAGGTCCCTTGATCGTGACCCCAGTGTACTGTCTGTGTAGAGCTTCACACTTGCTGTGACTCTGTTGATTTACTCCAGGTTCTCTGGTGTCCTCCCATCTACCAAGTACCCGGATCCACCACATTCCAAAGGTGCTCTATTGGATTGAGATCTGGTGGCTGTGGAGGCCAGGTGAGTACAGTGAACTTATCATGTTCAAGAAACTAGTTTGAGAAGATTTTAGCTTTGTTGCATGGCAGATTCAACTGTGGTCATAAACGGATGGACATGGTCAGCATGTTGTCAGAAACAATTTAGGTAGGCTTTGACTTTTAAAAATTGCTCATTTGGTACTAAGGGTGGTACTAAAAGTGTGCCAAGAAAATATCCCACACATCATTACACCACCACCACCACCAGTCTAAACTGTTGATACAAGACAGGATGGATACATGCTTTCATGTTGTTTATGCTAAATTCCGGCCCTTTCATCTTAATGTCACTGAAGAATTCGAGACTCAGGCAGTGGTTTTCCAGTCATCTGTTGTGAAATTTTGGTGAGCCCATTTGAATTCTAGCCTCGGTTTCCTGTTCTTATCAGATAGGAGTGACAACCGTGAGATTTTCTACTGTAGCCTATCTGATTCAAGGTTTCAACATGTCAGGAATACTTAAACCAGCCTGTCTGGTATAACCAAACAAGCCACATTCAAAGTCACTTCTCCATGCTGATGCTCGGTTTGAACTAGCAAATCATCTTGACTTTATATACAAGATACTTTATATAATGGCTGCTACATGCCTAAATAAGAGTTTGAGGTTAAATGTAGTTGCTGCCATATGATTGGCTATTAGACAATTGTTTTAAAAAGCAGTTGAACAGGTGTACCTAATGAAGTGGCTGGTGAGTTTATACACTGTATAATACATGCTGTATTATGACTGGGATGGACACAAAAAATGGAGACAGCAGAAGAGACAGAGATTACTCACTAAGGATATCAAAGACAAATTAAAAAAGGAATGCTAGCCATATTTTTTTAAACTAATCATATCATCATATTTCATTGTTGATAATAACTTCATGTTTGACATACACAGAGAACATTTTTTTCAAGCAACCTTCTACTTGCTAGCCTAGTGGAAGTGGAAAAAAAATCATTCTGGAATGGTATGTTAAAAACTTTTGGTGTTGTGTAACTCTTGGCCACAAAGGTATCATTTTTAAAAACATTATTAAAACATTTATATACACAGTTCATCAGTGTAGGAAAGGAGTACCAAATGAATGCGAGTAAAGCTTCAGACCTACGCACAGACATTTTAAATGGCAGGGAGCAAAAGCAGGACATCCTCTATCTCCAAACCCATACACCACTGCACTCCATGTTAAAAATGCACCACAAATGTATATCTTTGTAGTACTCAGAAGCCTTATGAAATACATGTATTATATATGCCAGCCACAAGGGCAATACACAGCCTGAGAGGTATGCAGCAAAAGGGGCTAGCTGCATATATGCATGATTTCCACAATGGAACACATTAGACAGCTCTGGAAAACTGTCACAATTTGCTAGAAATGTGGTAAACAGATGGACCCTGACTACAGTAGGTGTTTTTAATTAAAGTTTGTTTGGGTGACCACATGACATTTATGAGGTGACATCATTCTGAAGGAGCTAAAGAAAAACATATGTCCCTGCTGTACTGAATTAAGAGATGGAACTGACAGGCCGATTGCAGCTAAGAGTAGAAGAATCACACTCTTGAAACATCCTTAATGCTTGCCTAAATACTCGTCAGTGCATCTACTATACCTCCCTCCATGGTTATAGTTTGTATGGTCAGAGAAATGGGAGTAATTTAGATTTTTTTTTTTTCATTTACTCTGGATAGGGTCTGTAATAGGGTTACATTTAGCGAGTTCAGCAACAATGTATTTTAGAAATGTCATGCTGTTTTTCCATGCCTATTCTATTTGTAATTATGTAAATTGGATGATTCTATAGTCTCATGGTGTTCTCTATGAGCATTAGTATTAGAATGTATAAGGTGTTAGAAGAATATCTAGGATGAGGTCATTTGGAGGGATAGGTAATGGCAATGTGGCAGACGGTGTGGTGGATATTGAATCGTCATGTAGAAAAGCTGAGATCCTAGTTTGGAGGTACTGCAAGAAGCCCAGAATAGCAAGTTAGGCAGAGATGGCATCTGTTATTTCACTTCAGTTACAACTTCTGTCTCTGTCGATTACCTGACATCGGAAATGGATAATCTTGATCATAGCGGACTATAAATGGATGAGAAAGGAAATAAAACTTAAGGATGGAAGACAGTGGGGGATAAAAGGACAGAGCAAGACACAGAGATAGATAGAGAGAGTCAGACAGGGAGAATGTCTCACTTTTCCATGCTATTTCCCAGAGGGGAACCGGAGCTCTGCATTCCATGCATTGCGACTCGCTGACAAACAATCCCAACTTTATCTCCAGCACGTGGAACAGCTGAATGGGTGCAGTGTCTGAGCAGGAGGCTGGAGTTTACCCAGTGAGGGGGGTAGAGCCACTGACTACTTGGCCAAGCCCCAGTGCCCCTTTAAGCTTCTGCACTCCCAAACTAAACACATGCTGGTGTTAGGTGGCCTAGAAGGCCAGAGGGTACAGAAAATGCTCTGGAAGCAAATGGGCCGTCAGGGGCCAAGGGCAAGCATCCAGTAAAATGCAGCAAGCAGGGACCATGAATGAAGAATCAATGCAGAAATATGAGCATTCCTCTTTTTGTCCTAGAAATTGTAGATTTCCTATCAAGGCATTATGAGGCATTACATTACTATGATTGCTTCATTAAAAAAATAATAATAATTAAAAAAAAGCTTCTGAGGAAGGGTGGTGTTATTGGACATATTAAATATTGCCTTTTGTCGGTGACATTAGCTCAGGTTTGTGGTATTACTTGGATTGGAAAGCTGGATCTAGATCTTTGGTAGAAAATAGCAACTTTCAAATGTAGTGTCAGTGTTATTATTTTCCCAACTCCAAAATCCAAAAATGCAGTACAAAACACCAGTAGTGGTGGTAGAACTGCTCTTCTACTGCAGACGTGGCATACATGTAGGGTGTTTAGGCAAAGAGAGAGAGAGAGAGCACAGAGAGCTCTTTCAGTCTGTCTGTATTTACAGTATCTGACGATCCACCCATTTCTTATCCCCCATGCTGCTCAAGGCCAGATGAAAGCTGTGGGCTGTTCTGCCCAAGACCAGATGTTTAGGTCAGGGTTTTAGGCCACAGAGGTGATCTACTGGTCACTGTCATGCCCCACGCATGCCTCGTTCAACACCTTTTAAGAGAATTAGCTTGATATGCTATCACAAAGGCTGATGAGGGATATGCAATGATATAGTGGGCCAGTGATCTCAGATGTGGGTTTGTCTAGAGAAGGTTGCAGGGCTTTTGGTCTATTATCTTAGAGAGTATCCCACTGTCTGCTCAAACAGTGGACCATTGTCTGGACTTAGTGCTTAGTATTACTTAGGCCAAGAATTTCATAGGTCTTCTTGAAGCAAAGGTTTTTCCTCAGTGAAAAGCAAAATAAACACATCCCCAGGAACACACTTGCATAGCTCTTCTTCTATAAATATCCGCCCACTAACCCATATAAAAAATTTCAAAGTGCACAATAATTTAACATCCGCCCTACTTTTCAATTAAAAACCTTTATGTGGACATTCATTTCTGCACAAAGTTTGCAATTCAAAAACACAAATTATGCTTTTTTTGTATGTAAATAAGGATTTCTCCTTTTATCTTTTCCCAACTTATTCTTCTTTTACTTGTTTGTTCTCATGTGTTTTTAATAGTTTTCCTGAATACACATGTGTGTTTTTTCAGCCTTTGCCTTCATCTTGCCTCTTCTTCTATGCAGCCTTGTTTTTCTGTCCATTTGATCCTCATTTTCTCTCATTTTGCTTTTAGGGTTTATTTTTTCCCTTTACTCCTTTGAACTGGATTTGTGGTTTGTTCCATTATTTAAAATGTTTGCCAATATTTATTTCATGAAAAAAACTCACCAATTGTGGGTAAACATTCCATGGGAATTTGACCTTTAGGGGACCAATTAAAATGAAGTTTATTATTATTTTCATTTGCAATAAACACCTAGTTGAAGTGTATATCCAGGGCATAAGCTTTCTCAGACTTACAACAAAAAGGAGACCACACTAAACACCATGCAGTGGGAGGTTTTGGGAATCCCATTTCCTGGATTTCAAGAGAGCTGCTGGGAAATAGAAGCGTCAGTTCATGATCGGTGTTGGGAAAACATACATTTTTTAATGAGATGTAGGCTATACATCAGGCACAAAACCTTTACCACAGAAATTGCTAAATTGCTTTTTTCCTAACATGCAGAAATGATTCATGTAAAAAGCTTCTAAACTATGAGCAGGATTCATTCTTCACATAATTTACAAAAATAATCAGGAATGTTAAAAGCTGCTCCAGTTGCAAGGCTGAATTGGAACATTCTGTGATTTGTATAAATTCATTGATATTAATCTGTAATAAAGTTTGAAGAGAGTCTCGAAACCTACATGACAGTTTTTTCATCTACATATTGCAGAACAATCAATAAAAACGTATGTTCTAAGGAAGTGTATCACTCATTTGTGACTTACAAACTAGCATTTTTAGAAGATCAGCATTTTAGGTTAATGCAGAAAGTGCTTTCTAAACAAAATACTAATGTTTTAGTCAGCAAAAAGTAGTAACAAATGGGGGAAGAAATAAAATTAAAACCTAGAATTCTTCTTCTATTTGTTATACTGTATGTCATACCAACAGATACCAAACAATCCCAAAACTCAAGACAACTAAAAATATGGTGAATATGAATATGGGGCGGCATGGTGGTGTAGTGATTAGCACTGTCGCTTGCACCTCCAGGGTCCGGGTTTGATTCCCGGCCAGGTTCGAATCTCGTCTCGGTGTGCATAGAGTTTGCATGTTCTCCCCGTGCTTGGTGGGTTACCTCCGGGTACTCCAGTTTCCTCCCACAGTCCAAAGACATTAATTGGCATTCCCAAATTGGCCGTAGTGTGTGAATGAGTGTGTGTGTGTGTGTGTGTGTGTGTGTGTGTGTGTGTGTGTGTGTGTGTGTGTGTGTGTGTGTGTGT
>JAQQZT010000033.1:20763562-20779102 GCA_030068275.1 Clarias platycephalus | reverse complement strand
TGTGTGTGTGTGTGAGAGAGAGAGAGAGAGAGAGAGAGAGAGAGAGAGAGAGAGAGAGAGAGAGAGAGAGAGAGAAAAGCTGAAGAATTTAAACAGTCTGTCTGTGTGGTATACAGTAATTTATCAGGTATGTGAAGTCATTCTATAATAATAATAACAATAGTAATAATAATAAACTCTTATTCTCAATAATTCAGACAATCTGAAAACTTGAATAAATGATGCAGGAAATAACAGGTCACATATCTTTTGGTGTAATGAGAGTGGAGGGGTCATCACTTCATTTTACAATTCAATACAATTCAATTTTATTTGTATAGCGCTTTTAACAATTGTCATTGTCGCAAAGTAGCTTTACACAAACAAAAGAATTATTTAAGTTTGTATGAAATGTGAATGTGTATGAATCAAAATGATAAGACCGATGGTGACAGTGGCAAGGAAAACTCCCTGAGATGGTAATAGGAAGAAACCTTGAGAGGAACCAGACTCAATAGGGAAGCCATCCTCATTTGGGTAAAACGGATAGCAGGGATTGATCTGCATCATTCTGTGTGAGACAGAAGGTTCAGTATAACAGCAGATGTGTTAAAGTTAAAATGGAGTCCAGTTAGTTCTTGGAGGCTCAGCTAGACTGTAGGAAACTCCAGTCCTGAACTATCAAGCGACTGAAGTCACAAGTCCTCAGAGAACAGTTGTCTGCATCAGCCGAGGACAGGACCGTCTTCATGGTAAAGTGAAACTGTCCCCATTCACCACACGCATCCCAGGCAGACCATGCCACGAGATCTCCAACCAGAAGCAGGACACCAGGACAAGTCAGACAGCTTCAGAGGGCAGCGGTGGTCTGGATCACTGGCATATCCAATTTTTTCTTGGATGAGTGAAAGGACAAATTTCTGAAGATCAAAGTAAAGTGTCTGTCTACAAAGCTGCTTATACAGTATATCATCAAATATTTTATAGTGCTTTTCATCACTTTGACTTTAATTCCTCAAAAGAGAATCAAAATGGTTTTGATCTTCTTTAGAAGTTACAGACATATTTAGGGCCTCTAAGTGCATACAGTACATGAAGTCAGTTAAAAAGATAACTGGAGTGAAATACTGTAACAGTATATATCGATGATCAAGAACAAATTCTCCCAGATTGCTGAGTATATTATTCAGGTGTTAATGCCATAAGCTCTTCTCTTCTTTCATTTGGGGAATGGTGAGTTAGGGGTAAAGAAACAAGGAAGTACCAGGAAGTGTGTAGACTGTATAATGGGATTAAGTTGTTCATACAGATTATCATCAAGCAGGTAAGGAAATGAGAGCAAGAGGAAATTTGCACACTAACAGATTTCCAATATTTAGCTTGCTGTTGAGATGAGCATCCTTTAGTTAAGAAACAACAATTCTGTCTTGTCAACTGAAAAGTTAGAATTATAAAAAAAATCAGCCCTTACATTTATAAAGTTAAGGAATTCATGCTTGTAATTATAAATTCTGACTTCTATCTTCTAAAAGACAGAATAATTTACATCTGTGTGCATCATTTCTGCATGTTTAAGGATGTTATGAATGAATGTACGCCATAGTATGATGACTTGTGCGAACTGCAAGAGAATGTCATTTAGATTTATGTAATGCTTTATTGATGTATATGAGTATCTGCAGTGTTGCACTTAATAATTTGTGTGCAAAACTGACTTAGTTTGTACTCCATAAATAAATGGGCGATCGGCAAGCAATGTCAGCCCTTTTAGTGTTTTTTAGAGACGGAGGGTGCCTAAAATACGAGAAAAATAATGAAATTTCTGTTCAGATGCTATTTTAAAGTCTTAAAGCAATGACGTCTTTGGTCTATAATTAGGGGAAACACCACAGGTTTCAAACAACAAACTGTACTTAGGTGCTGGAAACTGTTAAAAACATTATCTTGCCATAAAATGTTTAGTGGGAGGTCATCAAAATGAAAACCAAGCTTTCTCTGTATTCTGTGGCTTAGAAAACCAGACATTTAAGGCAAATTTTACTGGTCTGTCTCCTGCTGTCAAGAGCTGGCTGGAGCTGCTGACTGATGTGGGGTGATCCCAGTGGGTAATGATAGATCTGTTTCCCAAAACTTTAACCCTACTGTAATTCAGCACTTTTTAAAATGCATGTTGAGACATTTATATAGTTGGAGTTATGCAAGCGATGCAAATGGGGAAACTGTGCAGAGAGGGTACTTAGGGTGAAGTCAGTCCTATAGAAAAATAAAATGCTGAGGATGTAGGATCACTGAGGCCATTACAGAGGCTTCCTGACTGCAAATAGTTACTGTAATGTTTGTGTTTTTCCCTCTGAGTAAGGAAAGAATGACAAAAATGATTGATATGACATTCAAGAATTTTTTTAAGAGCTGCTCATAATTAATAAAATTTCAGCTGTATTTTCATGAGAACAAGCCGTACACGCTTAGCAAGTTTAGCATCAGAGCACATTCAGTCAAATTGGTATTTGTTTCATTTGTGGTTTCTTTCTGGTTCATGAAATGTAGCAACAGAAAAGATACACCCTGTTAAATTTGCATTGTAATTCTTTGCTCAAAGCATTCACACATAATACTTAAAACGTATTCATAAATAGGTTTAGAAATAGCTTCACGGAGAATTACAAATATCTGTTGTTTTTTAGACATCCCTTGATGCTCTATGTTAGATGCTCTATTTTCTATGCTTATCTTAAAATAGCTCAATAGCATCTGACTAAGTACTGGTTTAATGACACAAATGTCTCCTATCTATACAGCTATTCTTTAAATGAAATTATTTATTTATTTAGGATTATTAGGTGTGCTTTTGTGCACGTAGAAATATTCCACCGTCTTGGGAACTCCCAGACCTAGTTTTTGCCAGTGCTAAAGTTTTTTCAGAGCTATGCTAGCATTGATGATTTAAATAATTTGGCATTTTCCCAATATATTGCATAATATGCCAAATGTTATTTTAATCATAGTTGTCATTTCCTTAAAATGTTAAATGATACCATTTTATACCATAAATATACATTTTGAAAATGAACGTGTGCACCAAATTATTAATGTGTCATGAAAATGGTGTATACCCGAGCTGATGTGTGTACACCTTGACACACTGTGTAAAAATTATTTTGTCTTCAAAGCAAAATACTGGATTCTGATATTTTATTTTTTATATAGGTACTGAGAGAACAGAGGGATGTAAACTGAATCACTAAAGAAAGGGAAAAGGGAAGTGTATTATGTGTTGTGTATTAGGAATGGGTATAGTGTAGAGTTTACAGTTTTACAGTTTCTACTCATTTAGCATTTTCATAATACTGTACTAGAATGATGTACAAACTGAAAAAGTGAATAAATCTTCTTCTCGCTGTTCCCTTTCAGGGGTCGCCTCAGCGAATCTTCTGCCTCCATCTAACCCTATCCTCTGCATCCTCTTCTCTCACATCAACTAACTTCATGTCCTCTCTCACTGCATCCAGAAAAAGTGAATAAATAAATTCCTGATTTCGATCTTAAATTGAATGCAAGTATACATTTTCTTTAACATAAATAAGTGTCATTTGCATTGGGCACTTTTTTCATATAAAGTAAACTTGATTAAACCTTAAACCCCCTTGTGAGAACAGTGAGAGAAATAAATGTACACTGCTCTTTATATTTATGCAACACAGTCAGGAGTCAGGACCTTGATGATATCTAAGTCTGGCTGATGTCAGATATATGAGATATGAGCTCGATATGAGAGCCAAAGTCCTACTTGAGTCTTGCAGAACACTGGGCTGATATCTGACACCACGCTGCCGTCTGCTGGACGATTTACAGTATGAAACGTGTTCAGCTGCGCTCCACCTGTCTTATTCTATTTCTACAACTTTACTAGAGTGATTTGTTTGGGGTCGATCACTGGTGTTCAGTTTCACAGGCGACATGTGAGTGCAAAATCAAAAGATCAGCAAAACAAAGTGAGATAATCTAACAAGTCGCGCAACATATTTGTATTTATATCACGTACAGTATAATTCATTTGAGAGGAGACTTGGGAAATGCAGGTGTTCATTCTCTGCTGCAGACGATATACAGTATACAGGATGTAAACATTAATATGTTTTTTTTTAACAAAACAATTTGCATTCAATATTAGTAGTAAGCTTGTGTCCGAGCTCCTTTCTATTCCTGGCGCTTGTCATGTGTCCAGAGCAGTTGGCTTAGAGGCTCGTGCTGCACAGACCCGCCCCCTGGCCGAGCTGGACACTGCACAAACAAGCTCCAAACTGCGAACCAAACTTCGAACATTACGCGCATTTCTGTTTTTCTTTCTTTGTTTTTGTTTGTTTGTACGCGCTGTAAGGTGTATTGACCTCATTTATACTTTTATACTGTAGGCATAACTCATGCGTACACAATGACACGAGAGGAGGAACTGATACGGATTGCGAAAAAACTAGACAAAATGGTGTCTAGGAATAACACGGTGAGAGGTTTATTTAGACTTCTGCTTCACAATGCTGTTATGTTTTTTTTTCTTCTTCTTTTTTTTCCTTTACAGTTTTCCGCATGTATGTTATTCCAGGTGCTTGCTGGACCGCCTTTCGTCATGTGTACTTTTAATAAACGAACACTTTATTTAAAGATTATTGTGAACATATTTAGCAGCAGTAGCTGCAGAGCGCTTTGACTGGCTGCGCTGTGGAGACGCGAAAGTGAACAGGTGTCCTGCAGAGAGACAGAGACACAGCACTGTGCGGTACAGTTGCTGCAATGTCTCTTGTTCGTGCATGAACAAATGTGGACTTGTAGGCTACAACTTGACCGCTTAGGATTTTGCTTCTGTATTCGTTCTGTGTTTTGAAACTTTCTGCACACTTCCTGATCTTTGTAATCAGTCTGTTTTTTTTTGTTTTGTTTTGTTTTGCCTTGCATAAATGTTTACCCACTTAATTCGTGTCACTGAGCCCTAACAACAAGATGGAGGAAAGAGCTGATTAAATAGTAACCAATTTTAGATAAGTCACTGAATTCAAGATTATAATGTTTGTGTAGAAAAAGTGGTTCATCATTTTCTTTTCTTTTCTTTTTCTTTTTTTTTTTTTTTTTGTGTCTAGGAAGGTGCTCTTGACCTGCTGAGAGAACTAGAAAAATTCAACATGACCCTTAAGTTGCTTCAGGTAAGATAAGTAAAGATAGAGAGATATCAAAAATAACTTGAGTCAAGCTATAAATCAAATCAAATCAAATCAAACTTTACTTATATAGCACCTTTCAAAAACGAGATGTTTACAAGGTGCTGTACAATAATATACAATATTATGTAGTGGTTAGTTGTTAGCATTCGTTCGATTCCCGCCTCGGTCTGTGTGCATGGCGCTTGCATCTTCCCCCCATGCTTGGTGGGTTTCCTCCCACAATCCAAAGACATGCAGATTAGGTTAACTGGCAAATTGCCCATAGTGTGTGTGTGTGTGTGTGCGCGCGTGCCCTGCAACGGATTGGCACCCTGTCCAGGGTGTACCCTGCCTCGTGCAATAAGTCTTCTGGGATAGGAGCCAGGCCCCCTGTGACGCTATGCACAGGACAAAGCAGCATAGAAGATGAACAAATTAATAAAAAACTAATAAGACACACAACAAGCTAATGAACAACAAGTTCTTAGGAATCACTTTGGTTAAAATCTAACGAAAATAAGTTAGTTTTAAATAAACTCAAAAAGATTTCAAATCCAAAGCTAAAAGATAGACTGTTCAATTCAAACAAATATCATTATTTGAGTTATACACCAGAAACAATGAAAAACTGAAAATATTAAAATTAATGTGAAATTATATTTAGTTATTCTCTGAAAGCTCTTTCTTTATCTTTTATCTTATCAATTACTAAATTTATCATTCTTATAAAGCTTGTAAATTTACCCGTCTTCCTTATATTTCAGGACACCAGAATTGGAATGTCTGTCAACGGAATAAGAAAGCACTGCAGAGATGAGGATGTTGTCTCCCTTGCGAAGATTCTTATCAAAAATTGGAAGAGGCTATTAGGTAGCTATGACCTTATTGCCTACTGTTTAGTATTTTTTACTATTTTTCCAAATGTCCGAAAATGTATCATAATATAGAAATAAAATAATAATACTGCCTGTGTAGAATGTGGCCATTCCCAGAAAGCTGAAAGACCAAATGAGATGAAAAATGGAAGTGGGGCCGGTATTCAATCACCTAGTAGACCTTCTTCAGGCACAGAGTTAAGGTAAGTTTAGCATTAAAGCAGTAAATCTGCATGGTTTAAATGAAAGTGAAACCATTCAGTATGTATACTGTGTTCAGGTATTTGTGAACAGAAACTAAATAATAAAAGAAAATGAATACATATTGAGATCTAACCTGTTTGTCTTGTCACCCCAAAATCCAGTTTAAACGCTCTCAAGAAACCTGTTGAGCACAAAAAAGAGAAAACCGAGGCAGTGTTTAAGAAAGAAAGACAAGACAGTGACAACAAAAAGGAAAAACTTATTAATAATCACACAAAGGAGAGGTGAGAGCTCATCCTTTGTGCATCTTGTGATTAAGTCAGTGATAAAATGAAGTCCCAAAAATGAAAAAGTTTTTATTTTCTGTTAGGTTAAATGTTATGGATTGCAACCTATTCATACTTTCTAACTAACTTGAATGTTGTGCAGTATGAATAATTAAATATCCTGTATTTTCTCATTTATCAGAGTAAGTACTACTAGGCTAAAGTTGGGGTGGCTAAAGTTAATAAGGCCAATAAAATCATTGAGACATTGGCCATTGAGTTCTGTGTTTGGATAAATTTGCTCTTACAATTAACTGTGTGACATTATTAAATAGAAGGCACAGTGGCATAGTGGTTAACTTTATGGCCTCGCACCTCCAGGGTTTTTGATTCCCATCTCCTGTGCAAGGAGTTTGCATGTTCTCCCAGTGCTTGGTGGGTTTCCTCCCAAAGACATGCAGATTAGGTTAATTGTCGTTCCCAAATTACCCAAAGTGTGTGTGTGTGTGTGTGTGCCCTGCGATGAATTGACACTTTGTCCAGTATGTACACTGCCTTATGCCCTAAGTTTTCTGGAAGAGGTTTGAGGCCTCCAGTGATCCTGTACAGTATAAGCAGTATACAAGAATGAATTATCAAATAGAAGAGGTGCTTGCATTAATTCATATTTTGCTCATCCAAATAATCAGTCCACGTAAAGAAAGAAAAAGAGGTGTGATTAAAAAAAAAAAAAAAACTTGCATAAAAGAATAATTTAGTCATTTGCAGTAATACACTATTGGCAGTAATATACAGTGAAACCTTGGATTGCGAGTAACGGTCTTAATTGCTCAGTCTTAGTGCGCGTCTCACTGGTATAATCAACATCCGTGCACACGTGTACTGTTTACTATAACATTGTGACCACGTGTGTGCGTAAAACATATTTTATTTTGTGTCTGTATGTGTGTGTGTACAGGGTGTGTGTAAAGTAAAAGCAAGTCTCATTAGAGAGGTTAAAAATCCATTTTCTCTCTCTGTATCAGCCTGCTCTTTGTGTCCACACACACACACACAGACTCCTCCTACTTTCGCCTTCACAGACACACACACAGGCACACACACACAGGCACACACACACACGCTTTCTCCCTGCTCTACACAGAAACACTGCTCTGTTGCAATTCTTTTCAAATGTAAAGTGCAGGTTAATTTGTTTTATTTTTATTTTACAGCAGTGATTCCGTTAGTGTTTCACTCAATCGAGTGTCGTTAGAGAGATTTCTTGTTCATTTTTCTGATAAAACAGTGTTTTGTGCATGCGTCTGTGTAAAAAGAGTGGATGAAGGGAGGAGGAAACTGTGTAAGATGAGAAGGGGGAGAGGGGAGGGGCTCCTTAATTTAGCTTCACACACACACACATACACAGCGCCTGCGCACACAAACAGAAACACTTATTTGTTGGCATTTATTATTATTTTTTTTAAAGATAAAGTGCAGGTTAATTTATTTTATTTTTAATTTATATTTTGCGTTAATTATTTTTAGGTATTTATTTTTTTGGGCTGTGGAACAAATCATTTGAGTTTCATTATTTCTTATGGGAAAATTCGATTTGGTTTACGAGTGTTTTGAAATACGAGCCCACTTCCGGAACGAATTATGCTCATAATCCAAGGTTCCACTGTACTTTATTATTACTGAATAATAATAAATGCTAACTAGTTTGTGAAAATGTTAAGTGAGATGCTCCTGATGTTATGTTGCTTTAAGGCTTTTTATATAAAGCAACAAATCATGAGCTGTCAAAAGGCCTTTTACACTTGGCAAGCTGTGTACTGTGCATGATCGAGAAGTTTGTTAGGAGTCTTAAGGGCTTAATGTGACTTCTAGCTATTGCTTCAGTTATTGTCTTATTTTGCTGCCATGTGTTTTTGAGGTGCTGAATACAAAATTAATTACACAGGAGAGAGACTCCAGATCCTCAGAGTCCTCCTCACCTTCTTCATCTTCACCAATCTCTTCCTGCTCATGTTCGTAAACACCAGCCTGAAGTGAAGAAAGACAGGTCAGCATCATTGGCATAACCAGTAAAAACTCTGTGAGAACATGCTTACGAAACAGTGGATAGATAAGGTATGTCCTAATACAGGATAATGTATGTATTTATTTCAGGAAAGTGGCACCAGAAAGTTTGACCTCTCAACATTCTCAGTCTCATCATTCCTCTTCTCATAAAAGGCCATCTCTAGAGGTTTCTAAAGAGAGGTCAGAATGTGATTCTGCATGTTCTTAAAATAGTGTTGTCATTGCTATTAAGAAAAATGGTCTGCCTTAGAAAAAAAAAGTCTATATTAATTGCCAAAAATATCTAGCACATTGCGATTTTTCTCTGTGTCAAATAACAGAATTACGCTGTTTATTTTTACACATAGAAAAAAGACTCCAGATCAAAATGCCCCATTTCCTCCTTTACCTTTTCATCTGCATCCTCCTGCTCAAAAACAATGTGCTTTAGAGATGAAAAAGCCAAGGTCAGGGCTTGTTTGGAATGGTGTTGAAGTTGTTTGATATTGTGAACTCATGAGAACTTTGTGTAGCAAAATGCAAAATACAGCTGACAGCATGCATTGGCAAAATACTGATACATAGTATTTGCCACTAGTTGCTTTATTTGAATGTGCTGTATGATTCCTATAATGCAGTATGCCAACTATATGTATTGTCATGAGAATTTAAACTTCTAACCGCTTTGCTTACATTAACTACTGCATTTAAAACAACTGTATTTGTACTTTGAACCCCCATAAGCTTCTGTTGTGGAGTTTGCGTGTTGATTCCACTGTTGTAGAATTAGTGCTATATACAATACTTATTGCTGTTTAAACATTGTAGAAAGTATTGTAGAAAACTTAAACGCTTGATGGCAAAGAATTGCAAGCGTGCAGATATCACTCCTCCTCTAGCAAATATAGCACAACTGGACTTGACTGTGCCCCAAAAGGTCAAGGATGTGATTTTAACTGATAACATTTTGTTGATTCTTTTGTGCCCTTGAAATACACATACCATACACAGTGTTGACATTGCTATTTTTATCAAAATTATTGGCTGCATGAGAATAAGGTACTATCGACCTCTTAGATGAATAGTTCTCCTTTGCCTATCAGCTTTCAGATGTTTATTTGTCCGTTGTTTAATCAAAGTACTTAAATAAACAGGAGAAATAAACCAAATAAGACAAAAGACTTTGCAAAGATGTAATGCGGAGCAGGAAATAAATGCACTGTCTGATCAATCCTGACTGCAAATTTGAATCTTTATTTTTGCTAAAAACTAGTTTTAACAATGGCAAATAAATAATTCTGGAATTACTGAATGGTCATGAAATCTGGAACTATCAGCAGTGACAGCGACTTGAAGATTCCCTGGAGCTTTCCAATCCAATCAGGTTAAAGAATTATTTATTATACTCTGGTAACCGGAGTTCAGAGAAGCTCACATAGAATAGTTGGGCTGTCAGAAAATTGAAAATGGAGGTCCATGAGGTCCATTAGCCTGCACAGCAGATATTAACCTGATTTTAGTAGAGGAACTGGAAAATTTAGGAAATATTATAACTAGATAGTAAGACTGCTTTTAATTTGTCTAAATATCTGAAATAGAATTTGGGACTGAGCTAGATGGAAACTGCAGCTACAGTTTCTGATAGTCTTAAAGCCATTTGGAGTTAGTGCATTTTCTTAAGTCACACGGCTGGTTGGAGGCATATAGAGACAGCAGCTTATATCTATTAGGTTTTTTCATAAAGTAGTAGGGCTATTGTTTATCCTCAGTACAGTGAATTAGTAGGAACTAGTCAAAAAAGCGAAATGCAGCACTGTTACAGTTGTAGGGAGGGGAGAGAGACTGCTATCCGTTATCACCTTAATGAGGATGGGTTCCCTGTTGAGTCTGGTTCCTCTCATTGTTTCTTATTATTACTCCCATATCATGGGAGTTTTTCCTTGGCACCATCGCCCTTGTCTTGCTTATCAGGGACACTCTAGTCATTTTAATTCATACACGTTTTTCACATTTCATACACATTCCCATAATTTTCTTTTGATTCTGTTAAGTTGCTTTGCGACAATGATCATTTTTAAAAGCCCGGTACAAATAAAATAGATTTGATCTGAAAATTTCATTAACCCAAATTTTGAAGAAACAGATACAGTAGGACTTTCCAATCTCTTGTCAAACATATTGACATCACAGTTTGGGACAGCTTATGTACCTAGTTGTGTGGAAGTAGGCAGATAGCACTTTCTTCTAAGTGTTCAGTTTTGGCAACACCAAATTGGGGAAAAATGGTGGAAAGCCACCCAGCCAGCAGTACATTCAGTTTAAGATGCAGTATTAAAATGGAATGCATGGTAAAATTTTATTGCATAACCATTTTGCATGGCTAGAAAAAGACTATGCCTTGTATGTGGTGTGTCTGGTGATTATGCTTTTATTAATAGTAAATTGTTGCTCTTATTAGGAAAGAGACTGCGAATCCTGATGCTCCTCTTCCTCCTTTTCCTCTCCACCTTCATCCGTCTACACTTACAAAGCGTCCTTCCTTAGATATGCAGAAAGACAAAGAAAAAGAAAGCAAAGACAAAGAAAGGTTATGAATGGATTTTTTGCATGCTGGAAACCAGACAACTTCCAACTTCCATATTTGTTTATCTAAACAGATTTTAGATATTATTTAGTGACTGTCTCACAATAGGTTTATTTCTCCCCATAATAAATGTAGAAAAGACATGCCAGCTCCAAAAGACAGTGCACAGCAGCCGATATCAGAACATAAGAAACACAGGTCTGAAGCTTGTAATGTATTGATTTGTCGTGGCAATAGTGCTTCTCTCTGACTGCATATCTCTAATCTGTTGAACTAACTACAAAGATAAGAAGTACCTCATCTAAAACTGTATATTTTTATAAAAAAAGGATGCATGTGGTGGAAAGATACATTTTGTGTTGTATTTAAAATGTACTAATAATGCTTCTCTGTCAGCAGAGATCTGGGGGAGAGTAAACCAGCCAAAAGACTGTCTACAGAAATGAAGAAAGAAAGGTTGGAACATAGATGTATCATTATGGATGAAAGACAGAGGGCAGTATTAATGCATGAATTAGTTTGGCTGTGATTCTGCCACTTGTATTGTAGTGATGTGCGGGTCATCTGGTAACCCGCGGACCCCGCGGGTTGGGACGGGTAAAGAAATTGTCACTTTATTTGCGGGGCGGGTTGGGGCGGATCATTAAAAACTAAATTAAATAAAAAATCCATGTATGTTGCGTGCAATTACCTATAGCCTATATTAAATATTTGGGAATATTTATTTTCATATTTTATTAAGTTCCTTGATAAGGTTACGTCACGTGACAAGTCACAAAAGCGCCAAGCAGCTACCGCTGCCAGTCACAACAAAATGCCTAGTATGTCTGTTTAATGGTCGCGGGTGCGGGGCGGGGCAGGTTGTAAAAATAGATACAGTGGTGCGGGGCGGGCTGGGGCGGGCCAAATTATTTCATAAAAGCGGGACCCGCATCACTATTGTATTGTGTTTTAGTCAAGAAAAAAATCTCTTTGTATGCCAGGTTTGTTTTATATTTAATTAAAATATATATATATTTTTTTATATTGATAGTTTATTATTTTTTTTCCAGAAGGGATTCCTCGGATTTCAGTCAGCAGTCTCCGAAAAAGCCCATTAATGACACAAAGAAAGAAAGGTCTGATTAGAAACATCAAGTTTGACATAAGGTTTAAACTAGTTCTGATATTGTTTTAGGGTAGAGAAGAAGCTTACTTTACAAACTTTTTTTTTTTTTAGAAAAGACTCCACAGACTCTAAGTCTCCCCAGCAACATCAATCGAGTGACTCCAAACCTCAGAGGTACAGTATTTAGCTATTTTTTGTTGTTAATTTATCTCTTTTTAGGAAAAATGCAATCATATAAATCTTTTTTTCATACAGGCGAGACTCCGTTAACTCAAAATCTGGAACCTCTCCCCTTCCTAAGAAGCTCTCGAAGGAAAGGCAAGAATTATACACATATTTACATTATCCTTATCATTAATGCTGGGAAATCTCTGATGAATCAAAAATGTTTGCTTGTGTCCTCTAGAAGAGAGTCTCATGGTCCTAAATTGACTCTTCCTGGAGCGATACAAAGAAAGGTGTCCACCGACAGTAATGATGGACGGTACAGTTTATATCTACTCACATTGTTTCTTTTAGGTTTTTGTGTAGCATGTGTCTACTATAAAGCCTGCCTAGCCAAGAAGGTCACTATTTCAGAAGGATCAAATTACTGGCCTGTATCAATTAAAGAAAACATTAAAATGCTTGGAAATGGGTTAAGAACTATGCAACACATTATTAAAAGCTGGTAGGATAGTGCTGAACCATTAGCTTCACTGAAGAAATGTAGTCGGAAAAAGTTCATGAACGATCATGATCAGAGATCACTGAAACATTTGTTGAAGTTGGACAGAAAAATGGACAGTAGAAATTAAGAGCATATGAGATAAGTACTCACAGGACAGAAACTAAACAGCTGTGTGGGGATAAGAAAACCATTTGTAAGTGAGAATGCAAATCTGAAAAGAAGTCTTCAGTTTTTTAGGGAGCATAAAGATTGGACTTGGGAGCACCGTAATCAAAGCTAAATAGAGTTTTACAAAATATTAGTATGCAACTTTAGATTGTTGCATACTAATATTTTGTAAATATTTTTTTGCCCACGAAATGTTACACGTTAGCTTCAGGGTAATATTCTGATGTAGTTTATGCCCTGTGTTTTTGCATTTATACACCAGTGATGAAAATAGTTTGGATGCCCAGCTCCATGTCATTCCATTCAAATTTACAGTACTATTTTATTAGATATACTAAATCTGTGGAAATGAGACACAATGATGATCTAGTGCAATATCATCATGCTTTTTATCTTTATCTGAACAGAAAAAGTAAACCAGAGACCCCAAAGACGCCCAGCACTCCCACCGCCCCTCTGTCCCCTTCCTTTAGCCCTGTTGGTGGTCCGCTTTCCCCTCACCTGCTCACTGGAGACTCCATCAGGGATAAGTGCATTGAAATGCTGTCAGCTGCATTACGCACAGATGGTAGTAAAACACAGAGAATACCAAATATACAACCAATAAGTATCAGCTGAGCTATTTGATGTAATAGAATTTGTAATAGAATTGAGATGATCAAGAGAGAGCCCCTTTCTGATCGTGTATTTATTTATTTATTTGTTTGTTTGTTTTAGATGACTACAAATATTATGGAGCGAACTGTGATGCCATGGCAGCTGAAATTGAGGATCATATCCTTTAAAAACAAGAATAATATTCTCAGTAATCTTTAAAGTAAGAGTATTTTAAATATATAATGAGTTTTCTTTGAGGGTGTGCTAATTTATTGGTTGTGTAATCCACTTGGACACTTGGTGCACAGCATCCCATCAGTTTACAACTTTACCAGAAAGTCACTGTAGGAACAAATTTCAGTGAATTTGTCAATAGATACCTTGAACATTATACTAGGTAACATGACTTCTCATCATTGGTGCTGAAATCTTTTAAGGAGAGCAATTATCAGACGTTTGGACACCTAATGTTGGTCAACAGGAAATGTGTATGTGGTAGTGTATGTAGAATAGTGGCCTCAGTGTGATGCGAGACAAAGGGCCACAGTAGCGCTGTCAGTCAAATGTGAGATGAAATGATATGAAATGAAGAATTGCAGATTTGGCTATTATTGTTATGCTGCTCCACATACATAAATGCATGTGCAATGCAAGCATCTTCAGTTTGAGATTTCAAACATAAATTTTTCCTTAACTTACTATGTCTCCTTAAATATCTACCAGGAGATAAAAGCCACAGATATGAAATATAAAAACAGAGTACGTAGCCGCATCAGCAACCTAAAAGATCCGAAGAATCCTAATTTACGCAAGAATGTCCTGGGAGGAGCTATTGAGCTGAGTCGCATCGCCACCATGTCTGCTGAGGTGTGCAAGAATTGTTTGTGTTTATTTATCTATTATTATAGTTTGTGCATTGATGTGTTGATGGCAAACTCATTTGATCCTGATTGTTTGTTTTTTAAGTTAGAGATTTTAAAACTGTTCTGTGAGTTCTTCATCCAGGCAATATTTATATTTTATGTACATTTTATCAAAACTTATATTACAGTAGTTGTGTTTTTCAAATGTATTAAATGCTGGCAGCTCTGGCAGCAGTTATGGAGTCATTTTAGACCAGCTCTGTAATGTTCTCTGTGAGGTAGGAAATGGCCAGTGATGAGCTGAAGCAGCTGAGGAACATTCTGACTCAGGAAGCCATCCGCGAGCACCAGATGGCCAAGACCGGAGGCACAACTACTGACCTGCTGCAGTGTGGCAAATGCAAGAAAAAGAATTGCACATACAACCAGGTACACTGTCCTTTTTCTCTTTTTTTCAAACACCAATTCTTAATTAAATTCCTTATTATATACAATATGTTGAATGAAGTACATTATAATTATGATTGTCACGCAAAATGTTTTGGGATATTTTGTTTCTCATTTTATTTGCCTCACACTTTTATGTATTTGAGGAAAATTATGCTGCTAGTATAGAAAAAAACATATGCAGAACAATCAAGTATTATCAACTATAAAATCAGTAGTGATTAAGTGAAATAAGGATCTTAGTGGTGAAGCAGCAGAAATAAATAATAATAATAAATAATTTATTTAAATAAATAAACTTTTTGATTGTGACTTTTGATTGTGCAGAATAACAGAACACAGTTATGAAAGTAAAAACTTATTTTATTTCTCTATATAATATACACTGCTACGCTATTTTATTTCTTATATAATATAAACTCTATATAATATACACTGCTTATATAAATGTAATTTCTTATATATACATTGGCTTGCAAAAGTATTCGGCCCCCTTGAACTTTTCCACATTTTGTCACATTACAGCCACAAACATGAATCA
>JAQQZT010000033.1:20731020-20760721 GCA_030068275.1 Clarias platycephalus | reverse complement strand
ATGAAGTCTCTGACCAGGCGTTCAAAGCACTTCATCACTACTGAGGTGAGGGCTACAGGGCGATAATCGTTGAGAGATATCCTGCATGTTGTAAACAAACATGCAGCCATGTTATGGAAATCTACAGTAACTGCACTAGGGGAATTGGACCAGTTCAACTGTCTGTGCTAGCTGTATAAACCCGTACATGGAGTATGAATATAAAATGTCTTTACAGCTAAAAAAAAAAAAAACGTTAGTCTGCACAAGAAATAGGTGATGTACAGGTGAAAATATTTCATAAAATTAAAAAAATATTCCAGAAAATCTGGAACAGACATATCCTAGGAATTAGACACAGAAAGGGAGACATTGAAGTTTAGTTTATTCTTAGGGTAATGTGGCTTTAAATATTAACTACTAAATGCATCTTGAAAAGAACTAATGATTTTTCCATCTTTCCATTTGTCCATTTGTTTTAATGATATAAAGGCATTTTCCATTTAAATTTCAAACTAGCATATCTTCTCTTCCCGCTTCCCGCATATGTTACCTCAAGCTCGGCCAGATAGACCAGTGAAAACCCCATTTTAATTAATTTAGTAGTTTTTATGTGTTGACTGCACAAACAAACAGACAGACAAAAATTCCAAAAACCATCTTGATTTGTTCTATTAGTCATTTTACGCCCCTCAAATAATTTTTCATATAATAGGTTAATTTCAAAGTATATAGACAGAATATCAATCAAACAAACACAAAAATAAGAAAAAAAAACATATAAATTTATAATTAAGTTTTATATAAATTATATGAATATATAAATGTTATAAATTAAGTTTCATTTTAGTGAGTAAAAGAAATATTTTATCCCCTACCTACCAACAATAATTCTGGCTCCCACAGACTGGTTATGTGCTCATGTGGTACACAGATTCATTTAAGAAGGGTCTCCTAACAACAACGCATTATGTGTATGAAAGCCACCTGTCCCCAGAATCTTCCATTCAAACCTCACCACCATGGGCAAGACACAAGAGCTGTCAAAAGATGTATGGGACAGAGTTATAGACCTGCACAAGGCTGGAATTTGCTATAAGACCATCAGCAAGAAGCTTGGTGAGAAGGAGACAACTGTTGAAGTGATTATTGGCAAATGGGAGAAATACAAAATAACCATCAATCGCCCTCGGTCTAGAGCTCCTTGTAAGATTTCGACTCATGGGGTAAGGATGATCATAAGAAAACTCAAGAATCAGTTTAGAACTATACAGGAGGAGCACAGTCACCAAATAAACCATTGGTAACACAATAGGCTGCAATGGATTGAAATCCTTCAGTGCTGCAAGGTCCCCCTCCTCAAGAAGGCACAAGTACAGGCCCGTCTGAAGTTTGCTAATGAACAGAGAAGGATTGGGGGAAAATGCTGTGGTCAGATGAGACCCAGAATTAAGCTCTTTAGCATTAATTCGACTCGCTATGTTCGGGGACAGAAAAATGCTGACTGTTACCCTAAGAGCAACAATCCTACAGTCAAGTACTGAGGTGGAAAATCATGCTTTGGGTCTGTTTCTCTGCTAAAGGTACAGACTGACTGAGGAGCCAATGGACTGTGCCATGTATTGTAACATTTTGAATGAGAACCCTCTGAAGATGAATCATGGATGGGTCTACACCATGACAATGTCCCAAAACCTACCACCAATGCAATAAAGGAGTGGCTCAATAAGAAGCACATTAAGGTCATGGAATGACCTAGTCAGTCTCCAGACCTTAATCCTATAGAAATTTATGGAGGGAACTGAAACTTCGAGTTGCCAAGCGACAGGCAAGAAACCTTATAGATTTATAGATAACGAAGATCTGTAAAGAAGAGTGGTGGCACACACACACACACACACACACACATGCGACAAGATCTCCAACCAGAACCGTGGCACAAGGATGCAGAGGGCAAAGGGGGTCTGCATCACTGGCAACTCATGAACACCATTTGCAGCTTGACAGAGGAAGAGAGAGAGAGAGAATGAGAAAAGATTAGTTATGTATTGTCTGTCATGTAATGCATGCGTTAAGTGTATATTAATGCCGAGTTCAAGCAGGTACTCAGGCAGGACTACCTATTACAGCATAACAAAAAGGGAGTTCCAGAAGGAAACACAGACATGAGGGTTCTGGTAAGTAAAGCAACAAGTCACTCCACTGTCAACAAATCTGAGTGATCAATTAAAATGGGAGAAGATAGCATCCAAACATACGAGTTCACAATTCACAAAAGGCTTGGCTAAATAAATAGGTTTCCAGCCTAGATTTACACATTGAGACTGTGTCTGAGTTCCAAACGTTATTTGGAAGGCTATTCTATAACTTTGGGCTTTAAGAAAAAGCTCTGCCGCTGCTGTTTTTTTAATACAAGGTACTGACAAGCAGCCTGCAACCTTTGATAGAAATAGGCATGGTGGATCATAAAACACTAGGAGTTTACTCAAGTTCTGTGGCATGAGGCCATTTAGTGCTTTATAGGTCAGTAGTAGTATTCATAATCAATGCATTTTTACCGGAAGCCAATGCAATATGGATAAGATAGGGGTGATGTGCTCATATCTTCTGGTTCTAGTGAGGACTGTGGCTGCTACATTCTGGATTAACTAGAGCTTGTTTATGCACTTAGTTGAAAAATTATGTTAAAATAATCCAACCTTGAAGTGACAAAAACATAACAATATATACTTTATCTTGACAATATTTCTAAGATGAAAGAAGGCTATCCTAGAAATATTATCTACATCCTGGTTACTTTGTAGGAGTGTTCTGCTATAAAATACGAAATTGATTGCCAAGCATGTTCTTTTTTAGCTAGGACAGCAGTCCTTTCTCCTTTACAATTTATTCCAACTTTTACAGTTTTTGAAAAAGCACAAGAAATTGTAGCTGGGATGTTACATCATAGCACCTTGTGTGCAAGTTTCAGTCTATTTCAGCCTGATGATCTTCATCTTGATATTGCCACACATTTGCCCAGTGTGCTGTAACACATTCACAAGTTAATTTGACAAAGGCACAATAATCCTTTTTATTTTTCTGCTTTAGAGAGTTTTTTATCACTTTGATTTTGCTTGGATATGGGGATGTATCCCAAAACATGATAGCCACTTGATTCCTTTATTTTTACACCCTCCAGATTCTTATTAAGCTTCAAACATCAACATATAAACTAATGGTTGTTTACAGTCTATACAGTGTATATACACTTTGTAACAAGTTCTAGCTCCCAATCATTTTTAGTCCAAATGGACCTTATAATATTTAGATGATAAATTCTTGTTACCTTTCTTTCAATTTTTCAGGCAAATGATTACATCTAGCTTTTTGCTCTAAAGTAGTCATGCTGCTATTTAGGGATTCCCACATCTAATAATTGTAAGCTTCAACACCTTCTATACATTCAAACAGTTAATTTTTATGTTCTTCGGAAACTGCTTTAGGAATATGGCCGAAGTATGAATACACCTTAGATGTTAGGATTAGGTATGAGCAAGCTTGATTTTTTTTTTTTTTTTTTAAAAGCCTGAGCTACCATCTAAGATAATGTTGCTGTGCTATATCTGTATTTTATTGTATTTACTGTAGCTGATATTGTTTTCTCAGCTCATCAGTAACATATTGACTAATCAATACTTGCAATAGATGTGTGAAAAATTAATTAAAGATTCTTGTTAAGTAAGGTTATAATTAGAATTTTCCACAATTGTTTTTGGCCCATGAACATAACTTGAGAAGTATACATGAACTGGCTTGCTAGCACATCCTGTAAAGACAGATACAACTAACAGTAGTCAGTGGCATGTCTATTATCCATCTTGCTGTGTAGGAGATTAAACCCAGGCCGTGGCTTTAGCACGTCAACATACACCAGAATTTGTTTCAAAAACCTGACACCAAGTTTTATGGCAAAAGTGTAGAGTGTAAACCCTGATTCCTACTATTTATCTTCATTCAAAAATGAAGCATACCTATGCTAAAATGTTCAGAATCTAACTCATGTTGCCAGGGTACCAAACAGGAATGTATAGTTTGGATAACGCAAGAAATTCAGATTATTGATTGGCCCAAATAAAAAAATCCCAGAATCAGTACTCAACTCAGATAACCCTTCAAGCATCTTTCAAAATGAAACACTACAGTTTGGCCCCAAATTTATAGAACTGCAACATTTTCCAGTTTTGATTCTGAAGGCTATTACTGTCCTGCACATTGTAATCTCTTCTCTGCTCCCATTACCTAAGTCAGTAATTCAGCTAATAAACATCTCAGCCTGAGTTGAAGTGGTTGTATGATTATACTGCATTTTCAAACATATTTTCACCATAACCTCAGTACTGCTTATTCTCATTTTAGTACAGTACATTATTCATTTCATCAAAAAATCTTATGTAGTCCTCTACTGAAGTATAGCATTTATTATTTAATTATTATTTAATCATGCTTCCAGGCAGGAGGTAACATGATGTTTATAGACAATAACTCACACCATTGTCCATATACAGAACTGATTCCTTCACATAAGTTGTGCCAAGATGAATAGTTCTAATGGTCAAAACAATTTGGACCAAACATGGGCAACCTTTTTCGTGTAACTTGGATAGCCAGAGACTCTGCACATGACGTCACGTCACACACTCCAGCAAGGACGCTTGAATAAATTAGCATTTTCGGTTGATAACGTTGTGATAAGTAGACGAAGATGTCCGTGATAGAGATTCAAGATTCGAGCGAAATGTCACAACCAAGCACCAGCGAGGAGGTTGGTAGCCAGGAAGAGCAGCCAACTCTTATACATCCCTGGCCATACCTGGAAGAATTTTTCGAAATGGTTGGATGCAAAAACAGCTCCTTGCGAATGCGCTGCAAGCTCTGTGCACCCAAGTACCACGAGCTAATGGCTTTCAAAAACTCGCTGTCTAATTTGAAAAAGCATATTGAGCACATTTTTATTTTTTTTATGAGGTGTTAGTGCAGTATATAGGCCCGTGGCACAGCCTAAGCTTTTATCCTTAATGCTTTTTTCCCCCTTACATTACTTTTACACTTTAAGTAATCCCATTTTAACCAGCACTGTTTCCATGTTGTCATAAGGTCAGTCAGACCCACTTCTATTTTCTGTCTCAACAAAATTAAGTGTTTTGTGGCCATAATGTCAGCTGAAGTACTGAAATTTTTGATGTAAAGGTCATAGTCTAACACTGTGTGGGTAGGTATCCATGTTCTTTCTATATTGCTTTTAACAGTGGACATTGTCAAAAATTATACATAAGCTTCATTTTTAATCAGCAAGCCAGTGGGGCAAAGAAAAAACTCCTAGCATTATTACAAAATTTGGAGCACACAACTGTAATACAATGCATTTATAAAGTTTAGTATTAAGATTTCCATTTGTGGGGCTAAGGGAAAATAAAACTAAACCTATTTCAACATGACAATGGCTTAGTGCACAAAGTAAATGAATACCTGGATTGATTGAATACCTTGATATAATAAAATGGGATATACAGTGCATCTATTTGCTACATTTCCAGCTACACTGAACAGGTTGACCCAAGTATATCTTCAGTGAAGCCTGTACTGTAACATTTCCAAAAAGATGGATAGCATACATTAGAGTGATGATTTTGGGAGCAATGTTTACATTAATATACCTTGTATTTTATGATGTGAGTCAGTGACAGAATTATAATAATGGACACTAGTCCACATACATTTAGTGTCCTTATATTTTATATCATTGGCTTTGATTAATGGAACAGCACAAAATGTTCTTTGCTTGACTGAGCAGATGTCTCAGAAATTGCAGTATATTTCATGCATCATCTCAATCAAGCTTTTAAGAGTTTCCCTGGGAGCAAGAATACTGACCTGTAAAATTGCAAATACCTTGAGATGTTCCATCTGAGATGATATAATTTACAGTATGTTATTGTTACATAAGAGATTCACCCTTAAGAAACTATCCATGAAGCTGGATGAATATATTCCCTTTTCTTTTTCTGTTTAAATTATTACATGTGCATCATGTCTTACGTGCCAGTGGATCAATTGCTGAACCTCATAATAGAAAAATATTCCAGATAGACTAATAAATAAATAAAGCATACTGAGCTGTCTAATGAAATTCTACACTTGAGCATTTTTGTTTTGATGTGGGAGTGAATTAACTGTCTGCTGTGTGGGCTATCAGAGCTGCAAAGCTGCACATTGCACAAGCCTGTGTGCAGTGCTGTTTGTGGCTTATGGCACATGTGCAAAATCTGCTAAACTAATAAAATAAACATGAAACAAATTGCTAAAGAGAGAGAAAGTGATGTTTCCCCATGGACATGCTCATGACAGGATAAGAAGCAGGGAGCTCTGTGTGTTCTGTGCGGCTGATAACGCTGTTGTAATAGGAGAAAAAGAGCTAATAAGTTCCCATGAGCTTGTGTCATCCATCCCGTCTAATGTGCAGTTTCCTCCCTGGGTAATACCACCACCACGGCTAAGCCCTGTGGGATATCACATACAGATGCATTAGTGGATTTGTACAGAAGGAATAACTTTCTCCACAGGAATTCAATTAATGTAAAAAAGAAAAAAAGGAAGAAGCCATTGCGGGAAATTAAAATCATAAATTTACACTGAAGCATACAAACTAGTTATGTGTGAATAATATAACAGTGAATAATATATTTCATTAAAATACAAATATAGAAACACAAAACCTAATCAACAGAAGGAAGTAGTGAGCATCCAGCTTTAAGAACTGAATACAATTTTACTGCAGAGTGTGAAAAACAGAGGACTCAAATAATAATATATTAGCTAGATTGCTTAAAAGGGGCCATCTTGGCGCAGGCTCTACACCACCCCCAGCAGGTTGACACTGTTGGGTCCTTGGGTAAGACCCTTAATCCTACACTTTATACAGTACAACCCAGCCACTGCCAAGTCTAGTTAGAAAATGGGCGGGCTGTAACAGAAAAGGCATCCGGTGTAAAACCTGTGGCAGATCTTGCAGATCAAATGATCTGATGTAGCGACCCCTAGGAAAAAAGAGACAAAGTGTCAAACCTCCACAAAACAAACACTTTTTTTTTTTTTTAAATAAATAGAAATAAACTTAGATTGTTTACAAATGAAAATGTACTTAGCAATGCCTTCATAACTAACCCTATACATCTCGTATAGTTTGAGACTTTTTCCATTACATCAAAATAAATAAATAAATAAATAAAGCTAAGATTCAAAAGCTTTTAAAATCAAATGAAGAGAATTTGAGAATCTGTATATCTTCCCTAAGACTTAATTTAATACCTCTTCTGATAAATGAAGCAGGAAAATAATAAGATGGTAATAGTATTTTTTTGTTCTATCCCTCACATTACTGATAATTAACCTACGACCCTGCCTCATCCTATGTACCCCCTCAACCACACTGGGTCATCTGCATCTCAATATATTCTTTTAAACTTTTAAATGTGCTTTGTGGACATTACATTTCTGCCTACAGGTTTCTAACTGATGTTAAGGTTTGTAATGATTATTTCAAGGAATTGCTCCAATGAATTATGAAAGGCATGAGGCATAAAATGAACAGAAGAGTACATTTGCTACCTGTATTTGCACCATATTTGCAATGGTGCTTAAATCTAACATATATATTTCTTCATTTTTCTGAAATTGAAATGTTTTCGGGAGTGCTGTCTCAAACTTCACTTCAAAATCTCCTATCAATGTTCTGGGTAGTTGAGACTTGGTGATAGTAAATGCCAAAGCATATGATTTACATAATTTTCATCAAACCCTTCAGTGAGGCCTTGTACCCTGTGGATGGGAACATTACCAGACAAAAACAATACTATAATATCAAAATATTCAATTAATTTAAAATGTTTATTATGCTGTTGGCCTCTGCACACAGACAATATTCCTTGCTTGTTGTAGGGAAAACAACAAACAAAAAAAGTCAAACAAAACAGTGCGATTGTTATAGACCTGCAGCAGTCATAATAGATATATCAACTGAGCCAACAGTGTATCCTTGTTTGCATAATCACTATCTACAAACAATATATAATTATATAAATTATATATTATGTAACTATATTATGTATGATGGGTAATAAAGATGTATTACTCACTGTGTCAGTGGTACTGTATATCATCGTGTTTTCACTGCACTAATGGGTATCATTCCTTTACCAAGTCCAGAAGAGATCTGTAGAGGATAATTAATTTTAATTCTTAAGTATAAACACTATTTCACTGCAAAACCAGTGTCTCTGAGAACAGCTCACCTTATGGACATTAATAAAAGAAAGTTTAAGAAATACATAAAAGTGTACTGACTGTAAATGTACTAAGGTAATTAAGTAAACTAACTATGGTAGTTAAATCAAATCCACAATAAAATAAAATTCAAGTTTGCAAATAGAAAAATAAGAATAAAATGTGCAAACAAATACAAAATAAGGGGATAAAGAAATATAAGAATATAATAGGAATATAAAGTAATAAAAAATACAAAAATTCAATCAAATTAAACATGTGCAGGCTGAAATATGTAGGGATGTGTAGTAATGTAATGCTATAACAAACATAATATTGGCATGTGGCTGGCAGCAACAGTTATGATTATTAGACATAAATGTATAAATATAAAGTACAGAGAGTCAATGTCCTACAGGAAGAGAGCAGTGGAAGTAGGGTGAGCACTAATAGCTGGGGTAGTTGTGTTAAAGAGGTTAACTTGCAATATGTAAATGAGATTAGTCTGGGGTGTTGTCTGTGTACAGAGCCAGAATATTCTGTGGGAAGAAGCTCCTCCTCGTTTACTCTGTGTTGGCCTTCAGTGCTTTTAGGGAGCAGAAGTGTTTTCCTGACACAACAGAGATAACTGTCCATCCCACAAAACACACTATTGTGATGTTGTAAACAGCATGTGGTTGTGTGAAGCCCCAAAATTTTGTGGTTAAACTATTGACATACTATTTATTACAGTAAATAGGAGGACAGATGTCACTTCAACTCTTGAAAAAGATTATTGATTAGCTCATTAGTTGAATCTGGTGTGCTATATAAGATGCGGCAATGTACAGTACAGGGAGTATGATTATTAGAGTTCGGAGTCTTCCCTTGGCACAAAGACCTGGTGTTTTACTGTTGAATACTGCCATGATTATGCATTATTCGGTGACTCATGTTAGGCAAAATAATTTCAAAGTGGGTATAGCTGAAAAGAAGTAAATGTTATGGATCAAAATTTGTAGTTGTTCCACACCATCTGTGTTATTAACAAGCACAAACAGAGATCATGGGATATTACCTAGAGATCACAGTTAATTTGAGAGGGGCTCATATATTTGGGTTTCACTGTACCAAACACAATTGTTGTCAACACTTTCTGTTCTGGACATTTTAGTCACTCTTAGGGAACTCATGAAGATTTAAGTAGCTGATTAGTTCAATCTGGTGTGTTGTGATGAAAAACGTGAAAAAATGTGAAATTTGGTTAGTTGGTTTGGTAAGTAAACAACCAGGAGACCCTACTGGAACAGTCCATCCATATAAAAACAACAGAAATAATGCCAACCGTCTACATAAGATAATAGTTGTTTTCCTCAATCTGTTTCCTCGCGCGCGCAAACGAAGCTCCTCCAAAAAGCGCGTGCGTGTAAAACGCTCCTGGCAGCGAGCGCACTGTGCGCGTTATTGAGCGCGCGCAGACTCGTGCCCGCTGCGCGCATCTGTTCTCACACTTGTAAAGTGGAACCTCTGGAAAGCAGCACGAGGACTTAATATACAAGCCAGTCGAATCTCTTGTATTTACATCACGGAGGGGCTCAGGAGGGACGTCATGGATCCTCCAGCAGTGACCGGGAGCGGCTTTTCGGAACCAACTGGAGCTCCGTTTAACAGGAGCGGAGAGCAGGTCGCGGCGAGCGAGAGGACGTTTGTGATCATCGCCATCTCCATCACGGCGATTTACTCCGCCATCTGCGCGCTGGGACTGCTGGGAAACGTGCTGGTTATGTACGGCGTGGTGAGGTACAGTACGGGTCATTTCTAGTGCACCACAAACAAATAAACAAAACAAACAAAACAGACAGCCAGACAAATAGACAAAGCAGCAACAAACAAAAAATTTTACTTGCTTTAAAACTAAAACTGGGAAATAATTGGGATTACTGTATTACTAACAGATCTGATCTGTTTAGAGTGACCTCGTTCATATACAAGTCAAAAAGGTTACAATAAAAAAGACATGTACATTTAGTCAGATGAAGGGTTACTTTAAATTGTTACTCTAACAACCAATTATAGAAACAACATCTGAGCATTCTGATACAGTAGAACTGGGTATAGAGGAAGAGAAAGAGATCGGCATTTCTTCATTGGACCTCCTTTTAGCTCTTTTGCTATCTGCTATGGTGTTTTCAAATCCATCGAAAGCTATCTTTAATTATGTGGTAAAGCTGGAAATAAAATACACAGTTGTCACAATGAGATGGAGTTGATACAAGCACAAATCCCAAATTGCAAACCAGAATTTTAGCTTTTTAGGCTGAGACCCAAGTCAACAGCACACTCGTTTCTATCCAGTGAAGATGAAGAAGTCAACAACAAATCAGACACTGGTGCTGTAAAGACGAATCACAGTAATTATGCTCAGAAATGCATAATAACATAATAACAACACTTCACAAAGTGATCATCATACAGGGATTCAGTAGTTTATTTAAAAATATTTAACAATATCTGGCACTTATCTGGTCTGTTTTTAAAAAATGTTGACTTGGTTAGCATTCTGTTAGAAAAAGTGCCTAAATCACATACAAAAATGATTTATGTGACAAATTATTTTGTGTGTAGTGTCCTTCAAATAAAGCTTCCTCACCTATCTTTACCTCCCAGTGTAGGTCAATGTACCCTACAGGGCCAGAAGTATGCGTACACATGACCATTACACCTATTTTATACTGTATAGAGTTGGTCATCCCTTTCCATAATCCTGGATATTAATACAGAGTTGTTGTTAATGCTGAAGCACTAGAATTACTCTTCATTGGAACTAAGTAGCCTGGAACAAACTCTTAAAAAGTAACACAGACCATTATTCATCTTCAACCAAACTTTCCAATTCTCTGCTCTGCTGGTAATTCTGAGAGGTAGATGCATTATTCTGAGAGGTAGCATTCTCTTGGCATCCACCAAAACAGACAGACAGACAGATACTGAATTGTACTTCATCAGTCCCCAAAAATATGTTTCACTTGCTCCAGGATTTATTGGCAGTTTGCTTTAAAACACTCCTGCTTGTCATTGTGCATAGTCATCTTGATGTGCAGCTACTCAGTCATGGAAACCCATTTTACGCAATTCCTGAAACATAGTTATTGTGCTGCTTTCTAGGCACAGGTTTCTCCTAGATGCTTCCATTGACATTATAGCACTTACAGTACGTAAGAGCAGGACAAATCTAGCAACAAAGAAATACATTATATTTCAATTAAACTAACATACACTTAGATGGGTTAAATAACTTTCAATGTGGCATCTTTGGTTAAACCTACACATTTTAATGACCAAAAATATTAGAACATCTGCCTGACATTTTTTTTTTATTATTTCACTGAGATGTTCCAATTTTATTACTTATAGTTTAAGTGCTGTGTTTCACCTAAGAAGAGATGAACAATTCCTGTTAAAAAGGATAAAACAACATGACAAATAGAAGACTGTCTTGTGAGAGAAAAGCAAACTATTTTGAAGCTCAGAAAATAGAAAATCAAACAGGGTCATTACACAAGCATTAGACAGAGTCAATAAAACAATTATGAAAACTAAATCTGTTAATAACTGTAAGGATTTCTTGAATTTTGGTAGACCCCCTTTTGTCTACTCAGTGCTCAGCCTGTATTCTGCTTGTCTCGCCTGGATCCAGTGAACCCCTCAATGAAACACACAAGTCAGTGCTCAATGAGATGTTCAAAGTTTATTGTGGGAGACAGGAGTATATATATGCGCACACACACAAAGAACCAAAAAGGTGGCTGCAGGAGTGTTTACATCTGTTCTGGAATGTTTATAAAAGATAAGGCGAAGAAGAACAGAAACTTGGAAGTAATTCTGCATTTACGAGCCTTCAACAGTTTTACGACCCTTAACATAAACTACTATGGAATTTGTTTATTGATAGTGCAGTGTGTCGAGGTAAAAGAAAGAAAACACTCTGTTCTCATACACACAGAATATCATGAATCACACTAGAAATTAAATATTTCCTACAATAACCTGTTCCAGGACTTTTGGAGGGGACTGCAAAGCAATCAGAAGAAGCAAGTCCTCCAAGTGTCTTGAACATTGTGTAGATTTAAAGCCTTATTTTTGATCACCATTAATACATATTATGATAATGAATGAGATACTTATGTTCTCTCAACAGAGCCATTAATTAAACCTTTGAAAACATAATTAAAATGAACAGGAATCAATATCCATAAAATATTAAAGGTATTGCATTTTATATCATTTCTGTTTTGCCCTGAGACTCTGAGTACACCAAACATCTATTCCTGAGTTTTGAACTGATAGCCATTACGTATGCCTTGTTAGGACAATAAGATTGCTCCTACGTCAGAAAGACGTAATCATTATGTAATGACACACAGAGGAGGCTGAGTGCCTAATTAATCATGATGAAAGCTTGTCTTTATCGAGGGCTTCATTTACAAATGAATTAGTGGCTTATTGTTTACAGTAAGAGTTCATCAATATTCTCAGTTTTTATGTACACATGAAGAAAACAATGAAATAGGATACATTATACATCCATCCATCTCTCCATCCATCTTCAATCACCTGTCCACATCATAAAATTTACATCTTACATCCTCAAAAACACTTTCTTTTCTAGCTGGTGAAGGATCTTTGACTGAAACTGTCCTGTAACAATCTTTCTGTCAAAAAATTTAATAATAATAACCAAATAGATTTTTTATGAACAGTTGAAATGGAACAAGAAATGTTTTGCAAAGAATTAAGCTCCAATGAATAATAAGTTCCTCTATTCATTAATATTTGCTTCTATTTACCAAAACCTTATAATTGGGCAATAATTTTTGAAATTGTATTTCAGACGTATTGAAATCAACAAATCAACAATTGTATGATATCTCAACAGGTACACAAAGATGAAGACTGCAACCAACATTTACATCTTTAATTTGGCTATGGCAGACGCTTTGGCCACCAGCACACTGCCATTCCAGAGTGCCAAGTATCTGATGAGGACCTGGCCTTTTGGGGAGCTGTTGTGTAAAATAATCATTTCTATTGACTACTACAACATGTTTACCAGTATCTTTACTCTAACAATGATGAGTGTAGATCGCTACATTGCTGTGTGTCACCCAGTTAGGGCTCTTGAATTCAGGACACCCGTCAAAGCAAAGATCATCAACGTCTGCATTTGGATCCTGGCATCTGCTGTAGGTATTCCAATCATGATAATCGCTGTAACCGTGAGAGACAATGGTAAGTGCTTTCTGAAATTAATCTAATAATGTCAATTACACATAATAATAATTGTCTTTGTTTTATTAATAGAGCAGTAGAAGGTACATGGTTAATGTTTAAATCTGCATAAAAAGGAAACATGATGAGATCTAAGATATCATCCTAAAGAACATGCATGGGAACAGTTTTTTTTTCTTTTTTTGCAATATCAAACAAATGATTCAGGTCATGAAACAAATTTTAATATTACACAAAAATAACCTTAGTAAATACAAAATGCAATTTTTAAGTGATGATTTCATTTATTAAGGAAAAAAGATGACTCGTACTATTTATTTGCTAAATAAGTAATTGTCCGTCCTTGCTAAATCATAAAAGTACTGTGATTTTTGGAAAGCTGAGTTAAATTTTACTTTCCACACCCAGGCCTAGTTACTACCAGAATTTTTGAATTAAGAAATCACTTAAGCAAATCCTGTCTGACAAAGTGAAGCATGCTAAAAGATTTTTAAAAAGCAACCCGATCTAAAATAAATAAATCAAGAACAGGTTAGACACAAAGTAAATGACATGTATCAGTCTAGAAAGGGTTATCAAACCTTTTCTATGGCTTTGGGACTCCAGCGAACCATGGTGAGATCCATTATCCACAAATGGAGAAAACTTGGAACAGTGATTAACTTCCCCAAGAATGGCCACCCTACCAAAAATACTCCATGAGCACAACAACAACTCATTCAGAAGCTTATAAAAGAACCCAGAACAACATCTAAAGACCACACAGAACACTTGTCTCAGTTAAGGTCAGGGTTCATGATTCAATAATAAGAAGGAGACTGGGTAAAGATGGCACCCATGGGAAAGTTCCAAAGTTGAAGACACTGCTGACCAAACAAACACAAAGGCTTGTCTCACTTGTCTCATTTGTCAAAAAAAAAAAAAAGACTTTTGGGCAAACATTCTGTGGACTGATTTGGAAGATGTGTGTGTGTCCCATTACTTCTGGCATAAAACTAACAAACCTTTCATAAAAAAAAAACATCATACCAACCATCAAATATTCTAGTGTGATGGTGAAGGCTGCTTTGCTTCAGGACCTGGATGACTTCCCACAATTGATGGAACTGTGAATTTTGTGCTCTACCCAAAAATTCTGAAGGAGAATATCCGTTCATCAGTCCATCACGTCAAGCTATAGTGCACTTGGATTATGCAGCAGGGTAATAATCCGAAACACACTCCCAAGCCCAGTTCTGAATGGATCAAAAACACAAAATTAAGGTTTTGGAGTGGCGTAGTCACACTTAAACAGGCCGTTCATGCTAGAAAACCCTCCATTGTGGCTGAATTAAAACAATTCTGCAAAAAAGGGTGGGCCAAAATTCCTCCACAGCAATGTGAAAAAATTATTGCCAGTTCACAAATGCTTGATTGCAGTTGTTGCTGCCAAAGGTGGCACAACCAGTAATAAGGTTTAGGGGCCAGGCAGGTTTGGACAGCGTTTTTTTTTTAAAACTGCATTTTTCATTTACTTGTGTTATGTTTGTGTAATATAAAAATTTGTTTAATGATCTGAATCATTTAAGTGGGATAAATATGGACAGTAGTATCATCATCCTAGCCATTTAAGGATTATGAACTTTCCATCTTTTCTTAGGTATCACCACCTGTATGCTGAAATTTCCCGAACCTGGGCAGTACTATGACAACGTGATGAAGATTTGTGTGTTCATCTTTGCCTTTGTGGTGCCTGTTTTAGTGATCTCAGTCTGCTATGGGCTGATGATTCTGCGGCTGAAAAGCGTACGCTTGCTCTCTGGTTCCAAAGAGAAAGACAAAAATTTGCGCCGCATTACCCATATGGTGCTGGTAGTGGTGGCAGCCTTCATCATCTGCTGGACACCCATCCATATTTTCATCATAATAAAGGCCTTTATAAAAATTGACCAGAAGAACCCACTTGTAGTCATTAGCTGGCACTTATGCATTGCTCTGGGCTACATGAACAGCAGTCTAAACCCAGTGCTCTACGCTTTCCTGGATGAGAACTTCAAGAGATGCTTTCGAGAATTTTGCCTGCCCTTCCGCTCTCACATGGAACAGCGCAGGTTTTCCCAAACCCGCAACACTACAAGGGAACCCGCCTCGGTCTGTGGCTTAGTAGATTCAGTGAGAAAGGCCACATGACTAGTCCTGGTCCAGGGATCACATGGACAACCAAATAGAAGCGAACATGACCTACAGTCTGAGTGGACTCAAATCTCCACTACTGAGTTCTGAGTCACCCCGTAATGTTTTGTTAAAGATGAGGACAGTTAAAACTGAATTCACATAAGCCGTAACGTATGGAATGACCAGAAGAAGCTTAAGAGAGATGTCAGGTTCAGAATAAACTCTTGTTGATATTCATATGACTTTATTTCCTAACTCAATGTAAAATCTAATTTTTTTTGGACAAAATATTAGAATTATAGACCCTTAACTGTCAGCCCAATTATTATTCAATAATGATGTACTCTGATCAACAATAACATTAAAACCACTGGCAGGTGAAGTAAATAGCGCTAGTTTTGTTGTTACAATGGCATCTGTTGAGTGGTGGGATTTAGTACATAGAATGTAAACATCAAGTTGATGTATTGGAAGCAGAGAAAAATAGCAAGTGTAAGGATTTTAGTTACATTAAAATGTTCAGGACATGGTCAGAGCATCTCCAAAACAGAGGTTTTAGTGGGGTGTTCTCAACATAGAATGTTAGTACCTACCAAAGGTGGTTCAAGGAAGGAAAACCAGTGACAGAGTCCGGGGCATCCATTGTTACTGATATATGTAAGTGGAGCAAAAAATATTTCTGGTATTTCCAATCCCACAAAAGACCCACTGCAGCACAAATTGCTCAAACAAAAAATTGTTTGCAAGAAAACACATTGTATCACTGCTTGAGCCATATCGAGCTGTGTGTATCTACAGACCTTGTCAGAGTGCCTGGGTCTCTGAGCATCAGATCTGGACTGCAGGGCAATGGATGAAAGTGGCCTGCTATGAGGAGTCATGTTGTCTTTTATGTGGATGGTTAGGTGAATGTGCATCACTTACCTGGGGAAGAGATGGCACCAAGATGTGCTATGGTGAAAAGGCATGCTGGCAGAGGCAGTTTGATGCTCTGGACAATGTTCTGTTGGAAAAACTTGGGTCCTGACATTCATTCATGTGGATGTTACTTTTACACGCACCACCTAAAACTGCTATAGACCAAGTACACCTCTTAATGGCAAATACTATTAATCTCATCAGTAGTAGTAATCGAGGAACATTAGTGAGTTGTTAAGTTGTTGACCACTAGAGTTCAGGAAACTTGCATGCACTGGAGAATTGTCATCCTAAAACATGTTTGGATTTACTAATTAATAATACATTAATAATTTACTAATTAGGTGACTTCTGAAGGCACAGGATTTTATCAGAGTCAAAGGGGGGTGAATACAAATGCATGCCACACGTATTATTGTAAAAAATGTTGAAAAAGGTTTATAATTTTCAATTACTTCAATTTTCAATTACTTACTGAAAAATTATTTCACATAATTTTACAATTATGTGCCACTTCGTGTTGGTCTATCACATAAAATTCCAATTAAATAAGGTTACATTTGTGGTTGTAAATGACAAAATGTGGAAAAGTTCAAGAGATATGAATACTTTTGCAGTCACTGTATGGGTATAATAGTCAGGTGTCCACAAACATATTGCAGACACAAACACATTCTAATAAGTTATAAAAAAAAAAAAAAACTTATCCTCTAAGAGGTTTCATAGTTCCAGACAATTTGCTGTGAAAATGTAAATTAATTTCTCATAGCCGTAAGCAGCTTACTGAAACGTGGAAAGTGAAAAAAAAAGTGCAACAGAGAAATTATGACTGACTGGAAAAATAGACTGTACTAAAAGAAATTAATCATAGTGAATCAGTGACAGTCTGAAAAATGTCAAAATCAATTGTGTAAAGAATTGCTTATTTTTGGACTCTGGTTGATCCCTATTTTACTGTAATGCACAAGAGACGACAGAATGGAAAACAAAGAAATACACCAACATGTGCACAAACATTAAAACGTGTTCATCAGAGTGCTTTTAGTAGTCATCTACAAACAAGCAAGACAAATGAGATTTCCTGCACAATGGATTCTTGTATGCATACTAGACTGCCACTATTGTTGTTGAGACTATTCATGTTTTGAGGAGACGTTTCATCAAATCTACAGTACAGAGAATGAAGAGAACAGAGTGTTAATTTGCCACATGTAGGCCAGACTGCAGGAGCAATCCAGTGACTCATGCAGGCAGTGGTGCTTTGGGTGTCTTACTGTGGCTGAAGAGAAGGAAAACCAGCACAAGGCCACTACCTTCACAATGACAGACTTCCAATAAAATCAATAAAATCATTAAATTGCTGTAACTGACAATTCAGCTCATGTTTGTGCCAACCATAGACAACATTTACAACATTAGTGTTTTAAACTTAAAACTCTTTCAATAAATATTTGTTCACATGTGACAATGAGTAGAATGAAAGAAATGAAGTGAATGTAAATGCTGGAGGGAGGTAAATATTTTATTTACATATTTGTGTGGTACAACTAATTTTGACATTTTTCTAAGCACTTCAATTAGAATTTAGTAAGATAATTAAATGATAAGTTCATATTAATTAATTAACATAAATTAATCAATTTATTTGCTTATATGTTTGTTTAGCTAGCGATCTAGCAGTGGAGAATTCAAAATCTATTTGTGCTCTGTTTTGCCAACGTGGCATGGGGTTTTAGTGTGTTTCATTGTGAGTAGTCAAGCTTCCTCTGCCGAACATGTACAACTTCATTATGATGGCTTATTTGTCCTGCATCTACATTAGCAGGAACGAAATTATAATAACTTCAGTGTTGGCTTGATATTGTAATCATGTATGTAAGAATGATATTGATGAAATGTGTATTTTGTGATATAATGCATTAATTATTGTATAAATTACAAAAGAAAAAGCTAGCTGTTTTGTTAATGTATACTTCTTCAAAGTAGCAGTTTAAATATAATCCATGAACTAGTCTTTTTATGTTAACATAAATCCTAAAAATGACTGTAAGGACATCAAAACCACTAAATAAATAAATACATTTCAGATCACATCATAGGTCAATTTGGGGTGTTCTTTAAAACTATCGGTAAGAAATCCTAGTTAGCAAAGTATCTCAGAATCTTGTGGTTAGACATAGGCTTTGTTCTAGAAGATTAGCTTATTACATTTAGGCATGGATCCAATCATAATCAAGATTTATACTTCCTGTCTCCCCAAAAAAATCACCATTTCATAAGGATCAAATTATCAAGGAAAAATGTGGAGATGTGAAATTACTGGATTAAGAGCCCTTTAACACATTTGTAAAATATGAAAGGATAGTGCTAAACCGTCATATTTGTGGGAAAAAAAAGTGTGGTCATAAGAAAAAAAACGTATTAGTGAGGCTACTCAGAAAGAAAGAAATTGTTGGAGAGTATATTGATTTAACTTTGGAGCAATGGAAAAGTCATGTGGTTCAAGTTCAAGTTGACCCTATTATCGAGCGATGTGTCAGGATGAGAAGGCATGAAGCAATGCACCCATCATGCATTGTGCCCACTATACAAGCTTCTGAAGGCAGTGTTATGATCTGGGGCTGCTTCAGTTGTTCAGGTCTAGACTCAGCAACGTTATGTGGCAATAAAATGAAGTCAGCTGATGACCTGAATGACCAGGTTATCACATCAAAGTTTTTTCTTCCCTGATGGCACAGGCATATTCCAGGACTCAAATTGTGAAAGAGTGGTTCTGGGAGCATGAGGAATCATTTTCACACATGAGCTGGACATCACATCATGTGCTGTAATCAAAGCTAGAAATGTGTAGCTAAAACCTTGAGTAAGTGGCTTTTTTTTGGCAAGGGAGGGTATTTTATACATATATTTTTTATATTGGTAAGAACAAGACTTACTGGCAGCATAGGCATTTCAGTCAATTCAGTTGGTGTCAACCTTAAAATATGGGGTTACGTTTCTTAGGTCATTTCCTCACACAGCTTTTCAGACCATGGTTATGCAGATGAAATGCAACTAATTTTCTCTTTGAGCCACTGGTTTAGATCTCATGTTGGATGACGGCTCATCATCTGAAATTAAATCTCAGTCAAATTAATTTGCTGTTCAAGCCAGGTGATTCATTCCCCTATAAGGATCTCATGACCTCCCTGGACAACAATCACAACACTTTTTCGGTCACTTGCCGCAACCTTGGGGTAACTCTCGACAATCAATGGTCATTTTGCCCACACATTGCTAACCTTACTTGCTCTTGTTGATTTCTTTTTCATATCAGAAGAATTTATCCATTTCTCTCCACACAGGCACTTTTATTTCAAGACTGGACTAGTGCAACTCTCTCTTGGCAGGTCTGCATTTGTGCACCATTTGTCCTCTGAATGCATCTGCACGGCTTGTTTTCAACCTTCACACACCATCCCATTTCTCCGCTCCCTGCACTGGCTTCATATAGCTGCACACATCAAATTCAAAATACTGATAGTTGCCTACAACTACAAAGCTAAAAACGGCCCGGCACCCACTTACCTCTCAGCTCTAATCACCAAAAAAAAAAACTCCAAGTGTGTTTGACTTATGGTACTTTGGAGCAATGGAAAAGTCATGTGGTTCAAGTTGACCCTATTCTAGAGCGATGTGTCAGGATGAGAAGGGCATGAAGCAATGCACCAATCATACTTAGTTGGTAACCTAGTAACCAGTATAAGGATCTATCCAATGACAGAAACTTCAAAGCACTTTTCTCAGGATAAGATTGTTTTCCATATGCGTTAATGTAAATCAAGAACAGCATTTGGCTTAGTCAGGTTATGAGATTTATTTATTTTTGGCTTTACCACAGCAAATACTGATGGTTAAATCCAAAATGGTATGATCACTGTTGGCCAGCAAAATAGAGCTTGGTATAGTAGACAACCATCTAATTGTTAAGCATACTGAAAATGAATGAATAAAAATAGTATAAAAATAGTAAATGTTTTAAAATAGCAATTCTAAAAATAACATTACAAGAGAATAAATGTACTTCCATGATGCTTGTTCAGTCAGCCAGCATCAGGGGGTTGAAGTGCTAAATCCATTTTTAGTTTATCTAATGTACTGGTAATTGTATTCTATTTTTTAAACCTGGTACAGGACAGTCACATTAAATAAGATACCGTAAGGGGTTTTGCCTTCAAAGGTCTGATCATAATTTCCTCAAGGACCTGAGTGCTTTTATACAAAAGCGTGTCAGAGAGCAGAGCCGTTTTTGTTTCACTGACATTGTATACATGTGGGTGAAAAGCAGCATGCGAGAGAGACAAGCACGACTTCAATGCCTTTCAGCAGTAAGGAATCACCTTATTGATTATACCAGAGAAAGAAACAATCAGCAAGACTGAACCAAACATCTCTCTCATATAATAAAGATACTGGTTTTAGCAAAATGATTCGAATCAGGGGAGACAACACAAAGTAGTAAGGAATCACCTTATTGTGTCCTGCAGTCAAATTTTATGGTTTAGGAGATCTTGGATAATTTAAAGATTAACTTGGTCAAAAAAACAAAACCGAGGACCTCGTCAGATTTAGTCAAAGAACATTTTTGCTTGTGTAAAATGCACATTGGGGGTAGGGGAGACAAAACAGAATGTATTTTTAAAAATAAATCTGGGGAGAAAAATATAACTCAATGTTTAATGTGTGTTCCTTCTGAAATAGAAACACGTCCGCTATAATTGGTGGTGGTGAGGATGGGGTTTCAAGTCAGAATTGGCAGGGAATTTGTCATCTTACATTAATACACCAGCTCAAATACATCAAACACAAATCACACCCACTTCAGACAGAAAAGACTGACTATATGATGATCGGTAGGAGCCGTAGTCAATCAAAACACGGAAATGAGCATGTATAAATGGAAGCAAGAGAATAACAGCACCCAATATTATATTACTAAACGTATACTCGGAAATAAAAATACTCACTCATTTCATGGTCATGGTGAGCCTACCTAAAGATTACTGGCAATGCATTTAAGGCACACTCTGATGGAGAAACTGGTCAATTTATATTGTATTTGTAAGTTGCATTTTGGTTTATTGGGAATGATCTGCAAAAAAATGCAAATAGCATTGTAAGCAATGATTAAGATAGTTTGAGAAGAAAAATGCATATGTAATTTCATAGGTTGTCATTTTTGCTCTGAAGCCTTTATATTGGTGAAACCAGGTGCCATAAGTCAACATTAAAAGGGAACCCACAATAATAAAAGAATAAGTGTTAAAAAAAAAAAAAAAAAAAAGTTTTACCTTTAAGTCCTTTTTTCAGAGAGTAATTTTGTGAACAGGCAGCGTATTGTGACAAATGACAGTAAAATGACCGGTTCCTTCAAGGGGACAGTTTGTTAAAATCATTAAGACCAAGAAGCGTGACGTGGCAAGAGGCCATTACACAGAAAAGCCACTTAACACAGAAAAACACCTGTAGCTATAGCTACAAAGATCTACAGCTCAGATGGAAAATGCTCTAAACTTCAAAATTTTATCAAGATCTTGCTTGGATATGACCTGGAACCTTAAAATTTAAAAATGTTATTCAACCACGAGTAAATAAAGGCCATTCCTTAAAACTTTTAAAATACTTAAATTCAATTACGAGAGCTTAACATTTAACTTAAAAATTTATTAAAAAAAAAAAAAAAAAAAAAAGCTACATTTTTACTGAACAGCATGCATCATCTAAAAATTATCTAAAAACAAAAATACCACTTGGGAAATAAATCACTCCAATACAAAACGCTGTTGTGTAAACTAAAGATGAGCAAATCCAGGTTAAATAACCCTTTTTCCTTTATAATAGCCCTAATCATGTAGCAAAAGAGCTGGATTCAAAGGGACTTGGCAAAAGCAGTTCGAATCCCTACTGATTCAATTTACTCAAAAGACTCGTGAGACCTGGATCCAAAGAAAGGATTCAAATCAGTGAATAGATTCAGATTTCTAATTTCTAGTGTGAACAGTGTGCGAGTGCTACCTGTAGGATGGGGGGAAAAAAAGAAAAAGGCAAAATTTTATGGCACCCTCATAAGTCTCAATTCAACTTGATTAATGCATGGCGGTTAATTATTGATTTATTAACCGTCACATAAATAACATGATTCATAACTGAATCGCTATTCCCCTTCTTTACTGCACATAGGACATGGATCTTGACAGCTAGGAGAGGGTCATATAAAAATCCTGGGAAATATATTCAGGAAGAAGTTTAATCATCCTGAAAAACATAATTTACAAAGTGGTTCTACAAAATATATTATTGACCTTTTCACAGTCAAACCTGTACACCTAATTTTTGTATTTGCGGTTACGGAGAAATCAATGCTCATTAAGACAGGATGAGCTGTTAAGAAATTAACAAGTAACAAGCTAGGAAAATGTGAATTTAAACAGAACTTAAGGGTGGAAAAGCTTGCTAAAATAATGGAGGCCAGTTAAGTGTTGGCACAAGAGGCTGTTAGCATTTCAAAGGGTTTAGACAAAATGAGCCTACAAGGGCTTTACAGCTCATACAGTAGTTTCTGCATGACTCACTGCAAAACTCAGAGGAAAGCACAATGTAATTCACTCTTCAAACACAGATTTGGATAGCTCTGAAATTCAGAAATTGTTTTGAAACTACTTGAATACTACAAGGACAATTTAAGCACATTTGAGGTAATTTTGTGCAGCATGACTAGTCATTTAGGCTCTCGCACAAATCATCCAAATGCAAACTTTTACTTAAAATCACTGTCATTATGATAATGGTAAAATGAAGATAATTATAATTAGATTTAAAATAACCATGTATACACCTTGTGATATGTTTGTATGGAAATTAAGCATGAAATTGGTATGGTGTCTGCTCTAAAATAGGGCAGCTTGGAGAAAAAGAAGCAGAAATACTACCAGTATGGACAATCACCAATGGCTGAGAAGTCATGTCTTCATTCCTGAGCAAAATTCATTAACAAAACTTCGTAAGAACTGAAATTTTTTATTACACTTCCCACAGGGCAAGCAATCAACAACTGGTAACTTCATTTTAAGGAAAACAGTTGAATACTGCAAATAACAGCAATAAAGTTCTTTTTCCTGTAAAACTGCAGAGAATACATTGCAGCTGAAGCCACTGCACATACATATTGCTCTGGGCAAAATTATTAACTTTTAAAATCCCTTTGTAGAGACAATTCCTAAAACCTCTGTTTGAACAATTAATAACTTTACATACACATGTTCACTCAGCTGGCAATACTCAACACTTACTACTGATTCCTATTAAAAAGAATTTAAAAATAAGAAGAAAAAAGGAGAAAAAAAAAAAAAAAACAGTTTTAAAAATAGTCTTTTGTTCGTGGTCTACTGGAACACTTCCAGTGAATGTTGGGGCTCTTCACAAAGTGGGAGAAATGTTTAAATCAGACCCACCATGTGTTGCCAGCCTAATCACCTAGCTAGATACAGTACAGTTTAACCTTGAAATTTCCCCAATCGTCCCAGATCAAGCTATAGTTTTTTAACCATCAGAACAGTAATACAGCTCAGCTTTCAGTATTTGGGTTTAATATCAGCTCTCTTGCTTGTCTTTGACCAGTAAGACAGTGTGCTGCCCTCCACTGGAGACAGAAAAAACAACCCTGTTCTCCAGCTGCTTGCCCACCATCTCTACTGGGCTCCAGGCATCATCTTCATCTCCTGTGCCCAGCTGCATGTTGGTGCCCATGCCCCAGGCGTAAGCAGAGCCTGAGAGACACATAAAATATATATTAATAATATACTGATGACCTCTACAAAAAGCAAAATTGACAAAAAACAAAAACAAAAAAACATGTTTTAAAGTAGCTGTTTCCATCACAGACTGCCCCCCCGCATTCCACAGTTGGATTAAATCCCATACAACAGGAATCACTTATCAAATAGCATACAAACAGATTTTTTTAAGGAGAATTTACATATATTTGGCTTATTATAAAAATTCCACAAACTTGGAAAAACTATCCAATGTGAGCTCTTGAAACTCAGCTTAAGACAAACCTCAACTGCCTGGCTTCAACTCAAAGTATAACTAGATTTTTATCATGCACAAAAAAAATAATTGTGAAATGCTCAAAGTTGTGTTATATGAAATGATATTTAAAATGACTGTTTATCGATAAAATGTGCCTATTGAGTCCTACTAACCTTCTTTAGTGACCGCATAGCTCACAGATGCTCCACATGCTACCACACAGGCCCTGGTGATTACTGAGACTGCTGTGGGCTCACTCTTTTCTGCCACACCCTCTCCCAGGCCCAGACGTCCATACTCAGCACGGCCAAGGCTGTATACCTGCCCTGCAGATAAAGAACACTTATGATAAAAAAAATTCTAAATTGATGCTGGTGGCTTTTCAAGTTTAAAGTGCCTATTTACCTTCAGAGTCCAAGCAGACAGTGTGGTGTTGACCACCAGAGAAACCAACCCAGGAGGTTGTGGAATTTTTGAAGGCAGTGAGCTTCACAGGAACAAAGCATGTGCTTGTGCTTGCAGTACCTTAAAACATTACAAATAAAGTGTAGACAATTAAATACGTGTTTAAAAGATAAATTTTTTTCCAGTAAAATTTGGGTGATCCTCTTGTTTCCTCTACACCCAGTTTCAAGTTATTTTGTGTGTATAAAACCTGAGGGTTTTAAAGTCCATGCATGTAAACAAAGGCATAAAATGAGGACATGATTTGCTGAAGGACATGACCTACCCAGCTGGTGATAGTTGGAGAGACCAAAGCCATAGACATGACCATCTTTAGATATAGCAAACGTGAAGTATGCCCCGCAGAAGACATCAGTGAACTGGACCTTCCCTCGCGGCTTCACCATGACCATCTGAGGCTCCAGTAACCTCACTTCAATAGGGGAGAAACAGAAATTATGAAGAATCAACGGCAGGTTGGAACAGGAGGTATTGGTTCATGCTACATGGTTTACAGAACTATTAAACATATGGGCAACACATACTTAACCCCTTTCTGCCCCCACGGTTGGCAAAGCACTCCGGTACTCTTCCCAGCTGGCCCTGTTCTCCACAGCCAGAAGTGTAGAGCGCTCCATTCACAGTGAGCATTACTAGGTGATCATTTCCTTCATGACATGACAAAGCATCTTTTAGTAACAGAATCAAATACTTAACCTAAAGAAGGATTCAAGCTAAAACCTTACCTGAAACTATTTTTACCACAGGTGTGTCGATGGGAACTTTGACAGGCAAGGTACATTTTTTCATTGGCTCAAGGAGCCCAATGATACCATTGTTATCCTGCAAGAAAGAAAATAAAAACAGGTACCAGTCATAATATTGCACAACAATATACTGCCAAAGACCACACTACGAATAAAAACAATTAAACCTAGAGTGTTTGCCATCAAGCAAACCTTTAGAGGAAAAAAATAAAAAATTGCTAAGCCTTGTTAACTGGTGAGGTTGATCAGAGGTTTTTAAAATAGAGAAACTGTCCAGGATTTTACTATCAGCAAGAAAAGGCACTAAATTTGAAAACAGATTTTGTGCACCTTCATGTAAAGGTGACTCACCCTGAAAGATCCCCAGATGAAGACTACTCCATCTTCTGTGAGAGCAGCAGTGTGGCTGTCACCAGCAGATACCTGCACAACTTTCTCCACTAACTCCACTTTTCCTGGCACCATCTCAGAGCCCTCCTCTGAGGTATCTCTGCCCAGAGCACCTTCATCATTGCAGCCAAATGTGTAGATCTACAACAGAAAAAATATTTTAAATGGCCTCAAGGACAACAAACTCAATCCTTAAATCAAGGCTGCTTTAACATTTCGTAAACCATACATTGCCTGTGTCGCTGAGGCACACGGTGTGCATGCCCCCTGCCACAGCCTGCACAATTCCCTCTGGAAGAGTCACCAACGCTGGTTTCTTCCTCTCGAGCACATCTTCACCCAGACCTAGCTGACCCACATCTCCCTGTCCAAGAACCAGGACCAGACCCTTCTCCTGACTGTGACTCCTGTGAAAGACTACAATCACCCACACCAGTGAGATTTTTTTTAGAATCTTCCAAAAACAAATACTAATTAATATTGTATAAAAATGGCATTGTCCGTTTCTACAGCAGTACCTTTCACTTTTTTCAGTGACGAGTCCTCAGTCTCATTTTCTTTTCGTCTCTTGGTGGCTTTTTTTGCAGGCATCGCAGCTCAAAAGTCTAAACAGACTTCAATATTAGAAACATAAGGGCCTGACAGCAGCAGCAAACCAAAATTATCCACTACTATACGGAAGACACTTTTTACAGTAAGTTAATGCCAATTGGTTCACTATATATTAATATTCAAATAATTACAAATTACAACACTTTTAATCCTATTACTACCTAGGAGAAAGCGATTTGGATATCCATACAGAGCTGGGTATCATTTAAACATTTTCAGTACCAGTACCAGACTTCAATACTGGTCCCTGATTTTTTTTTTTCCAATATCAATTTTGTAAAATGTTAACTAAGCAAAATTAAAGATTACATATAATGTATATCTTTAGGATTACTGTTTAGCTCTTCGGCATGTTTATACTTTTAAAGCCATTTCAGAACATAAATACAAGCCTATTACAAGTGGTTTAACTTTAGTTTAGCGTTTAACTTCAAAGCAGGTTTACAAAAAAAAAAAAGAATTTACCAAAATTTAAAGGTGTAAGCATAGTTCAACTGTTCACACTTCATAGGAGCTAGCTCAAAAATTAGTCACTATTTTAACTAAACAAAAGGCACTGATGTAAACAGTGCACTCAATTATGTGGTTTGATCTGTGCATTGCAGCACAGTTTTTAGTTAGCAGCACTCGGCACACAGTCTTGCAGGGCCACTGTTCGTTGAACGATTGGGATGATCTGCGAACCACAGGGGTCTATTGATGGTAGGGCTGGGCGATAAAACGATAACGATATGTATCGCGATAGACACGTGATCGATATCAATAAAAAAATGTGTTCGGTAAAACGTTCGATAATTTTATTCTTTGTCGGAAGAAAACAGAGGTTGTGAAGCTAGTTTGGTTGCTGTCATGTGCATTCGCTCCACGACCGGCTCGTGCTGGTCTGCTGGATTCCTCTTCATAAGCAGAAAATGCACTTTGCACTATTTTATTACACTTTATTAAGCATTGCTTACATTTTCTTTCATTTCGCACCTTAAATGTTAAGAGATAATTGTTAAGTGTTCATTGTGACTTTAGGCTTATGTTTACATTTTAATTATTTGAGTTTTCCATGGTTGACATTTCTAATCAATTCAATTAAGTTTTATTTATATAGCGCAATTAACAATGGTCATTGTCTCAAAGCAGCTTCACAAAAATGAAAGAAATTTTTTAGAAAAGAAAATATTTGGAAATATTTTCTGTCTTAATAACTGAGGGGGACTATGATCAGAGGAAGGTTAAGTTTAAAATAAAAATGTTTAAATGTAATATTTTTCTCCTGGTCCTTATTTTAAATGGGTCATAAATATCAATACTTATCGATATCGACCGATATGAAACACTGATATCGTGATAGTTTTCAGCCATATCGCCGAGCCCTAAATTGACCTCTTTCCATCTCTAGTTTTCCTTGCATCACGCATTACACTCGAAAGTGTATTTATTATCTTTATTATTTCCTGGTTTACAGGTGTGCATCCACTCCCATTGATGTGACCCTCATTGCCTTCAAAAGAGCAGCGCTTGACCATGCCCCAAACACCAAATAACGTTGCTCTTCAAGCAAGATCATGCACAACTCAATCTGTTAATGTCAATAAGGTATGATCCTGCTACAACGGAATCTTGCCTATGAAGGGTGAATGGTGCAAATGTTTAAAAGATGGCCATTCATCCGTAAAATTACGCTCCCAGACAAAGTAGCTTGTTGCCTGCTGCAGTCGTTTACATAAACATTCAGCGAGTGGAACGTCTGCTTGACAGTCGACAGAATTTGTGGCCAACTTGTGGAGGAGATGCATCGTCTGTGGGAACTGTATACAAAATAATTCACCAACACCAATTGCACATTACAGGAACTTGGCAGGGAATTATTGCCACATCCCACATACAGTACTGACCTCATTAAAAGCCATTTCCTACTGTTACATTAAAAGGAGTTCCTGGGAAGCCAGCATTTCAGATGTGAAGCAGGCAATCTGATCAGGGCTCTGGTGTACTGAGAAAACTTTCCTTGAACGTATCCAAGTATCAGTGAAACACTGGGGGATGTGCATCATATTAGCAGGAGATTATATAGAGAAATAAAAGGTGTTTTTACTCTCATAAGTTGAAAAACTCTTATTTTGTTATTCAGCCCAATCAAAAAGTCCCGGTTTGACTTGAATCACCCTTATAGTTAGGACCCTTTGGATGCTGACAAGTTTATTTGGTTATATTGGAACACTAGCAGTGTAATGCTACGTGCTTGCACCGATCAGATGGACTGATTAACAGATGATAGTCATGGTTTATAAATAGCGATGACAACACCAGCACAGCAGAAACACTACCACGTTGCCAATGACACTGGGCCTGTTTGGGTTCAGAATAGCATCCATGGAAAGCTCGCCAAAACCCATTAACTATTCTTGGAACTAATAGGTCACATTCTCCTTGTTAACTACAAATTAGCAGATAAAGTGCAAGATTTGCTGTAAAAAGCACCAATAGTCAAATTGAGACACTTGTACAGACGGACATTTACTTACTGAATTCGGGCAGGCATTGTATCATTTCTACAAACATTGTAGGTATTGTAGCTCAGGGCTCGCAAAATCGCTAACCCGACGTCCCGGGGCTATTGTTTCTTCCAGTCGGGCTACCAAAATCTCTCAGCCCCGCCCGTCGGGCTATCATGGGAAAGAAAAATATATGCCAATGCTTTTGCATTCTTTCACAAATGTAGCTGGGTAATTATGTAATTTTCGGGCATCGATGAGCCACTGTCGAAATATTGAAATCGCGTTTGAATTCGCGCTTGTTTTTTACTT
>JAQQZT010000033.1:20716830-20728266 GCA_030068275.1 Clarias platycephalus | reverse complement strand
AAGGTCACTGGCAGTCGTATAAGCATTTCACTGCATATCGTACTGTGTATGACTGTGTACGTGACAAATAAAATTTTTATTTGACTGAGATGATCACCAAATGTTTTTTATTGCCATATTGGTGTTATTTGTATATTATTTAAATGTTACCAGCACTTACAGTACCAGATTGCAAATATGGTCTATCAGCTAAGTTTTGTATTTTGCTGAATTTATCAGCAAGGCTGTGTCCGAGGTCCAGTCTGTTCATTGCCATCAGCCCTTTAAAAAAAAAAAAAAAAAAGTTTTTAAAATAATGCTTTAATGTTGTGCTTTAATTACTTGGCACATTTTGATGTATGTCAATACAGAGCATTCCAACTCTGGTTTATTATTCCCTTTCCTATACATGAGTGCTTTTTCACATCTAATTCAATACATTATTCAATTCAACACACTTTGCGGTCAATGTTGGGAACATGTGCATTGATGTATAGCAATGTGCATGGATTTATTATTAATCAACTTTGCTTTCTTGTTTAATTTTTATTTAAAAACCAGACAGAATACAATAGTATGCACATTCAAAGACAAACAGTGGTAGTTTTGGGTTACTGATCAGAAGATTGCCCTTGTGGGCCCTTGAGCAAGGCGTTCAGTCTGACTCTGCTGAATTTCATGAATTTATGTTGTCATGTAAATCTGTCTTGTCTCAGCTAGCCAGCTAATTAGGTTTACTGTTAATTCATGTGGTTAATTTATGTTGTATGTAGCACCTGGGTCCTGGAGGTGACAATAAAAGCCTACTTGACTCCAAGGTGCTTTCCACATCTGTCTAGTACTAGCTACTGTTTGTAATTAAAGGCATTCACATTTTCACAAATGTTCAGACACATTTTTAACTTATACCTTTCACTCGACTAACAATTACATTTCACTACCTATTAATAAACTTTAATAAACCATGTAATTCCCACGTCATTCAATAATTTATTATTTTAGTAACAGCTTTATCCTGCTCATGGTCAGCTGTAAGGCAGCAATACTACATGCTGAACCACGGATGAGTTGTGTGTACACGTGTTCTATGATTTGTATGTTTTTTCTTCTACAACAATAACATAATAAATTAGCCCGAAAACTATTTGTATGCATTTAATTTAGATTTATAGGGGACATCTAAACAGAAAAATACTGTCAGTTCCTAAACAATTTACACAATCAAATTAAAAAACAAAACAAAACAATCCTTAAAGCATTGGATAAAACACTAATATTTTGTGCTTAAAAAAATAGCAACCTATATTACTTTTATAATATTTTAAATACAGTTCCAAATAAAGAAAGGCAAGATATACACAACAGACAGTTTAATCTAAATAATAGATCTGTACAGCAGAGCATGTTATATTATTCTACAGGCCAGAGACATTTAAAAGAAAGAAGAAAAAAAAAAAAGAAATATTCTAGCTGAAAATTCCCCTGGAAATCATTATACTATGAAACTTTATTCATTGCATTGAATCAATAGTCGTCTGTTCACTCTGGCTTCAATTTTAATTCAAAAGACTAAAGGAATTATAATCGATTCTCTTTCAAGTATGTAAGTTTGCAGTCCTAACTTTTAGAAATATGATTTTCCTCTTGTACTTTAATTTAAATGATCCTGCACCAGGTGGTAAAAAAGGGATTAAAACATCAAATATTGTAGTTTTTTTATATATATATATATATATTTGAGATTAAAATCAGGATGTGAAATGCTCAAAGACTATTTACATTAAAACTATTTCAAAATAAAAGGAAAAGGCCATCTTTCCATCTTCCCCATTTCTAATGACAAGCTGCAAGGGAAGGGCAAATGTAAGCAAGTGAGGCATAAATAAATCTGCCCATCTCACACAAATGTAACAATGCATAATAAAACCTTGTGCGTTACATTTTCTAATGATTAAATTTAAAAGATTCAGCCCAAGAGAAAATTACAACACTATACACGCATACACAAATATTCCTTTTTGTCCATGCAAAGTCCATCTGTACACAACTCTGCTCGGTCCACCATCAGAATCTAACAATTATTTATGATGATTTCTTAATGCTATTATTTGTTAAGGTTTATACATTTCCCTAAAAGGAAAAGAAACTGAATATGTACTGTAAGCATAATGGTCACTTTTGACCTTCCTTTCCCCAATTGAGGGCAGACTCATGCTGCTATAAAGGGGATCTCGGTTCCTGAGAGATGTTCTCCTGATGGCACATACACTGGACGTCCATTTTTGAGGCTCCTTCACTAGTGCTCTCGTTGGCACAGGTTCGTCTCCCTTCAACATCAGGCAGAAATACTGAATTGTTCTGGTCTCAGCCCTCCCGTCTGTCATATTTACACAAGGGCAGATGACTGAGGAAGTGTTCGATTATTTGTTCCAGGTATCTGTACAGTACATTCACTGAAGGGTGGTTTGCCAGGGAGCACAAACACCCTGAAGCTCCTTTACCAGGCACACACACAGGCACGCACACAGCCACGCACGCACACACACACACAGCCACGCACCATTTCTCTCCCTGCCACCAGGGCTCAAGTGCTTCACTTTCCAGTCAGTGGAAGATGTTATGGACGATGAAACCTAGAGAAAACCAGCAGAAATATGAGAAATCCACAACGTAACTAAAAACCAAAAAAAAAAAAAAAAAAAAGGAAGACATTATATTGTGTATTGTTTACCTTGTATAAATTCTACTTTCTTCATGTACTTCCATCTCAGAGCTTTTGAACTCATTAAGTTCCTTTCGTATTGCAGCCTAGACAAGAAAAATAATGTTAAAGAAGGAAACGCACAGTGCTGGTGACGTAGCCTTTTAAATAGCTGAAGCAGCGAATAACTTGTGGTTTTACCTTGTCGGCAGGTGTGAGTTTGGTCCATGGTTTGTCAGCGCGGCGGTCGTAGTCTTGAGCATGCGTGACCTCTACATACTCATGGAAGCGCAGGATCTTTCTGGCCTGTAACTCGGCAACTGTTGGTCTCTGACTTAACTGAAGAGAGGACAAGACAAACACAACCAAGGGTTACTGCTGTACCTGATATTCAACTATGATTCGATTACATTAGGATGGAGAACTGGGGTATGTGCCTGTGATGCAGGAATTTACTGCGATCACACCTAGTACAATCGCAGATTTAATATTTTCAGAACGTTATTGGGAAACATGTAGCAACACCATCTGAGGTGCCTGAGGCAAGTAAAGAAACAGCTCTTTCCTGTATGATAAAATAATGAAAGATACAACGTGAAAAATATAACAATATTCTGGTTCATAAATATGAAAGGGAATTTAGATTACGGATCCTTAAAAAAGTCTGTGAAGAAATGTAAGTTTATATGAATGCACACACACACTACACTCTACAGTGTGTGTACTGTGACATGCATCGCTACTGTTCAGCTTTGTTGAAGATGAATGTTTATTTAGTGAATGAGGCATTAATGGAAAGCTGTAGGGTGTGTTTTACGTTCACAAATAACTTATCACTGGCAAAATGTTGTATTAGATCCATAGAACACTTTCAGATGTTATACTGATTTAAGTAAAAATCTCTGAGCTACAACACATTCTCCTATCATTGATTATTTTCCTATGACAGCATGCTGCATTGTGATTCATACCTTACATATTCATTATCTTTTATAAAAACATTCAGCTAATGCTATCTGAATTATTTTATCCACAGTAAAGCACAGTATTTTAAAACTAAACACTCTCACTCACTCATTATCTATACCTCTTTATACTGTATTCAGGGTCACGTGGACCTGGAGCCTATCCCAGGAGGCTTAGGGCACGAGGCAGTGTACACCCTGGACAGGGTGCCAATCCATCGCAGGGCACCCGGAGAGTACCCGGAGGAAACCCACCATGCACAGGGAGAACATGCAAACTCCATGCACACAGAGACGGGAATCGAGCCTGGCTGGGAATCGAACCCGGACCCTGGAGGTGCAAGGCGACAGTGCTAACCACTACACCACCGTGCCGCCTAAAACTGAACATATGGACTAAATCTTACCTTCCTGGTGAGCCTGCGTTTAATCTCCCGAACTTCAGCCTGACGATCAGCTTCGTTTTTGGCTGGAGAAGGAGATATGCAGAAAGAATGGTTTATTGACAAGACCACCTTTTTTTCCTTCTTAAAGCAAATAGTATTTGCACATCTTATTTAAGGACATTTTTCCAAAGTGAAGCTGTTGATCTAATCGTACCTGCTATGCAGAAAGGTTTAGGTCAAATAGTACAAAACTGGAAGCAAGGATTGCATTGTAAAAACCTGCATGTATGCGGTATGAAGAATCCTGTGTGTTATACATGTGCTACCGGTGTTTAATAAAGGAAGCACGGAGCGTTAAGTTGGCAATAAGGAAATTGCTTACGCTGTAAAATGTTCCTCTGTTCCAGCTCCTCAGCAGTGGGCCTTTGGCTCAATCGTCTTTGGACACACAGACACATTAAAGTTATTTAAGAAGACATTCATTCTCTTCCTCGGTTTGTGTATAAATTAATTATGTCTGCCTCCAAACAGTATCTGGGGGAAAACCTACATTTCGATACTCACAGGCTGTTAATAATATATGCGGTGTGTGTGTGTGTGTGTGTGTGTGTGTGTGTGTGTGTGTGTGTGTGTGTGTGTGTGTTTGCATGTAAAAGAGGAAGCATGAGGACCGACCAGTACCGTGTAAGTGCTGTGCCAATCTGTGTGCGGATGGCCTCCCACTGCTCCTTGCTCTGCCATGACAGACCTGTGTACTCCATTCTGGTCTGCCTCTCAGGAGCCTGTCTGTCTGGGGCTGAGGGCCGACTGCTCAGCTTCAGAGCCAAAGTGTCCTTCCTCTTCACCCTGCTGGCCAGACTACCTGCACATACGCATATATGCAAACGCACACAGTTAAAAGCAGGCCACCACTATTTCAGAATTTTACAATTTCCCTACTCCATAAATCTACTGTATATACAGTGGATGCACAGAAAGACGACACACAATCCATATGTAGTGAAAATGGACAAGCCTTCGTTCACATACTCGGCGGACTGTCTTCCTCTTCATCGGACTCCTCCTCTTTGTAAAGCACAGGGCCATCGGAATCACTCTCATCAGCCTGCTGATCTTCCTCTCTCTCCTCTTCCTCACTGCTGTCTGACCCCTCTGGCATGATCCGGATATTCACATCCCCAACTATGCACCTGCGGCTGCGAGGCTCCAGCTCTGGTTGAATTTGAGGCGGAGGGATGTGTTCGGGAGGTGGCTCGTCTTCGTCCTCCTCATCCTCCTCCTCCTCCTCTTCTTCATCGTCCTCCTCTTCTTCTTCCTCCTCTTCGTCAGAGTAGTCATCTTCAGCCCTGAGAGATGGGAAAAGGATATTTGAATAAAAATATGTGAATAAATTATATACTAAAATAGTCATAAAAAATATTTTATGTAGCCAGAGGTTTGAAAATAATAATTAAAAAAAGTCAATGATAATTTCACTATGCACTATGAAAACGAAATTGTGTGTTTTGGGTTGGTGGTTTTTTGATAATCTGGAAACTTTTAGTCTTGTTAATTTCAAGTAAGTCAAAAAACACTAAATAAGCAAATATTAAATATAACTAACTAATAAATAAATGAATAAATAAATTGTGTCATTTGTTAATAAATCGAAAATTGGCAAATTGCTATGGTATAGATGTGGTATAAAAAACTAATTATTCTTAGATCAGTCTACTCTCCAATTTCTGCACACTTCTAAAGGAATGCTGGAATTAGAACACGGCTACACACATTTTTAAGGGCTGGATGGTGACCGGCAGCGGACGAGATCCTTGGTATTCTGGAGGTGTTTCAAACAGCAGTGAGTGGGCACGGTGGGAAGCATCCAGATGAGGGAGCGCAGCTCCAGGGCTGATCAATGCCCGCTGGATCATGATGTGCAGGGGCACTGGGGCTTGACGTATAGGCAGTTCTTCCTGTGGGCTAGGAGGGTCAAAATGGACAGGTATTGGGTCTGGGAGAGGATGAGGGTAGGAGTGTTGGTGGAGGAGTTGGTGAGGATGTCCTCGAGGAGGAGAGGGGGGGATATGCGTGGGGAGAGGTGGGGACGGTGGAGGCGGAGGCAGCGGAAACCCTCCCGGGATATTTGCCCTGTCCTCAAGAGAGAGAATAGAGGGCAAAGAGGAGATGGGATGGGCGGAGTTCTCAGGGTTGCGCTTTGTGACCGGCGTGGTCCTCTTGGGTGGCATTGGTGGCGACGGCTTAGCTGGAGCCGGGTTGACACTTCCTACAACCTGTGTGAGTTCAGCTAGAGAAAACAGAAGATTTTAGATTTAGGTTTTAGAGCACTGATTTATATCAGAATGTAGTATTTTCACAAAATCAAGATTAGTGCAACATTCAAATCCGACAATCCCAGTCTAACAGGGCTTCGTCATTTCGATCAGCCACAAATGATATTTCACAAGGATACACATGTAAAACATTAAAACTACATAGTATCCTGGTTTCACATGCTCAGAAGCAGGAACATGAACTGCACTTTGTGTTTGTCTCATACTGTACATGTCCGAGTGGCAGGACAAACACAAACACTTGAACTGCCACAAGTACAGCGCAAGGCAAAGCTGCTCCATGTACAGATGACCTCAGAACAGCCGACAAAACACACAGAAAGCCACGGGCAGAAAATCAACTCGCCTTAATGGAGTAACTGCATGCACACGTTTGAAATCTTTTCACTGATGAACTCAGGGAAAGTGTTTGTTATAAGTTAACAGGTTTTCTACTTCGGCTGAATTCTCTCTGCTGTCTTTCAGCATGCGGTGCATTCAATTAGATTTACGTCCTATTCTATAATCTCATTTCTGCCAACCGACAAGTTGATCCATAAAGATGGCCACAGTTCTGTGGTGCTGTCAGGTCAGGTTACAGCAACAGGATTCTTATAACACCGTTTAAAATCGTTAATGGCACAGCATGCCCTTTTACTGCAAATCTAGTTCAATAGAGCATGCATTTTAACAGGAAGCGGAGGAAGAGTGCGTGTGAGAGCGAGAGAGTAAGAGAGAAAAAGCGAGAGAGAGAGAGAGAGAGAGAATGTATGTGGCACACTAGCCACACGACTCCATGTTAGTCCAGCATCCCAGCCAGAGCTAAGAGCATATGGTGGCAAGGGTGAAGAAGACAATGCCAGCACACACAGAGCAGATGGATAGGGCATGTTAAAAAAAAAAAAAAAAAAAAAAGCAGCATTGCTGTGGTTCCAGGCATGGCCTTGCTGTTACCTGTGCGCCCACCTCCTGCCCGACGGCATAAGTACACGGGCAGTGACAGGTAGACATCATAGTCAGCCTCACGTTTCCAGCAGGACCAGTAGAGGGGAAATGGGTCACCCCCTTGAAGGGTGGAAGCTGACAGGGGTAAAAAACCATCCCAAAGGAATCAAACACCACACAAATATGACCAAACCATCCATCCGTGCAGTTTGGCAATTTAAAGGATAATGAGATGTGCTGAAGCAAGACACCATTAGCTAAAAAAATGCACTTAATTTAGGAAAGTAGGTCATACTGCTGTAATAAAAAGTTACAGCAATGAAGACACCAGGCAACCACAGAAAACTCAATGCTCAAACGATCCCAGTGTGGACCAGCTCATCTCTCATGAGCACACAATGCTTCAGCTGACCTGCAGGAGGCAGTGTGTGGACAAGGCACGTCCACATTTGTTTTTGTTTTTTTTGTCCCTTAGAGATGTCAAGTAAGGTATGCATCAATAGTAAAATCAACAGTATGCATGAAAAGCACAGCACTATATTATATTGAAAATCTAATTTCTATTTTTATCCTTTTTTAATGTACACGTATAACAGCAGTTTTAGATTTCCTGTGTACCATGTCATTATATTGTTACGTGTTGCACCATGACCCTGAAAAAATCACCATTCATTATATAGGAGTTGCATAACTGGGAATGACTATAATCCATCGTGACACTGACGATATAAAACCCACACATACACCATCGGTTTCAAAAAAGCACCTTTTGCAGTGGTGTTTTTTGTGATAATTCATATAAATGATTGGAAATAAACAAACGCTTTAGAATGAGAGAACATAATTAGTCAATAAACTATAATTTTATAAAAACAATCACAGTATGAAGCTGTGAACAACCGATCTTGCCCCAAAAAGCATTAATAATTTAAAAAGCTTAAATTGTCAGATCCTCTTAAATCGTCAGCCTTTCTCGAGGACTACATGATGCATAGTTCAACTTTTCAAAATTGTCTAAGGCACGTGCATGTCAGAAACATGCAGCATAGAAACTGCGCCAAATATGATGCACGGGTTGTACTATATGCCGGTGCAGGTCATCTGTGGAACTTTGAGCCTCAGCACTAATTAAACACGTCACCTTTAGGCTAAACTGATCAGCATTCCACACCACAGAGAAAAACACTTATCCAACATAGTAACAAACAAAATCAACAACCACTGCAACACTGCAGCAGACAGCCGCCTGCCAAGCCTGGAGTCATTAGAGATAATGCTGCACAAGGGGAGAAAGATGCCAAGGAAGAAATGTTCTTGAGACTCATTTAAAATGCTTTCTGACACAAAAAAAAATAATTGAACACGTAGAGACAAAGATAAATGCGTTTCTTATTCTGACACTCCTAGACAACAAGAATGAAAGCGTGTAACATCTGCTTTTTGGGGTCGTGGGAGAAAAGCAGGAAGCAGGAGCAAGTACTCACCCAGCATGGCAGCGTTGGTGGTGCGACTGACTGGTTTGGGTGGAGGGAGCGGGGGCTGCCTAGAGGTCAGTGTTGGCACTGGTCCTTGGGAGGACGACTGGCTGGAGGAGGATGCAAAGGGCATGCCGGCCATAGCGGATGAACCGGTGCGCATGGTCTTTGCCGCCACGCTGGGGATGGAGGACGACGGAGAGTTGGAGGAAACGGAAGAGGAGGAGAACGAGGTTGCAGGGCTGTGGACGGGCGTGTGCGGCAAGGGCTCAGAGCCAGACTCTGCGGTGGAGCTCATAAGCCATTTGGGGGGCATGACGGCCTGTTTAGGGGGCAGGGGCTCTCGCAGGGTATCCCTCAGAGCATCGGGGTCAGGAATATAGTGACTGCTGTCTGATTCTAGGAGGAATACAAATAAACAACATCTGTAGTAGGTGTACTTTAGGGACATGGTTAAGATTTATTACTATTTAGACATTTAAAATGACCTGGATGACCTTCATAGACAATGATCCACTATGCCAAAAAAACACCCTAAACAACAATATTTCTAGCACTTTTATTTTTTACTGTGATTTACTTTCCTAAATGATTGAATAAAAGTCCTTCAGTACTGATCTCAACACACACCTAAGTGTTTCACTTATCTCTCTTATCAGGCTATTTAAGTCATGTTACAAGTTGTATCATTATTCCCCCACTACTCATTCGTATGTTTCTTAATCAGCTCATCAACTGCCGTTGGAGATAAACAGGCTGCCGTAATTACCTCTGTGTCTCAATATCACCCCCTCCCACGTTACTCTCCCTTTATTCTTCAAAGCTGGCGTTTTTAATGCTGGGTTATTTACAGCCAGTTGGTCACAACAAGACCCAGGCAGCAGAGAAGAAAAAGGGGCATTCAGTTTGGATATATTTAATGAAACGAAAGCAGGAGGGGGGGGGGGGGGGGTTATTCACTTTTCTTTGAAAAAAAAGGAAGTTAAAAAAAATTATAGAAAAAACAAACATGGCAAAAATTGTTTACAGGCATTTAAGCAAATAAATGATAATCAAATTATTATGAATACAAAAAATAAATAAATAAATAAAAAAAACACCCAGTGTAAATGCAGAAATACAAACATGTCATGTATATGCTTATATTTCTGGTTTAATAATTTTCCGTTAATGATGTTTAAAAATTTTGACTTTAAAAAGAAGAAAATCTGGGTGATCAACTGGAAAGTCCTGCAGGTTTTTTAGCTTTGCTTTTTTACAGTCACCTCCTTGCTATAGTTAAAAAGCTGCATCGTGATTCATGTACATCAGGCAATAACAGCAATCTTCAATTTACTCTTTTCTTGTTACTAGCTCCTCAATTATTGCTGAGACACATCCAGGTCATTCAACTAAGTCCTGTTAGTTCATTTTAAGTCTGTGAATCTGAAATGATTAATCAATCAATGAGCCTCTTGTAGTATTTATTATTTTACATAATTTAATTATTTTTGAAAACGTTATTTCACAGACAGTTAGAACTGGTAAGATCTGGTAAATTCACCCCCACAAGTGGTTAATATTCACTCTAAGAATTAAACTGACAGCAGCATATCACAAAAAAAACAGAACAATGCTGAGCTATCCCCCTGCTTGTTCCTAAATAAGGATCTTAGCTAGAGCAGGGCCCGAGGGAGCAGTGCCACTCTCCACTTTAGCATGGCCAGGAGAAGACAGAAGAAGCGATGGAAACACTATTGAGTAAGAGTAGAGAAAGGCAAGTCAAAGAGTTAGAAGGAGAAAGAAAAAGTTGACCCGCCTCACCTCTCCTTCCTCTGCCCTCCTCAGCAGATGAGTGGCGGGGAAGGGTGGGCTTCCAGTCGGCCTCAGGGCGAGGTCTTCTGCCGTCCTCTGACGGGGCTTTGTTCAGACCAGGCTTTCTGTCGGTGTCTGTGTGAATTCTACCTCCGTGCTTTATTTCCTCTCCCTGCCAGCCCATAATCGGCTTCCACTCATCTACCGCAGAACGACCACCTCTCCAACACTCATCCTGGCTAGTCATTGCACGCCGCTCAGCATCGGAGGGGTCACGAACCCTGCGCTCCGGATTGACCCTGAATTGCAACTCGGTTGTAGGCCGAACAGACTCGATACCCCGACTTCCACTGGTGCACACTACAGGCAGTGTGTGGCCATTCTTCACATACAGGGGCTTAGAGCCATGAGCCTCATCAGCCTCTGCAACGTATGAAAATTTAGCTCAAAGTTATTAAAATCATCATGGAGCATCATCACTATACTTAAAAAAAATTGTGTGTGTGTGTGTGTGTGTGTGTGTATATATATATATATATATATATATATATATAATACACACACACGCATGTACAGTGGGGGAAATAAGTATTTGATCCCCTACTGATTTTCTAAGTTTTCCCGCTTACAAAGAAATGAAGGGTCTATAATTTTTATCATAGGTTTATGGTAAAAGATTGAGACAGAATATCAGCCAAAAATCCAGAAAAAGCACATGATACAAATTAGGGCTACACGATATTAGGAAAATATGCGATATGCGATATTGTTGTTGAATATTGCTTTATACCTGTTTATAAAGTAAACAGGTAATAGATATTCGTCTGATGTAATTAAATCTAATTCAGGCTAAAAAGAAACTATATGTCAAGGAAGTTG
>JAQQZT010000033.1:20704328-20715794 GCA_030068275.1 Clarias platycephalus | reverse complement strand
TAAAGGTAAAGTGCAGGTTAATTTGTTTTATTTTTACTTCATATTTTGTGTTAATTATTTTTATGTATTTATTTTTTGGGGCTGTAGAATGAATTATTTGAGTTTTCATTATTTCCTATGGGAAAATTAAATTTGGTTTACGAATGTTTTGGAATACGAGCCCACTTCCGGAACGAATTATGCTCGTAATCCGAGGTTCCACTGTATATCCTTAATATCAATCCTTGAATATATACACAGAACACATGCGTGCACACAGACAAAGTAGCTACCATTTTCAGGAAGCTCCTTCAGAACTCCCTGCTCTATCAGCTCCTCCCGTGGTCTCCTCATCGACATCTTTCTTTCCAAAACTGTTGGGAAAAATTCAGCACAAACAAGCGCACTTAATTAAATAAGGAACCACAGCACATATCGATGTGATTTACTTATGTTGGATAAAGGCTCGATTTTCCTCTTCTCACACTTTGTACTTGGGTGATGTACTCCATTTATCAATAAAAGCAAAGTACATTTAGTGGTTTATGGTGTTTGCTTTATGATTGCAAAAATAGTCCTGTGCAATATGAAAAACAAGATGCAGACAATTATCGAGCCAGATGTTTGACTAATAACATTAACAAAAGTGAACATGGCATCATCTCAGCAAAACGTTGCTTCAAGGAAACGGAATCATATGCGGCCCAAATGTCTTTTACAGGCAATAAAGCACCTTCTGAAGTTTCCTTAAACTTCTCGCTGCTTTTCTTCTTCCTCCATTTCCAAGGTTTGAAGATCTTGCCCAGTGTAGAGAACTTGCCCTTGCGCTTGGGGGGAGGAGTGCTATCGCCCCCTTCACTCCCTGTGCTATTGTGCTGGTGGCTGCTTTCATCATCTGGAAGAAAGGTGAAGTAGCAGAGATGGGTCAAATTAAACCGGGATCATCAATCAAGCAAAGAGAGTCGATATGACAATGGAGACTCGTACTAACACTTATGCAAAAGAACATGAAAAAATTTCAATATCTGAAAAAAACAAAAACAAAGATCAGATTAAGTACAAATATAAACCACAGGAGCATATAAACATGTACAGGAGCAGAAACGGCCATTGAACTCATACATTGGTCTTGCTGTTTTTCTGGGGAGTCTTATTAATATAATTATTAATCCTTCGCCTATACAGTTCTTAAATCTAACTCTATTCTTGACCTCAGTAACCACAGGGAAGCCTTTTGGCTCTTACAGGCTTTTACTCATGGAGACATCTAGGTGGGGACCAAACGTCCACACAATGGTAAGAATATTTGAGCGTTGATGTGGACATCAAGATGTAAAAACATGCGCTCTCTCGTTCCCTCTCTCTCACACACACATACACACACACCTCCAGTGAATGGTTGATGATGCTTGTCAGAAGGGCTGTTGTTTTAAACTCCAAGGCAGTGTTTTAAACATGGCTGTTGTTTAAACACAGCAGTGCTTCCTGGCAGCTGTAGTTGGGGCAAACAGCCCCCTGCACAGAGCCTCAGCGATTTGACCACTGGCTGCCACTTCTCTACTCCAAGAATTCACATTCCTTTCCCTGATAAGACTGTCAACAGGTTCACACGCACTTACTAGCAGTACCAGCAGTACCAACCATCACTCTAATACATTCTGTATAGTGTTTATGAACTCCAACTTCAAACGACTGGACCATACTTATGACTCATATCAAGTACGCTCTGTTCAGTTTAACATTCACAGATAAAGAACTGTTTACTAACTCACTTCATTATGATGTGAAAAATAATGATGTAGAGGGATAGTTCAGTGCAAACTATCCTGAATGGACGTCATCAATAGATCAAATTTTTGTATTGGAAAGTTGCATTAATAACATAACGCATAAACATAGGTCCAAATCATCATACACTACATCCTACTGTATCCTAAATGTTTGCCACAAAATTGAAGGTCCAGTATTTTCTTGAATGTCTTTGGATCTAGTAGCATGACAGCTTCCTTTCACTGAAACTAAGGGGCCCAAAACTGTCAGATGATGATGCTCCTGAGCACAAGATAAGTTCAATAACAGAGTGCAAAGTTTGGAGAGGAAGAACTCAAGCAGCCTGCACAGAACTCTAACCTAAACCTCACTGAACACCATTTGGAATGAATTAAAATGCCGATTGCAGGCCAGGCCTCCTTACCCGACATCAGCCTGACCTCACTAATGCACTTGTGGCTGAAATGAACAAAACCCACAACCACAAACCAAAACATAGTGGAGAGCCTTCTTAGGAGAGAACTCCATAATAATGACAAGCCTTCTGAAATAGTTTATTCAGCAAGCATACTGTGTATTATTATTATTATTATTATTATTATACTATCAGACTTCTTTATTATTGTTATATCAAGCTTTTTTGTACAATGTGTAGATGTAAAATATTAAACGAACTTACACATCGCATGTACAAATTCTATCATTCTAAACACAAAACTGTGGGAATAATATACATATATAATATTCTAAACATATATAATTTTATACACAAAACTCTGAAAGTTCATATTGAATTGTTCCGCCGGTACAATAACCTCCACACTCCTGGGAAGGAGCTTTACTATATTTTGGACTGTGATTGTGGGGATGTGCGCATCTAGCTACCAGAGTACAACAGACTGAGCTCTGATGTCAGGCATGGAGCAAAGTTGGTGTTCCAGTTCATTCCAAAGGTAATCAGTGGCATTGAGGTCAGGCTCATTGTCATACTAGAACAGGTTCTAGTATGACGCTTCCCTCAGTTCCAGTAAAAGGATGTCAGTGCTAGATCATATAAAGACATTATAGCCAATTACTGTAAATTGGGAAAGACCCACATAGGTCAGGTGTCCAAATACTTTTGTCCATACAGTGCAGGCAGGTTCCCCTTGTGTAAATGCCTTTCTAAAAAAATCTAAAGGCCTAAAATATTTTTTTCCCCCATATAATTGGTGATGCAAAAAACGGAAAATTGATAATTGAATATTATCACTACGAGTAATTTAACATGCAACCCATAAAACAGCAGGTACACAATCAAATCCACCCCAGTAACCAAATGATCATTAAACGTAATCATCCACTTCTCTTTAAATACACCACCACACGAAACATTATCGAGAAGTAGCAGTGAGCAACATGACGCACGTCAACACATCTTAATAAATCAAAAATTATAATTTTTTTTTAACAACCCATGTTGTGATTTCCCATGAGTTTGCAAAGCCATTTGGTCAACTTTTTAAAACTTTTCAATCTGACCCATTCGAGAACAGCTGGGTTAAGGCCGGCTGGATATGAATGGCAAATTATAAAAGATAACTTACACCACATTCGCCCGGTATATCTTGTACAGTTGTGGTGATGTTTAAAAAAGCGGGTAAGAGCAACAGCAAACCAGCTTGTTAAAGACTACAGGAAGATGTAAGGATGCTTCAAGCAGACAGGTAGAACTGTCTTTTTAGTCTTCTATTAGTGCTATTTCCAGCAAATCCCTCAGAGCCGTACGTACATTCTTAATGGCCGATATAAAACTGGCTGCTCCATCTTCCTGTAATGAAATCTAAAGCTTGAAATTAGTTTTGCCCCTATGCCATTTTGCTTCTCGGAATCAAACGGCACATTTAAAAAGACAGCAACACTGCTTCATAAGAACTCTGAATCAGCAGTTAGAAAGCAAAACTACCTGAGCTCAAGCTGCCGTGTTGAAGGGTGTGGAAGCAGCAAGCCATGAGGAGCTAAGGAAAATGCAAATGTGTTCCTTTTCTCGTAGAGCCTTTGCAAAGCAGCAGAAGTGTGAGAAGCTGCCTAAATGATCCTTTTGTGGTGAGACCAACTATATTTCTCAAGAGCTAAAAAAAAAAACACAGACTTGTCAGAGATTGTTAATTTTACATCTCATGCTCCGGGTCCTCATACAAAGGGAATAGTATGAGAAAAAGCTCGAGGAACTCATGCTCAATATCCACATCATACTGTTGAAGCAGCAGTAATGATACATGCAGTGTCTAACACTGTACTCATCCTCCAGTTCAATACAATCCAAGTCTACAGAGGCTGCCATCCAAATGTGAGACAGTTACAGTCCTGAGACAAAGTAGCCACTGACCAGCCATCCATCACAAAGCACAGAGAACGAGGCAGAATGGTTTCCCGGTCCCTCCGTCTCTGAAAAGAGGAACAACCAAGTGCTGCAGTGTGCAGTTTGACCAGGCACTTGGCTGAGTCATTAAGCAGATCGTCTGGACGTATTGAACACGAAGCTGAGCTCTCCAAGCTCCCTGCTCATGGATAATGGACCTTAATGGACTCACATCCCTGAACCGAGCGCACAGGAGAAAGCAGATCAGGCAGACCCAGATTCTGATGGGATAGTTTTGTTGTTGAAGGTGTCCGTCTGAGTGGCGAGGTGAGAGCCGCCTTCACATCCTGCGCTATAGAGCTGTGTGCTAATAGCTGGGAGAGTCTGAGAGGGCTCAGAAAGGGAGGGAAGCCTGGGAAACAGAGGGAGGAAATGACACTCCACCCTGATCCTGAAAGAGGCAGGTGGGTGGGGGCACATTTAGATGACCCCCACCCACTCTCCACCGCAGTATGAAGTGGAAAACAGTGAAACAAATGTGTAAAAACAACAAGCATCAGATAGTGAGTAATGCGCTCTGTGCACATCCGCGCTGATGGGCTGTGAGGACGCTAGCAGCCATTCCTCCCCCCCCCCCAAACTCCATGATTGAGATTACAGTCATACATGGCTTGCCTTAACGCTCTTATAGAAATCAGGTTAAAAGCTCACAACCGCTTACGAAATCATTATAAATGGTTCAAACAAGGTTATTTAATAATATGCCAGTCAGCAGGTCCTGCTTTCTTTTTTTTCTATGGTTTATCCAGGAAAATTGCTCTCACAGCACCAAATAATACAAAAACAAGTATGTAGTGCTATGAAAAAAAAATTAATCGGGGTAAACCATACAAAATTAAGAAAGTAGGATATGCAACCTTCCATATTGCCAGAATAGGAAACTTGCTCAGGACTTGTGTTTCCTGTGTTAATTCATAGGCATACTAATGTGTTAGTTTTGCCAGCGTAAGTATTTAGCAAGTATCCTTTTCTGTCGATCAGGATGGTTGCACCACATATTAATGTATCACTTTTTCCAGAAGGCTCCAACTATACAAATGTAAAATATGCAAAAATAAGGTGTATCTACGGCTATACCCATCATCGTAACATCCCCTTAAATCAGTCTGTAAAGAAAAATTGAGGGAGGAAGCCTGAATTATAATTGATCGAGACCTCGAGCAGTCTATAATGTTGTGTATTGTTAATTGGATACGTATGGAATGGTTTGTTCAGGAACCTATGGACCCCAAGTACCCAGTGGGACCCAGAGGCGAGGAACTTGAGGGAACTCAGAGGATGGCCTCTGCTGCTAGTGGTATTGCACCTGTGATTATTGGCACAAGATGTACATTTTGAAAAGGTACATTTGAAATGTTCATGTTTAGCTTAGGATTGTATTTATTATTTTTGAAAGCACTTGAATTTACTCAATTAAACTTGTATTATTTCTAAGGAAATGACTGTCATTTAGGGATACAGCCCACTAAAACTCTCTCATGTTAGAATAAAACCATATTTAAAGCATCTTGGGTCATTACACAAGATTTAAATACTACGTAAATAACTCAGTCAGAAAAGAAAGTTGCTCAAGTGATAACGGATTTGCAGGCAGTTGTAAACAGAACTGTACAAAATAACATTCAGTTAGAATAGAAAATATTTCCCAGCATGAACTCTATGTTCAGCTTGAAAAGCCCCAGCTGACTCCTTCCATCAAACACATCAGCATCTCATTGTCCCCGAGAAAGTGATGAAGCTTTAAGGTCAAATTAACCAATCAACTCAGGACAGAGCATCATGCTGCTTAATGAAATTCTTCTTTTCTTCACTATATGGGGTTTTGTGTACCACAAATTGCAAGACACAAAATCTGTTGTGGAACACAGCAAGGGCTTAACACAATCAAAAAAGACAAATCAATGGCACATCCAGAACAGCACAACCACTGTGTATGACTGTGTCACATGTCATTTATTTATAACATCACACTGCTGGCATTCGCAATGTACTGTGCTGTACAGCTGCTTTTATTTTTCCAAAAATATTTTTGGATTGATTGCAATGAACAACAACTTAATGACAGTATAGCATGTAGTCAATGCTGTGTAGACATACGAATACTGTATGATGTCCAAAAACAGAGATGAATCAGTATCCTTAGTACTGTACATGCACACACACAATGCATCATGGACACAAATTTAAATGGGCGTTGCACGGATGCACAGGCAGATGGAATCAGGTGTGTATGCTGTTCAATTTAGGATAGCTGTCAGTGGAGTAGAGGAAACTGTGATACCTGCAGCAGTTTGTGTATTTAAGTAAGTTACACTGGTCTGCCGGGAAAACCTTGGAGGTACAGCACAGTCCTGCTGCTCTCCTCTCACTCAGCACACTTCACTTTCCCTTTACCAGTAAGAGGCCTACAAAACACATTCATACATTCATACAATATAGATATGATCACATTGTCAGGAGTTAGGGTAAGACAAAGTTCAGTGATCACTTCTGTAGGATGAATTTACTGAAAGGATCAGCACAACCCTTAAAAAGGTGGCATTTTGCATTAGAAGTAGCCGTAAGTGAATCCGGCATTAACAAGGGCAAACCCGAGGAGAGCCTGCTGACCAAACAAAGAAGGCTGTATTGTGAAATGAAACTTGGCCATGGAGTTTGGCCGGTCATTTTGGCCAAGCAGTACCTGGCATCTGAATGCAGAAGAAATACTTTAAGCCGCCTCCATCACAAGGACCTGCATCTCCTTTAGATACGTTTCGAAAACAAATGATACTTCGAACATTGAGATTTCAGGTTTTTGTACATGAACAACGCATGGTTGGGAAACGTCCAACAGAAAGTCAGCAAATATCTCAAAGTACGTTTGGCAATAAAATAACAGCATTAACAAGCACCCATGCAATTTTTAAAACCACATACACTTTAATATTGCTTGGTCCGACAACAATCTTAAACGATTCACCTGAAAATGTCCCAATCTTGGACGAAACGAACAATGCAACATCTAACAACCCATCAGTGGTCCAAATAAAATACTGCAGCAATGCTGAAGGAATGTTTATAATGGGTGCGCTGAAAAGTCCTCTGTCTACCCACAAAACCTTAAACAGCCTAAAGTAAAATTGTTAGGCCTGAGATACAAAATATGTCCATCTGAAAGAAGTGAAGCAAATTTAACCTCTTCATTTTTTTAAGCAGTTAAGAACATCAGTGTGGATTACGGGCAGGGCGACGCTGCACATTTACATCACTCGGTTCAAAATTAGAATTTTATTCCTCACACACAATTATGCACTGTACTACTGCAATGAAATGCTTAATAATACTGTCAGTGAGCAGAAAATAATAGTTAAAATGGAGGGGAAGGTTTTTTTTTTTTTTTTTTTTTTTAAATAAAATGAAAATAAATCACACTAAAATAAAATGTACATTATAAAGTAAGCCACTAACAGACTTATTTTCATCATTGGCAGCATAAAGGAATAGAACAGCTACAATCACCATCATCATGTTCTTGTACAGTGGACAGATTAAACAACATGTTTTCTGTCAAACACAATCCAAAAAGTATTAAAGACAGACAATTTAAAACTTTTTGAAGTTTTAGAAATGGAAACCACAAATAAATCTTGGTCGAATTACTCCTTAGAGCCAGGATAAGTGCTGAGTCCTTCTCCTGATTCTATGCTTACAGACAAAGTTGGGTTGAGCCTCATCAGCGTAGTGCTGAGAGCATCACACAATACTATCCTAGGAAAGATGCAAACAAATCACTTACAACAACAAACAAACATACAAACCACTGTCTATTTACTGTACATGATTCTTACAGCCGTTTTCATTGCCTCATTGGTCTTGTGTAGATGTTAAAGTCGCCTTTATGAAGCTAAACCTCAGATATCGACTGTGAGGTGCATCCATGTGACTCACCAGTGTGTGTGTTGGTGTCCTGAGATGCAATCTCCAGAGAGAAGCTCTGTCCCATACTCTTGGCCCTAAGGGCCGACCCCTTTCAGCTGTGCCCTAGAAAAGGCCACTTCGCACTGAGCAACAAGCGCGTGCCACCTGCTCGACTCCCGACTTCCGTAAGTTCTCCACGTCAGAAAGTTCTCTTATTGTCACTTCTTTCTTCCACCTACTGATCATTGCAAAGCTCTCCTTCTGTTCTGTGTCTCTTTCACCAACATTCCCTCCCTTCTTCCCTTCTGGAATTTTGCACTCCTCCCTCTGCTACTCCCCACCCCTTTCCTTTACACTGACCCTCCCTCTGCCTTACTGACTTAAGCCTGTGAGTTAGCACAACTATAGATGGATGCCTATCATTCCAGGGAGCCAGGGTCAGAATGTGTGTGTGTGTGTGTGTGTGTGTGTGTATGAGGAGGAGATTAAGCAGTTGTGCTTGTACAAGACAAACAGATACTTAATTAGAACAATATGGTTAACAGTACGGACAATGGAATGTCAGAGGCAGTGATAGAGAAAGCATAGCCCTCTGCCTCTGTACTTTGTTATAAGATGATCATTTTTAAAATGTAAATGCAAAGTTTTTCAGTTTTTGAAATAAGTAATTTCCTTACCCTTAACCGTTATTCAACAAAACAATGACTAAGAAAGGCTGTAGGACATTCTGAGGCCTGACAAGATAAATGTTTATAGTTGTGGTTTATCTGGTTCACATCCAGCTCCAGCTTCATCCTCAAAATATCTATTGAAATACAGGAAAACAGAAGTGTGCCCCCTAGAGGGAACAGTGAGCAAAACCCTATAGCGGTCATCCATTGGAATTCCAAGCATGCAGCTTTATCCAGCACAGTCCATTAGAGAGAAATCAGTGTGTACGTGTGCCACGTTTATGAATGATGCTCACAGACTTTCAATGCAGAACTTCATTTCCTATTTGTCTAAACGCGTAATTAAAAAGGTCACCTTTCCGCAGAGACACCGGCGAATTCGTTAGGCTATATTAAACATAGCGCGATATGTCTCATGATGTCTAAATGCCTCAATAATTCAGTAATTTATTAGTAATTTAAAGTACTCTCTCAAATCCGAGACAGGGACGAACTAGGAAGCGGAAGAGAAGCCAAAACACACACTCAGCAGTCACGTAATGCAATACTTCCCAGTCACATGTTCTAAAGCCCATGCCAACTTGAGGAGGAAAACATGAGGAGGAAAACAGCCAAGAGAACTGGGAGGGTGAAGAAAGGAAGAGTGTGAATCAGTAGCTATGCCAGACGGGAGAGGAAGCAACAACGCCTGGTGCGTGTTTATTGTGGCACTTTCCTTACACACCGGTGTAAAAGGCTGTGAATATAGAAAACTACTTACAGAGCAAATGTGTATAGTAGCTCTCATCACAGGGGTTAATAAAGGTTACTGAAGGAAATGTCTGAGACTCTGACAGAAGTCTGATGTGGCTAGTTATTTCAGAACTGTCCCTTTCATCATATGCACCTCTTCCAGTAGGCTTTGCCTCCCGAGTTCCTCCAAAACACTACCTAGGCTTAAAAACAGGATGATGTAAGAGTCCTGAGTTTTCTGAATGAGGAAGGCACCCTTTATTTCCTGACATGTCATTGGAGATCCTGCGCTCAAATAACAGTTTGTGTGTGGATATTTTATTGAGGCTGACAAAATGTAAATGACACCAAATACAAGGAAAATACAACAAACCACGTACCTTAGGATACAGAGATTTGTTTTTGTTTATTCTGAATATTCAAACTTTTTTATGGCAAAGTATACATTCTCACTCACTCATCTTCTTCTTCTTCACCGCTTTATAGCATCACGGGATGCCTGGAGCCTATCCTAGGGGCACATGATGCCAGTCCATAGCAGGGCACATGCGTGCACACAATTATTCATTCATTCATACACTACGGGCAATTTGGAAGCGCCAATTAGCCTAATCTGCATGTGGTTGGTCTGTGGGAGGAAACCGGAAGACTCAGGGTGATGCCATACATAAATACATTTATATTTTAACCTGAACAACCTTTAAGCAGCTGGTGTGGCAGAACATATATCGAGTTAATACTGTGAATTAGTTGTATTTTCAAACAACTCTTTTTTTTTTTTTTTTTTCATGGAATAAATGAAATATTTCAGTTTTAAATCTTATACCTTAAATTACATTACAGCTAAAAATGTCAGAAACAATCACTTCTCTCATAAAGAATCAGCAATGAAACTCCAAAGCCATTAAACCATAAAACAAACAAAGAATTCTAAATCATCAGCGAGCCGAATAGAGAGGTAGAAATACAAATAAATAAACTGAATTGAATTCAGACCTTAAAACGGGCGCTGCCAGATTCAGACAGGTTCACTGACCACACATTCCATCGCAATACAAAACAAAAATGAACAAGCTCTAGTGATGATAAAGCAAGCTGCGGTCCTATTTCTGTGTGTCCCAGTTACAGCGTCTACACTGGGGCACTGATCCAAACCTGCACGTCCTGCTGGTTGGTTCTGCCCGAGCCCAGAACCTGCTGCTGTGACCTAAAAAACATGCTCCCCTCATCTGTGTGATAAAACTGGACCCATCACCATGGGGAACTCGAGAGAGAAAGAGTCATCAAAGTGTCTCATAGACACTTAAACTCATTCTTCAGCTGGATAGAACCTTATAACTCTCAGGACATAAACGTGCGAGACGCTGGCTAAAAATAGATCTAGCTGTCGATAACGTTATGTTAACTGATGCTCTGTGGTGTTGATTCATTGAATAACCCGATAAACACAACCACATAAATCCTGTCTTGATAATATTTGATAAAATATCAGTCTAGAATGTGAAGCACTCGAGCAGCTCACCAACTCTTAACAACATGGAAGCACAAACCAAACACTCACTCACTCACCAGGATTTTCCATCACAGAATCGGACACAAACCACTGAGTCGATCCTGTGGATGCAAATGAAAAAGATGATTAAAACAGCTTCGTTTCTTCTTTGACACATTTTATAGTCAGTGATAAAACTCTCCATGAGATCACATTTTCAGATAGCCAGTTATACAACATGTAACATGCATCACAATACTCGTTAATTAGGCCGTCATGTTTAGAGTCCACGCTGTTTTCAAACTTTTGCTAGCGACTAGCGACTTGAGTAAAAAATATATAGTGCAAAAAAAAAAAAAAAAATCATTTATACAAACATGACATTTTAGTGTATTGGGATTATTATAAAAAGCGAAAAAAAAAAAGAAAAAAAAACCAGCACATGTTAATATACACTCACCTAAAGGATTATTAGGAACACCTGTTCAATTTCTCATTAATGCAATTATCTAATCAACCAA
>JAQQZT010000033.1:20674175-20693103 GCA_030068275.1 Clarias platycephalus | reverse complement strand
GCCCTGCGATGGATTGGCACCCTGTCCAGGGTGTACCCCGCCTCGTGCCCTAAGTCTCCTGGGATAGGCTCCAGGTCTCCGTGACCCTGAATAGAGGATAAAGCGGTATAGAAAATGAATGAATGAATATTGGTGCTGTTATGAGTTATGTAGACCAGCATTTCAAGCTCTAATTAAATATCTTTAGGGTTTTTTTTTTTTTTTTTGGTTACTACAAAATGAAAGTTGGTATATGAATTCCTTTAACTGAAAATCTGAAATATTCTGAAATGTCAAAAAAGACTATTGAAACAGCTATTGAAAGGAGTGTACTGTTCCTAAATCAGTAGGAACAGTTTAATGTTTTTAAGATATACCCATGTGTACTGTATAAAATGTATTACTAAACTTAATCAAGCAGTTTATCATTTCTGATAAAGATGTGATTGTCCAGTCGTTCAATAAATTTAATCTAGATCAGAATGATCAATATTTGAAATTCCCATGGTTTGATATACAGGATAAGGTAATTAATTTTGTCCTGGTTATTCAAAGCAACAGTGGATGGCGTCACCTAGATCCAGATACAAACTATTTAGGATTAACAAATGCTCTAAATGGGGCTACAGTACATATCACAATGCCGATTAGTAGTTATGTGAAGAACAATATGTAGAATAGTCAGCATATGGTCACTAAGTATTTCTATCTGAATAAACCAGAAATACCACAATAAAACAATTTTAAAATACCCTTTTTATTCTTTTAAACAGAACTTTATTCTGACCACCACAGGGTTAAGAGCGCAACAATGGCAACCTGGTGGACCAGGGGCTCAAATCACCAACCTTCCGATCAGTAACTCAGTGCCCTAGCCCTTTGAGCTACCACTGCCCTATATCTGGTGTTTTGGTTTCTTGTTTAAGCAGTAACTTGTAGGCATCTTCATCTTTGTTTGGCAAAGAAAGCTTCCGGCCTTCTTACTGAACTCCGGTGTCAGTCACTACCAGTGAGGATCCACCCTTTTCCCCAACAACATGGCTGAAATCCAAAATAAATTTCTCAGGCACTGGGAGGAACTGTCTCACTTTTCTCTAGAAAGTGTAGCGTCACCATCCCCTACCACACCTTGAATTCTGTACAGAGTTTCCAAGTTTTCACCTCCCAATCTTAAAGGGTTCTGGTTTTGGTTCAGCATGGTCCATTATTGCCCTGGCCTTCAGCTTATTCCATCTACAATTTACTTGCTTCATTGTTCTCTTTTGACCAGACCCCATGGCATTCACCTTTTGGGTGATTTCATCCCAAATATCTTTTTTCTATTTGATAGTCACTTTGTCAGTTAGTTAGTAGAATCAAAACTTCCTACTATTGAGGCATAATGACAGCTACTGTAGCACCCCACCAGTGTGTAGGTTTCTGGGGCAGTGAAAGTAGGTCTATAGGCCTTGCGCATTGTTTGATTTAATGAAACACAACGCAAAGCTCATCAACTAACTGATGCTTAAAGGCTAAGTGTTTAGAAAGACCAATTACACAGCCATCTTATTTAACCTTTCTCAGAGAACAAAAAACTAACAAAGAACCACTAACATGGCAGGTATTGCCCATTGCCAGCACTGGTTTAGTAAAAATGGATACCATCAACAAGTCAAAAAACCACCAGAGCACAACACCACTGATGAACTGTTTAGTTTTGCTTTGGGAATGCAGATATTATGTACAGTACATGGAGACTTTATCAGAATGAGGGGCACTCCCTCTGTGGAAGAACAGTGCCTCATTGCTATGTGCTTCTATGCTTCTGGCACTTTCTACCAAATAAATGACCACCAGAAATAAATTAAATAGATTACATTTAGTGTACATCATTTGCAAAGTCATGAAAATATATAAAGGAAAGTATTTTTCTTTTGAAGAACATGCACAATATTGTTAGGGTTATTAACTGCAATCTTGTGCACAGCACCTCATGAAAGGGAGTGGGAGTACATCATCCAAAATGGGAGGCACAGCATCATCAACCAACTAGTGGGCGACACATACTTAATTACTACAAACTGTATGATGAAGTGGCCTGGGTCTGTCCATGATGTTTATAGCCTATGAGAGTGTGGTCTATACAGAGTATTCTAATCAACTTGACAGCATAATATTAGGTGACAGTGACTGTCCACTTCTACCATGGCTAATGAACCCTTTTCTTGTAGTAAACACATCTGGCCAGGCATGCTTTAATACTGCTCACTGCAAAACAAATGTGCAATTAAGCACTTAAATGGAGTTTGAAGAGAGGTCGTGTCTTTGCGAGTGGAACCACTGGAAGCATGCAACCAAATGTTTGTGATGGTTTATAGTGCACCTGTGCCTGTAGGAGACGCAGTTGAACCTCCGGTGTTCACTGCGAATGAGAGACAGACCAGATGGGCAATCCGGGATGCAGTTTGTAGAATCAACTTTTCATGAGTTCACTTATATTATTTTTATTATTACTCAGTCTAAATCCACCCTTTTCCTAAGATCAGGTTAATCCAGATTTTTTTCATCAGATCCCAACCCTACAAATGTTTTAAACAACACTAACTGAAGGTTTAATCCAAGATCAAAAGCAGAATTGGATTACATTATCTAATATTATTTCCATAATCTGTTTTTTTTTTTTTTCTTCTTTTTTTCTTTTGAACAACCCATTTTCAAGATCTGATCCAATCTGGTCAGATTAACGTTTGAACAGTTGTGTTGTTTGAACAGTTTTATTTAGAAGTCAATTCAGGTCAATGTTATTTGTACATTTTTATTTGTTTAATACTATTTTAACAATAGGCATCGTCACAAAGCAGCTTTATAGGAATATATAATTTCATATTCAGAACTTTTCCTCAAAATAGCAACCCAGAGGTGATGGTGGTATTAAAATAATAATAATAAGTCTTTAAGACAATATGAGGAAGAAATTTTGAGAGGAACCAGACTTAAACTGGAAGATTTCCTCATCTGGGTAATAGTGCAATTCTAAATAATTCCCTTCTTTAACTTTGTGCTATATACACAAAAACTTTTGTAATCTGGGGATTCATTCTAGTTTCGAAATTAAGTCTATTTTGTTAAAGTCCTCAACAGTTTATCGATGGAGCCTTGGGTGCAAATTTGTTCATGAGAATTGTAGTCCTAAAGCAACAGTTTCCAAATGATAACAATTGCAACCACAGGTCAGGCATCAGGATGGATCAGGCAGGTCTAAACGACTAAAGGGTGCAGGATTCAATTCAATTCATTTTTATTTGTATAGCGCTTTTAACAATTGACATTGTCGGAAAGCAGCTTTACACAATCAAAATAATTATTTAGGATCACTGGTATGTGAGGAGTGCCATGTGTAGGTTGACAGGACAAAACAAGAGAGAGAGAGAGAGAGAGAGAGAGAGAAAGTGCAAGGGGGCGAGAAAGAGAGAGGGAGGGAAACAGTTTAAGTTAAGGACAATGTACACTGTATGCAGAATGCAAGCAGGGACTCCGGCAGAACTAGATGACATGGCATCAGAGGACATCCTAGATAAACCAGCCATTCTACTGTCAACAATTCTGATGACACATAAGAGGAGGCATGACAGCGACCAAACATACCAGGTCACCAAAATTGTCCAATTAAATTTTAGCTACGTTTTCTGACAAGCATGCAAGCCCTGATGAAACAAATGATTAGTAATTCAGATTACTACCAAGATCTGAAAGAGCAAACATAGCACTAGAGCTCTGTAGTGTACTAAAGGCCTTTGGGTACTGTGCTGAGTAAACATTTCCAAAGACCTTTTCTAACCTGATGACTTTAGTGTGATTTTTGTTTTTCTTTGAACATTGGACTGAGGGTTCAGAGAGTTTGACATCCTGCTTGTAAATGATAATTACTTCCGATATGGGTGCTATAATGTCATTTGGGCTGCATTGACATAGTGGATACATAGTGCAACCTGCCCTGTGGATACATTTCTACAAATGGTGTGCTGTTTCTTGTTCTAATATGCTTAGGGAGATTCTATCTGGTGTATGTTGTATGTTCGTGTGTGTATGTATGTATGTAAAAACATAATGTGGAAATGTCCTGGTTCAGCCACTGTATGCATGATTGGAGAGAGTTATGGAATATTTTGTTATGTAGATTCTTTTGCTAAACATGAATCTATCAGCTGTGTAGACAGACAATTCCGAATAGACATTTCTATTTTGAGATGCGATTTTTGTATAAGATGTAAAAAAGTCTACAGTGTCCTGGAAGTGATACTCTGCTAGGCAGCCTCCCCTACAGCACAGCCCTAATAATAGCACAGTAATAGGCAATGAGGAAGCGTGAAGCAGACAGAATGTGCAGGAATGCCAGTGTTTAGTGGACATCTGCTTGAATATCTCGCATGCATTTATCCAGCATCTGCTGGAGCATAACTGACTATGTTTTATATTTGTTTAAACTGGGTATGTTAGGAGAGGCAGGAAATAGGAACATATGTAAATGAAAAAAAAAAAAGATTTTAAAGCAATGCAATCCCTTTTTTCTTTTTTTAAAAGAAAAAGAGTATTCATATTGCAAATGAGTTGAAATAATTGGATTTAACTGAGTAATACATGTAAGAGACCAAAGAACTGGATAGTTGAAACCTGGGGTCACCGATTACAGAGAATTATATGGGTTCATCCAATGAGCAGCAGTTCTATAAGCAGAAATGACTTGTTGATGAAAGGGTCAAAGGAAAATAACCAGACTATTTCAAACTTCCTGTAAGCCTACGGTAAATAAAATTTTAGTTTTTAGTTTTTACAACCGTGGTAATCAGAAAATAATATCAAAATGCACAAAAAGTCGCAAGTCTTGAGGTGAATGGGCAACAATGTCAGAAACCACTTCAGTTTCCACTCCCATCAGCCAAGAACAGGAATCTGAGGCTGCAATGAACACACACTCACAGAAACTGAACATGTAAACATTAGACAAACATGAAGCAATTATAATTTTTATTATCATTTTTATGTGTCACATATACATTATACAGTACAGTACATCTAAATATACATATAATCATTTACCAGCATGTAAGAGTAATCAAGTTAGCTTGAGAAATATCTTACTTTTAGAAATGCTTTCCTTGTCCTCCACATTGTTATTCTTTCAAACACAGCAATTTTACCAAGGAAATTGGGGCGGTTATGAAACATAATCATTTTAACACAAATGATGCAACATTACACTTACACTGAGGTAGAAAGCATTGAACAACTGTGTGAATGATCCAATGCCACACATCCATGAAATCAAAATGATTTTCTTCAACAACTACAGTATAACCAATTTTACTTATATGCCAAGACCATGCCTTAGATGTAATTTGACCAAAATGTCCCTGCTATGAAGCAACTCAAATCAAAGCCAGACGTTGCAGCCTCCCCACCTGCTTCCATTTTCTTAAAAGTCCACATGAAGCCAGTTAGATGCTTTTATGTATATTTTACATTTATTAATTTTGTCCTGTGTGCTGTTCGTTTCCTGAACAAGAGAAAATGTGAAATAACTAGGAACACTTATTTTATTAATAAGTGAATTAAAATGCTCACAGCCATTTTTTTTTTTTTTTTTTTTTTACAAATCACAGAACTATGCAACAGTTACATCATAATATTTTTAAAACTTTGCAATTTTGTGAAAATCCATTAGAATATTTCTTTTGTTTTGGAATCTACTAAGATGAGGTATAACCTGTAAGTGGGTAATGGCAAACACTGCTTCTTTTATTCTAACAGCCTAATGTGAAATAAGTCATCAGGTTTTGTTATAAAGCCCTGTAAATTAATACATATAGAGTACAGTCGTGCTGACTGCTGCTTTCTTCGTATGGTCACTAAAATCCCCAGTGTTTAATTAAACCTGTTATTTATGAAACTTAAAAGACATACAGTAGGTGTTAATGGAACCCAGTAAATTTAGTAATGCAGGCAGTACCAGGAAATACATAAAAGCATAATGATGTGTAAAAATATACCACTTGAAACAGCAGTAAGAACTGAGCAGTAAGAGGCTGCATTTATACTGATTAAAGCCATTATTGCATAAATGCTACTACCATAATCAAGCAAGAGTAAAAGAGAAAAACATGCTACAAAATGCTTTGCTCGTGTAAAACTTTTATCTTATTAAATATGTATGCTGTGCTTATTCCACTTGACTTATTTTGGTTCTTATGTATTTGGAACAAGGGTAGCTTTGGAGCAATTGTACACAAGAGACCTCTTAAAGCTATTTAATTCAATGTTTTTTGGGATTTTTTAAATAATGTTTTAACAAGATGTTAATTACACATCAGAAATAGCTTGTGACTACTTATTTCTGAGAAACATACAGTATAAATAATACTTGACATTTGGATTTTAACTGCTCTGAATGTTCAAAATGTCACTCGTATTTACTAAAATCATGACTGAAATTATTTAAATGATATGATCCAGTGCGCTGACTCACTTTGCATCACACTGTATGCACTGTACAGTAATTGTGGGTAAAGTTGATACTAAGCGTCATCTGTGATGTTTCAGCCTGTTCAATGTGCACAGTAGCCAGCACCTTTTTTTCTTACATCATAAGTTATTGTCGGAAATGTGTTTTTTTTTTTTAACCTCCACTCTTTATTTAATTTTTAATCACTCTGTTTATTATTATTTTTTTTTTTATACCTACTGCCTATTTACATGTAAAGATTTAATGATCCAGGGCATTTTTCATCTAGTAGTATGAAATCAATATGTGTGGAGTATAAATAATCATGGAAATGTCTTAATCAGAGACATGGAATAAGCAAAATCAGCAGAGACATGGAATAAGGCATTAGTATTTTAAATCTCTGTGTTTGATTAACACCTACATTATCATGGAACTTGCTCATGTCACTTATCAGTTTTTGGCACTGGAGGTGTGAACTGGTGTGAAACTGCTGACATAAAGGTGTTATTACAGAAGTGTGAATAATGTTGCAAACTCCTTAACCTTCAGAAATGACTTCAGCTTTCAGCTTTACTCCTCTCCCCTCCAAGTCCTCTATTTATTCACTTTATACATACTATACTTCTCAAAAAAGTGTTGTTTGTCCTCTAAACACAGGTAGATTGCTGATTCTTAATCTAGCTCTCCACCTTCATGGCCTAGGTATAAGAAATCTATAATATACAGTACAGTACTATGTAAAAGTGTTAAAATTTTAACAATTAAAAAAAATATGTAATAATAATAATAATAAAAAAAAACAATCATTATGGAGAAATATGTTTTCTCACATGTGATTATGTGAGTAATATAATACTGTCTTTGATAAATGAGCATTGGTGGCTTAGTAGTAACCTCAGACATCTCACAATGTGGAATGACCAGGATTGATACAAAAAAATGTAAGGTAGGGTCAGGAAGTGTCCAAATTAGATCAAGAAAAACATCGGAGAGCCAAACTAAAGAAAAAAAAACCCTTCCCATTCTCCCAGAACCACTATTTCACAATTTGAGTCCTGAAATATGCCAGTGCCTTCATAGAAGAAAAAAATAAATAAATCATAGATCTGATTACACCAGGTCATTCAGTACATTCAGGGAGTCATTATATTCATGTTATGTAGACTTCATTTTATTGCCACATAATGGGACTGAGCTTGTGCAGACAACATGCACCAGTCTCATCCTCTGAACTACACAGCCATAGCTGAAAAAGTAGGAAGGTATGTGAGATGGTCACTTGTAATATTTGATTTTAGGTATAGATTGACGGTTAACTTCCTTGTTTTCTTCTTAGCTTTGTGTTTATTGGTGGCTTACAAACCAACTAGGTGCATACTGCCACCTACTGTAACAGAGAATATAAATGTACTCGGGTACAAAACAATATTACCAATGTGAAAGCAGGTCAGTGGGGATGGGTAGAGGAACGAGCAATCAAACCTGGGCACAGTACAAATCTTGCCTAGTGTGGAACCAGCCTAAGGATGTGAAAGCCAACCTTACCTACTTAAATTGTGATATCATCAAGCATGCACGGATCTCATCCTCTGAACTGCATGAGCCACAGGTGGAAAAGTAGCAATACAAGCTAAAAAGTAGCTAATGCAGGCTAAAAATAAAATATTAATAATCTATACAGTATGTCTCTATTCTTATTTTGAAATCTCGTCTTAAAGAAGTAAAGCAATTATTCAAATTGTCATAACACAGTAAATGCACAATAATATGCAATGTGTGGAGTTGTGTATAAAAGGAGATTAAACATCTTTAGTCTGTGCCTCAGTCATAAAAATGTGCTCATGGACTTGTGGTAATAACTGCTCTTCTGGATGACTGTGAAGAAGAGGTTCAAGATCCCAGTGTTGTAGACTTGGTATCATTTAACAGCAAAAACAGTCTTTTACAGAGAATGGCTACACTCAGCAAAGTAGAATGTATAGTTCCTAAATGTGGTTAAAGTGGGATTTTCCTTAAAGTGGACAAATACAATGGAAAATCTAGTCCAGTATGATTGCGAATTTATAGATATTTTCTCTGCAGGGTCGGTAGAAAGAAATCACATTGCATGTTTTTTTTTGACACTTCACATTAACATTTTTCACATGTGATGTGTTATTTTCACCTGATCTGACATGAATGCAGCACAATGTGTAGAAATACAACTTCACGTGATACCATGTATTATATTTGTATAATGATATGTAAAAGACCTACAGTATGATCACATGCAAAACTTTCTGTATGTGCTTGTTCTGGGAGGAAACCATGTTGCTGTTGTGACAAATCTTGTCTGGTAACTGAAAGCTTTTAACTTTGTCTTCGTACTGGTCATGTACAGGGTTAATGCTCTCAGCTTGTGCTTTCAGTGGGTGGCAGGAATTAAATAGCAAAGAGTAACTGTTATGAGGGGATTTCCTGCAGACCGTAATGTGACATTAACACATTACATATACTGTATAGGCTTAAAAGATCAGAAATACTGTAAATACCTGTGGTGTGGTGTCTTGTTGCATTGTTTAGACATACAGTTCATGCTTAAAAAAATCCCCATGTATTCCACAACATTGTTAGAAGGTGTTATGCTGATAGTATGTAACATAATTATGTTAACAGGATTGATCTCATATTATTGTTTTTAATAGCAACGACTATTGTGGACTGTGATGCCAGATGCTATGTGCACTCTAATTATAATACTGTAAATAGATCTAAAAACATGGTATTTCCATATAACAAATGAAAATAATCTTATACTTCTTGATATAGTGCTGGCTTCTGGAAGGAGTCTCCAATACATGTTTTTACAACACAAAAATCTAGTTCCCCCTTTTCTCTTATAATTCTCTGAACTCTGAACTACACGGTGGGTGAAAATGAACTAGGCAATATTTTATGGCTATAGAACTTGTAGTTTCACTGGAGTCATGATGAAAATAGTCTCTAAATAGATGATATGGAATAGGATTTCATATTTCCCCGTGTCTATAGTAAAGGCGTTGGCCACGAGAGGCAGCACATGCAACATAAGCAAAGATAGCTGACTGCTTGATTGTTCAGGAGCGAGCTAAGATTGCAGCACTCTACGAAGTGTTCAGAGATGGTGGTGTACCGAGAAAGAGAGGAAGGAAGCGCTTCCTCCAGAGACAATAAAATATTGACATGCAAAGCTGATGACCACAGGCTCGGTGAATGATACTAGAACAAGTAACCACAGTGAAATGTAAAGATTTGATTAATTTTCCTTTTTAATAAAACACATGTACAATTGATATGGACTTTAATGTACTCTCAATTCTTAATGCCTAGTTACTATTCACCCACCCTGTATACTCTACTGGGAGATTTTGGATCATGGCTGTGGGCATTTGGCATCAGCTCCAGAGCAATAGTCAGGTCAGACATTGGTTGAGGAGGCTTGGGTTCATTTTGCCATTCTAGTTCATCCCAAAGATGTCCAGTAATTTTGAGATCAGTGATCTATTGATGCCACACAAGTTCTTCCACTCCAATCTTGGCAAACCATGTCTTCATGCACAGGCGCTCTGTCATGCAATAACAAGGTTTGAGCGTCTCACCTCCGCTAAAAGAAAACCTTAATCCTGCAGCACACAAACAATTATATGCTTTTTTTTGTGGCAAAAAAAGTAAACCCGGATGTAATCATGGAACCACAAGTGAAATTAAGTAAATTCTAACCTTAATAAAACATGATGGTGGCATGGGGAATTTACTTTCAGGTTGTAAAATGAGCATGCTTTCATATTAATGTGTTTTACTGGCAAACATTTCACCACTACTTTGTTATAGGAGTGTGACCTAGATAGCTGGACAGTGAATAGTTAAGCGACAAGATGATGAAAACTTGGACAAGAAAGTGTGGTGTATATTTAGAAAAAAGAAGAGTCTGATTGAATTTTGTTTGAAATCTAGAGCTTATGAGAATTTCCAGTGGAGTTGCAGTCAGCAGAAAAGCTATCAAATACTCTTGGAGCATTACTGTCTGGTCTCCTGACAAAAAGGCAAATAAATCCAATATTTTCCAAATTCCTGGCTCAATCTATACTATCTTTGGCCTTCACACTCAAATTTGTCACCCATTCATTACCCGCTTGTCACAGTTACAAGTACATAGAATTTTTTTTTTTTTGCAATTGGATTATGGAACTCTAAATAACAGTGCTGAATACTGTGGTTTTTTAAGGATGAAAAATACAGTATATAATAGTGCAAGACACTTTTCACAGTCTGTTTTAATGTGAAAGTCATCAATCCTTGTAGAAAATGAGAGTGATGAAATAACAAAAAGAGGAAAAGACATATTGTACACTAGACAGGGTGCTTTTTATGGGTGCAATTGTGAAAGCTAGCACTGGGCATAAAACATTATAGGCTATAATGTCTTCCTGATATTACACAATCATAATAAGCTAGTTACTGATTCCACAACTGCTCGTGTTCCTGTGACGTCTACAAATATGTCATTATGATCAATAAAACTTAAAATGACTGATGCTTTTCAAACTTCAATCTACATTCAAATAAATGATAAACATATTTTACATATTTAAAGCAAAAGTAGTTTTTTTCTATGATGAAAGAGAATGAAAGGCTGAAAAAGATCAGCAGTTTAATGACTCTTATAATCATTCACGCCTTTACTCACATGATTTTAGAAGAAAGCTAAACAGTGTAAAGAGGCATGCTGTTCTTTGCTATAAGACACCAACAACAGCATTTGACCCAGCATGCTTTGCCAGTTAATAGCAATATTAATGTAAACACTGAGGCTGTTCTTGAAATATCTGACAAATTTGAGTAGTAGTCACATGTCCTCTATCACAAAATAGATCATTTGTGGAAAATAGGATTTGCTTGGAACTTTTGAATAGAACAAACACCATCTTAGGGTTCTGCATGGAATCTTGAAGTGGGTCCCACCAAGAGATATAGTATGTAAGAGATATAGTATAAGACTCACAAAAACATTAATATACAATATATATATACTGTATAAATTTGGTCCTTTTTGATGTTGACTATCTGAGAATAATATTTTGAGACCCAAACAACCACAATGTAAGTGGTAAATATCTAGATCTAAGATTTGGACTTATAAGTTAAGTTACTGTACAGTACATATGTTGGCCCACAGGCATTAAAGTGAGGATAGGATTAGAGGCTGCTTCTTAATATTGTTCTCTCATAGCCTTTATCCAGTGTTATTTTTCAATGCACATTTACATTTCTTGATTTCCTCTTTTTTGAACCTACCTACATTACTAATTACCATCTGTTCTTGCAGAAGAGAACTCCCCTAATTTATCACTTTAAGCATGGTTATGCTTAGAAGATGTATTGGTAAAAGATGAATCCGGACTGTAATAATGATAAAAAAATCCTTGACTCATTTGAAATGGTGTGAAATTGTTTATTTTAACAACTTATACAAACTAATATACATTTATTCTACTTTAATATTAAAACATCTAATAATAGTAATGGAAAAAATATAACTATGGAAGAAAAATAGAATAAACAGCTCAAGCACATTTTTATAAAGTATATGTACTTTATTCCAGCTAATGAAAAAAAGCTAATATGGTCTCACCTGTATGTTACTAAATATACACACATTACAAGGTTCTTGCATGATAATGATGTACACTGCCCAACCAGAAGAAAATAAATAAATAAATAATTAAATAAATAAATATTAAAAAGAAAATAATCACATACAGTACAGTACATATGTAGTTAATGTTTGAAGTTGATTCCCTGTACTCCCAGATTCACTCTTTCACAATTAGGCCTAGAATATGGCCGTGTCATCAGGCAAGAATATATATATATATTTTCAATTCATTTAGTTTTTTAATGCAAGCCTATATTTTGACCTTTCTCAAACAGTGACTTTTTGACCAGGCAGTGCTGCTCATTCTCTTATCTAGTTTTTCAGCCCAGTTTCGGGTGATTTGGCCAAGTCTATATCACAAGGTATCTAAATATGCTTTGACTTATTTTTATAAAGGAATAACTGGCTACAATCAATCATCCTACATCATACATTAGTGCTAAAATATCTTTTTTTTTCAAAACGCAGATCTTTGATAAGCTGTTGATAGGATGATCGAAAAACAAATAGGCTATAAAGTAATTATAAGACATTGCCAGGCCATATTCAGTGTTGTGATTGATATGTTTTAAATAAATGTAGGCTGTTTCAATACGTATTCCCTTTTTCAGCTCCTCATTGCACTGTAGTTAATAGTAAATTTCCTATATATTTACTATTTACTATTTATTTATAACTGGAGAATCTTAACCCCCTAATTCTGTGCAACACCTTTTTTAAATGATGTAAAATTATACCTTTAACAAAATGTAAGTTGTTTGTTTTCCTCTTCCCACCCAAAATAAAGATTTTCCTGGCTTGAGTAATTTTATCATCATCTTTTTCATTGGAAAAATATTTATATTAAAATGACAGGACAATAGATAAGGAACCACATTCCATACTATCAGCTGAGCACAACCTCAATATTCAGCTACTTGCCTATCTATTCCTTTGTATTTAGATCTTTATACATAACTTACGGCTTGTCTTTATTGTCTCCACCACTGCTTTACTATTTCTAGTATTTTGCATTCTCACTGGTTGTGCCTTCTGCATCTGACTTCTTCTTCGTGCTTTTACCCCACATTCCACAGGGTTTGTTTTGTTCAGGAACTCATTCACCTCACTACCATTTTCAAGAAAGCTCTACCTGGGGACTGGTTTATTGGCTCTCGAGCTTTTTTGCCTGGCTCTAGCATCCATCTTTGTGGCCATGGATTTAGCTCTGAACAGGTTCCTGTAAATATAGAAAAATATGTTGTACATCTGAATAACCTGAGATGAATAAAGATTCTGAAGTTTCGACATTACATCAACAAACATGAATGATTTTATCTGTGGACTAACCTGAGCAATGTCAGAAACTCAACAGGGTCATTATTCATAGACCCTTCAGTGACCTCTATTCCTGAATCAGCACTGGTTGGGTTCTCGAAGGCAACATGGAGGTCTGAAGTAAGCTCCGATTTTTCCTGCAGTGGCTCAGAAAAACTCCTCAGCAGGACACCAGTGTCCTTTGAGCTGAAGTGATAATGAACCATGATTAGGATCAAACAAAAAATGTCAAAGAAAAAATCCTTGTGTCTAAACAATTTACATAATAAAAAAAATATCACATGAGAAATATTAATATTAATATTAATATTATTTTGCAAAATTATTAAAAAAAATAATTTTTAGAAATTTGGATGGATCTCCAATGCATGTACAAACAAATGCAAAAAATGTCCCTTTTTAAAATTGGTCAGGGACCTTATTGTGACCTCATATAAGAACAAATCCTTGCCTGGCTTAGTGCTTAGCTCTACCCAGCACTCTTGTTCTCTGGTGGGACAGGGCTTGGCAGTAGCTAATTTATATAATCACTGGAATGCATTTGGGGGAACTCTGACACTTATATCAACTTCTTAAAGTAATATACTGCTTGGCCAAAAAAGTAACCACCTGGATTTAACTAAGAAAATAATTTGGAGCCTTCCATTGGATAATTATTTCTTTATTAATATTTATTAATTATTCTTGATTAATATAGTTCAACTGGCAACAAGTTATTTAACCCCAACTTTCAAAAGTTCTTTCTTTAGGAACCATGTCGGAAGACATATCTTGTGATCTGTATCAAGAAAAGAAAACAATTAAGGAGATTGCTGATACCAATAAAATTGGGTTAAGAACTATAAAACATTATTAAAATCTGGAAGAACAGTGGTGAACCCTCATCTTCGAGGCAAAATGTGGTCGGACAATCCTGAATGAGTGTGCTGGGAGATCACTTAAACGCTTAGTTTAATCAAAACGTTTAAAATGTTTAATAATGAAAGTACGAGCATTTCCACATTCACAATGTGAAGAGAACTCAAGGGATTGGAACTAAACAGCTGTGTAGCCATAAGAAAACCACTTATCACTTATCACTGAGGCTAATCAAAAAAAAAAAAAAAAGGTTTCAGTTTGCTAGGGAGCATAACGTATGGACTGTGGAGCATTAGAAAAAGGTCATGTGGTCTGATGAGTCCAGATTTTTTCTGTTGAGACTCAAGATAGAAATAAAAGTTGTGACATTGCTTATGCTTATCAAAAAGATGCCACAAGTATAATCAAAGCAAAAGGGGGTTCAATGAATTATATGTGTGTGCAACTTGTTTTGGCCAGGCAGTGTACTGTAGTAAATTATGGAACCTTTAAGAAAGAATTCACCAGTTTACCATGTTGGCTGCACTGTTTCCAGTCAGGTGTCCCATGTCAATATTGAAATATGTCTGTTTTTCTTCTACTCGTTAAATATATATACTACACACAGTATTGTGTAGTATTTTCATTATTCCAAATGATACTTTTTTTGTTAATAACCTATGCTATTACTTAACCAATAACATGTAAGTTATTGCTGATTAATATATGATTAAAGAAAGGTCCTAAGAGCTTATCTTTACCATGCAGATCATATTTAATGTCAATCTTCAGGCTTTATCCATGTTTACTTCTTTAGTTGATTGGCTATGTTTTCTTATGCAAAACCTTTTTTGTGTATTGTTGTATGTGTATTTGTTTCACCTGTTGATACAGAAGATGTTACAGGTTTGGTCAGCAGGATGGGCACAGAAACAACGGTGTGTAGATCTGCGACGTCGGGCCAGTGGACTCCCCAACCCATATACAGTAGTCTTACTACAGAGGGAAAAGAAAAAAAATTGCCATTATTAGTTATTCAAAGGAGAGCCTGTCATCTTACAACACAACTTATTGTTATACCTAAAATAACTGGGTTTATGTCTGAATAAATTTAACTGATATGCTGCTCTGGCACAATGACAGCAGAAAATCAGCAACAAATCCAGGATAATAAGATTATAGATGCTGTTATGGATGCCAGGGTAAAATGTACCAGTTTCCACTGCAAATGCACTTGGGAATACTATTCTTGCAAGAACTATTCCGGAACAGCTGACCTTTAGGCCTTAAAATATGGTAACAACTAACTGTTGTCAGTTTTTGTTGCTACTTAATTACTTAATACCGTATGTTCTATTTCATAGTTTGGAAATTTCTATTATCGTTTTAGAAGTTATTAAAACAAATCCAACCTTGTGTCCAACTTTTGACTGGTACTGTATATACAGTATATATATAAATAGTTGTTTTCAGCTTAATTCTACTTTAGAGCAGTCTTATACTCCAAACTTGAACTCATTAACAGATATCTAGCATATTTAATAGACTCTAAATAAGTGAAATATTTTTAGATTGTCTGCAATCATATGCCAACTATATGCCATTTCTATAGTTTGTTCATATTTGAATACGAGTTTTTATTTTCTCCCATATTTGTCTCACCCTCTGTGTAATTCAATTCAGTTTATTTTATATAAGTTTGATGAAAATGGATTTGTGGTTTAAAACTGTTAAACAAAAGTCAATTTGAAGGCATCTTGTTGGCAAGATATAAACCCTAAGCTTGATGTAAGCTACAAATTAAAAAACCATTTAGTAATTTTTTTTTAATTCACATAACAAAATTGAAGGCATGTACTTTGTGTGTATGTGTGCTAACCTTGGCGTGTTCACCCAGATGATGTCCAGATGGCAGAAGTAATGACATTCAGAATCCACCTGGTTAACGCAAGCGCATCGTTTGGTGCGCTGTCTATGTGGGACATTTCCAGCAGACTGGTTTATCACAGGCAATCCAAACCCTAGAAGAATACATTGAGAAGTTATTTTTACTCAAACACTACATACACAAAATACTACACACCAAAACTCATCCAATACCCAGCACTGTAAAAACCTTAAGAACCATGTGTTAGGTTTGATTTATTACATTATTCATGACATCTGGCTGTTTAAAGTATGTTTTCTTAAATAATCATGGATTAGTTAATTGTTGGTTGGGAAATTGTCCATGTCTGACTTTGTCACTGTTGGAATTCACTTACTTAAAAGTTTAAACGTTTATTTTACAGTACATTGAGAGAAAACTATTTCTTTGTCATATAATCTAGGTGAAAACTTGTTACTCAAACTATAGCTGGTTTAAAAGCAATAATCTGCTGTATTTAACAAACCTGCAGCAATGCTGAATCATGCCATAAATGTCAGTTTTAACTGTCACCGTCATGAGAGTTGTAATGTTTTATCTGCCAATAAAGTCATTTTACAATAAAATGTATCTTACACACCCAAGTTAAAAACTTTGAAAAAATAAGAAAAAAACAACAACTATATTTTTACCTTCAAACAGCACTGCAGACCAGCAAATAAACATGATGAAGATATAAAGTGACATTTCTTTGCGTTCCAGTCAAGTTTAGCTGCAAAGTCAAGAAGAGGCAAGTAAACTGAAGTAGTAGGATCAGTCCACGATCAGCTGTAGTTGGTTGTGTAGTGCTACGTCCTGTCTGTCCATACTTATAGTCACTGCTTCTCATCGTATGCCAGATCTGTCCCCTCCCCTTTTAGCTTTCAATATTACACAACTTCAGCTCCATCCTGGTTGCCTCCAACATTCCAGGAATCTTGGCTGTCCCCTGCATTTGGAGGTCACTATCCAAGGAGGAAAACGGGGGCATCATCATAAAGAGATGGTGTTGGGTACAAGCCATTCTTTGCTGCTTAAGGCTTACAGTAAAATACTGTAGATGCAGTGTAGTTAAAATCAATTGTTCTATTGATTGCTATTGCTATTGTTCAAAAAAGTGTAGGTGGACAAGCCTGCAAGAAGAATGGAAGGATATCTACAGATTTGCATGAATTCTGATAGGAAGAGCCCACTCCCTGGAACGTATGATAGCCATAGGAACAATTTAAAGATCTGAGCACATTTACATTGCGGTATAGTTGGAGGGAGTGCAAAGCATTCATATTTGCTTCCTGTCCCCTCCAGCCAAAATCTGATTTTGATAATGGATAATAAAATTACCATAACATATTACAGGAGAGATATTACTTTTAGAAATCATGCATAAACTTTTAGATTCCTTGTGGTTGTTTGAAATATATTTTTAGAATACAACACCTAGACATAGTATTATGCTTACATGGATCAATACAGTCCTTTACGATATTATTCACACTTTAATATTCATTAAACAGCTGTTTGAACTAAGCAATAATGCCCCTGGTGACAAAAATAAACAAACAACACAGTCAATTGAGATGACCCTGAATTGGCAATACAGTAATATCACTACACATTAGCAGTATGAGTGTAATAAAATATACATAAAAAGCTTTATCTGACTAACAGCCGCAATTAGGTTTTAATGGCTCTAGATGTTAAACTGGAATGCAGTAATGACTCAAAGATTAGTGTACAACTAAAAGCTTGGCAAAAGAAGATCTTGGTGCATTCATACAGAAATATCAGCCTTAATAATGGACTTCTGTGATGGCTGACTATGACCTACATGCACTGTAGGTAAAACATGCATGCAGTGTCAGCCAGATGTCAGCCATTGAGCATTTGCAAATGTCCCCTTCCACCGTGAGATGAGTACACAGAGTCCATTGACTGCTCTTTTTCAGCAGATACACACACAGTAGCTTCCCAACAGTTCCACGTAGGAGTCAAAAGCTGGTACATAGATGCAAATGCTGTCAGGCAGTAATCTTCCCACTGACAGAGATTAGCGTGATTTATATCACTCATACTGTGTAGACAAATGAGAGATTGAAGCTCATAGGTGATGACAGAATGGAAACCACCAAGATAGGGAAATATGGCAGGCCTTCACCGGCTGTACAGATTAAAATTATTAATATGCAATTTGAACTTGTGATATTTACATGAGTCAAAAGTTCATGAAGGATACAGAAAAAAATTACTTCTGCAGAATCACTTAAAAGTTATAGTTTATCTTATCTGCAAGTTTTCAATCCAGCTAAGCAGAAGTCACACCTCTTAGTCAAAATTAAATGTTAAACAGGTAGAGTTGCAGTAGGAGTGATTCCTGCTTAAAAATAAATGTAGACTGTGAGCACTGGATGCAAGTGTAATAAGCTATCAGAGGTCTCAAAGTGTCAGGGATTTAGGATTAGGTTTTAACACCTGAATCTTAACTCGAAAGTTGGACAAAAAGGGAATGGTACAGTATGTTTAATCTTGATTCTTGTAAAACCTAGAATCTTAGCAGCACAATGTGAATTTTGGACCCTTATTTACATGTGAACTGTGACATTGTTGCCTTATTGCTGTGCCCTAACATTTAACAGAATGACCTACCATAATCGTTCTGTTGTGTGTGTGTGTGTGTGTGTGTGTGTGTGTGTGTGTGTGTGTGTATATATATATATATATATATATATATATATAT
>JAQQZT010000033.1:20662136-20674075 GCA_030068275.1 Clarias platycephalus | reverse complement strand
ATATTCTTTGTGTTGTGTGTGTGTGTGTTTATATATATATATATATATATATATATATATATATATAGTATATACAGTATATACACACATTGCCTATACATATATACTGTATATATACACAGTATAATACATAATATACAATATATTTTTTCCCCTTTTTTAATGTATGTATGTATGTATGTACAGTATGTATGTATGTATGTATGTATGTATGTGTGTGTGCGCGTTTATTTTGTTCATTCATTCATTCATTCATTCATGCAGCTATATTTAGCTTTAAAGTGTCTTTTTAGGCAATATATTGCCTTTTAGTCACTAAGGTTAAGATTAGGGTTGGATTTACTTGTGTAATACATTATTAATCTGCATTGCTCTGTAGTTTGCAAATGGTGAGACTTGGCATATAAAACTGATGATGAGATAAATTAGACAAGAGCTGGGTATTTTGTTGCAGTGATCTTGATTCCTGTCTGTCACAGAGACATATAAAGGAACTTACATCAGAGAACTATTTTTTTTATTATTATTTATTTACCTTTATTTAACCAGGCAAGACAGATTAAGAACAGGTTTCTTATTTACAACTGTGGCCTGAATGGATGTGCTTTCCTTGGAAATCCACTCCTAATTTCCACTCCTTCCTCCTCTTCATTCCTTTTCACTGGTTTTCACCAGTAGCACTAGATAGTGCTTTCAAATAACATTTTCAAAATTTTTGGTTCAAATAACATTTTAAATAAATGATGATATTGTATTTTAAACCATTGTTTACAAATGTGTCAATAAGTGTGTCAAAGAGAAGCAATAAAGCATTACATAATGCAGTTGTATGTTATGAAAAATAAAAACATATTTTTGAGCCAAATAAACTATTACTGTAATTATGAGATAAAACAAAAATGGCAAGAAAAAAAGGTGTTTTAATGACTTTCGTCTTTTAAGGGTTCTTACCCTAAAGATACAAGCATTTTAGGTTGTTCACTGGTGTGATATCTTGCTTAAAATGATCAATCGGTCTGGACTAAAAAACACTTTTGCAAATGTATTGTAGCCAGAACAATAAACACACAGAGTTAATTATCCTATGATACTAATTTATGATACACATTCAAGCACACAAACACTCTCAGTTGTCACAGATTCCACACTGTGATAGATTGTTATAAATTTTCATTGGATTTACATCAGTATCTAACTGTGAATTCTTACAGTAATTGTAAAAATATTGTGAATTGTAAAATATTTATCCTTTGCATCTAAATGAGCAATAAGTGGGGTTGGTCAATCATTAACAGAAGAGACCATATTTTACTAATCTAACTACTCATACAGTACTATCGTTTTTCTTGACAAGACTTGACGGATATTTCTGAGGTTGATTGTAAACCTGCTTTACTGCGTCAGCCCACAATGAGGTCAAGTTGTGCTTTTCTCCTGAAATGAACAGTGTCCAGTATTGTCCAGGTTGCTGATTATTGAACTGTTGACACTTTAGATAATGTTTTTTATGACAACTAAAATTGGTGGAACGAGCTATGCAGCTTGAGCAATGTTAGCTAACACTTGCTTAGCCTGCTAAACAACAACAGGCTTGCTTAAGGTTTTCTTCTCATTTGTCTATAAACATAAATTTGTTTCAAAATGTGAGCTAGCTATTAACAGCCACCTACTTTTTCAGCCATTTTACTAAACAGTAAGTACAGTGGTGAAGATGTAGGTAACTTGTGTTTACTTGTGCTATTATACAAACTGTACAACCACAAATATGAAGTAATGGGAAGATTTTCATGAGGGAGTGGGGACCAAGAAATTGCCTAAGTGCCTAATGGAGTTTCTATTTACACATTTTATTGTGTACTCCATTTGTAGTAATGCATTTCTTTATCAGTTTATCATATCTTATAAGTACGGGGAAACAGTACAATGCTGTGGTATCACATTTTCGACGTTCTTTGGAGAAGTGGTAGCTTACTAATCAGAAGGACGCCAGTTCAAGCCCGAGCACCACCAGACAGCCACTGCTGAGTTGTTAAGCAAAGGCCCTTTATCCTATCGGCTCCACCCAAGCTGGGATACATGAAGAACAGTATATGCAACAAATAAAGGCTTAACTTTCTTTTTTTTGTTGTTGTTGTAAATCTCAGTTTTATATATATAATTGAATTCAATATATAATTATATACTGTCACATAACATACAGAACTTTTACAGTATACGCCAGCATGTTACTGTTTATTTTTTGAAGAGTGATACAATATTACTTTTGCATTTAATTTCTTGGTGCACTTAAGCCTGAATAAGATGGGAGGGGTGTGTCAAGAAGGGCATCTGATGTAAAATCCTGCGACAAATCAAATATTCAGACTTGATGATCCATTGGGGATTAAACAAAAATAATTGTGTATATATTTTTTTTACATTGGGGAATTTTTAATAAACATTTATTAATGGTTATGTAACAGTTGTCTGAAAACATTATTTAAACTCTTTATATTAACAAGAAAAATGCATGGTAACATGTTAGAAAAGATTTATATTGGGCGGCACGGTGGTGTAGTGGTTAGCACTGTCGCCTTGCACCTCCGGGGTCCGGGTTCGATTCCTGGCCAGGCTCAATTCCCGTCTCTGTGGGCATGGAGTTTGCATGTTCTCCCCATGCTTGGTGGGTTTCCTCCCACAGTCCAAAGATACAGTATGTAGGTTAGGCTAATTGGCGTTCCCAAAATGCCTGTAGAGTGTGTGTGTGTGTGTGTGCCCTGCGATGGATTGGCACCCTGTCCAGGGTGTACCCCTGGATAGGCTTCAGGCCCCCGCGACCCTGAATACAGGTAAAACGGTATAGAAGATGAGTGAGTGAGTGAGATTTATATTGGTTGTTGGATAACAATTTCTGTATCGTCTTTACCATTAAAAAAAAAAAATTTGCTTCAATCCATCGCAAGGAGCGCACACACATACTTTCATTTAATTTGGGAATGCCAATTAACCTGATGTGCAGGTCTTTGGACTGTGGGAGGAAACCAGAGTCCAGAAGAAACCCACCAAGCATGGGGAGAATAAACTCCATGCACACAGAGCCGAGGTGAACCCGGAACCTAGAGGTGCAAGGCGACATTGCTAACCACTACGCCACAGTGTCGCCTCTCCTAGCAATATCAATCAAAAGTCGCCTTTTAAGCGAAGGATTCCTGTTTACTTACTAAGTCACTAAGGTTAGAGTTAGATTTAGGTGGGTCATAGTAATTGTCATAATTAGACGATTATCTGTAGTGCTCTTCAGTTTGCAAATGCTGGGATTTAATATGTAAAATTGATGAGGAGATAAATTAGACAATCAGCTGGGTATTTTGTTATAGTGATCTTAATTCCTGTCTGTCACAGAGACATATAAAGGAAATTACAACAGAAATTGTAACTAACGGATGTGCTTATCATTAAATTTTTTCTCCATCACTTTTTACTATTAGCAGCTCTAGATTCAGATCAGCTTGATGGATAACAATCTCAAAAAATAAATAAATAAATAAATAATATAAACAAACAATTATATTTAATATTATATTAAATAGTTTTTTCTTTTTTGATGAGGTCCATTATCTCACTATTCTGTCTTCCTTTTATCCACCCACGTCATTGGTATTCTCCATCATTCCTTCCTGTTAGCATGAAATTCTGAAGAATCTTGAGTTGGATTAACTCGAAAGTTACACAAATTCCAATCTGTCTCTTTAGATCTCATTGCCATGTATCAGATATATATTACATTTCAGTGCCATAAATAAATGTGTTCTAACTCAAACCTGTTGTGAAAATCGGGATTTGGGCTGCTTCTGCCTGCCCTGTGCACTGTAAAATAACAGTAAAATGCTGGCAGGAGAGACTAGTAATTATTTTAGAGCATCTGTTACAATAGCCTTATTTGTTATTTGCTTTGTAATTCACCATAAGCTGTTGTTGACCATAAAAATTATTCTCACCAACCATAATGCCTTGTGTTTTACTGTATTTTTTTAAAATGAAATTCTGCAGTTCACAGCTGCTGGTAATTTACTGTAAAACTGACCTATGCAAGAAAAATACCGCAATACTGTACATAATACAGCAGTACTGTGTTTATCACTGAGACAGACAATATTATACATAGTTTATATCTGTAGTTTTAAACTGGTTTACCACAAACAGCTTTAAATTATAGCTGCTGTTTTTAAATCAAATTACTGTAAACAGGTTTAAAATGTTTTTTCATAGTAATATACTGTAAACAAAACTGTTTTCAACTATGACATTAACAGAAACCAAGTAAATATCCCATAATGTGATACATTTTTATCATTGTGTCATTGTGTGTGTGGGGGGAGACCACAGTTAATGGTCTTTAACCATAAATTACCCAGAATGTTCTTTTTTTTTAAAGAGTATACATATGGCTTAAAATTCATTCTGCTTATGAGTCTTCCTCTCCTGCAGCGTATTTCATAGCCCTTCTTCCCCAAGAGCTTTATTTATCTTTAATTGTGACCTCCCTGAGACTCCCAGATGTCAGCTAACAGCCTAATCACTCTCCCATCCTCCTCTTCATTGTTCCAGAGCAGAGTTTTTTAAAAATAGGCTGACTACTGTTGATGTGATGCAATGTAACACTAGCTTTCTGCCTTTCCTCCAACACCATTCGTTCACATATTTTCCCCTGGTGATTTGTTGTTCATATTTGGATATTTAAGTCTACATCATACCACCACACAGAGCTGTAAGGTAACACAGGTCATTGTACTGTTGCATAACTTGTTTGGAAAACATTTAGAGGTCAAATGAGAGTGCCAGGATTCTGGCAAATCAACTCATGTTCCCCTTCTCTCAAGAGAAGATTATTGTGGAGGTCTGTAATCAAATATATATATAGACACACACATACAGTAGTTTGTACCTGTTCTATTTTTATAAAATGTAAAAATGAAAAATATAGCAAATCCAGCTCTACATTAAACAGTTTGCTAAATCAGTCTTCTGAATTCCAGTTTTACAGTACCTGCTGTGACCCATGACATGATACTTAGTTAGCCACAATAACAAAAATTTAGAAATAAAATTCCAATTAAAAACAGCAATATTTTTTGTGAATGCGCCTTCCAGGAATAACGGGAGGGAAAAAAACTACATTTTTGTACAAAGTCATCAGGGTTTTTTTTTTTTTTTTCACCTGAGAGTCAACTGGATGTGGGTTCAGAAACCTGATATACTGTACATTAATGTGTTTCCATTTTTAAATGGACAATGGACCACAAATCAAAAGGCAGGTTTTTTTTATATATATATTTTTTTTTACAAATGATGATTCTTATGTCCTTTACCATTACATATCTGAACCCAGGGGAGATAGGACATTTTGTAGAGATGTGATAGATAGCACTCAGTAAAACACAAACTGATTAAAAATCTTTAGAGAGAACAGTGTCCATTCCACATATACAGTTACAGAGGCGGTACTGGTAGCTTGCAATGTCTTGACACCATATTAAAACAAACTTTAGGTTGTTTTTCCCCCTTTATTAGGCCACCTGTCTATATGATCTATGTTGTACCTAAAGCAAATCCAAAACTGAATTACAGCTGACCCACTTAGACTGTTACACTTCTTTGTATTGTTATTTAGTCCCAGCTGTGTTCAGAATGTTAAATCAATTATCACTTTTATAAAAAAGCAAACTCTTATTTGCTACCTTATTCTCATAGTTTTATGATGTTAAGACAAACATAATGTAAACATATGATTATCTTGTATTGGTGGTTGTGTTCACTGGAGATAGGTATTGTTACAGTCACTTGTAAAATGATTCGGACCCTATTAGTGAAATTGAAAACTTTTTTAAACAAATGTAATTTTTTATTAGGTGCAAATTTTTGGCAACAATTACAATGTCAAGTCTTTCCAAGTCTATGTACACTCACTTTGCAAATTTTGGCAAACTGTTCAAACCCGTGCTCCAGGGTTAATACTTATAACGTGTTGGGTTCGGAAAGCTAATAAAATTAGGGGGAAAATTAAACAATTACCTCTAAAAAGTATGACAAGGTGCCTCAAACAAAGTGCTTAAATTTTAAATCTAAACTTACGGTTTATCTCATGTGACCACCTGACACTTTCCTGACACTTTCAGGATCTTTCTTACAAACCCTTGGCAGACCATGATGCCTAATACCAGCTTCATTTCAGAAGCTTTCTCTGTGTTTTTCTATTAAAAGATTTGTGCTCTGTACTACGTTATACTCCAAGTAGTTTTGAATGGTCTTTGGCCTTAAGGTTGATCCTGAAACCTAAACCTTAGTATGAAACCCAACCCATAAATAAAGCAACATATATTTTAACCTCTTGAGACCCGAATGCCTTTATGTGCAACCCTCATATGAGGACCATTTGGGTATAATTCTTTTGAAACTTATTTCTGTTTGAAGACATGTTTAAGTGCATAGTTGTCCGGTGCTAATAAAGAGAAACAGTGGAGAATTGACATGAAATGTACACAACAGTAAAGTCCAGGTCTCAGGAGGTTAATATGCATATATAAATAAATATAGAAATCTCATAACCCACTAGCTTGCTAATCTATTCATATAAATATATTTACAAGTTTGTAGGTAGTGAAATTTGTTGTATTGATTTCTTGTAGAACATGCTCAAAACTAGGTGTGTACTGTAGAGTACACAGTGTACTTTTACAGATAATGAATAGTGAAAAATAAAAGTATGCACTGCAGTGGAGTGTTAGGAACAAAAGGAGAGAGGAGTTTATATAAACACAGCAGCAATATGTGCAGCTTAATGCAAAGGTGTCAGGTTTAAGACCTGAAGGACCACCACACAGCTGAACATAGTCATTTAAAACACAAAGCCCTTCAGTGCTGAGGCCTTTCAGGGCTACGTGTTGACACCTCTGTGATTTAAAACCTAAATGTCTGACAAAAAGATATATTCAGTACTTCCTGTTGCACCTTTATTGGTTCAGTAATAATACATACCTGTGGTAAATTTTGGAAGGTTTGTGAAACATCCAATCGCATAGCTGTTGACCAACTTCACCATCACCTTGTCCAGTTTCTTTAATTCAAGTCTTGAAAACTTAACAGAAATATACTAAACAAAATTAGCAAAGAATAAAAATTTCATAAAAAAACTAAAAAAAAAAGAAAAAATGTTGTCCATATTTTCAAATGGCAATAAATATGGATCATAGACCTCTTATCTGTACACAATATCATAGCATATCTTGTTATCTATATAACAAATATGACTTCAGTGCAATTTCATTGCAAATCCTTTGCACTCCATCAAAGACTTTAGTACAAACTTTCTTTCACCCTGACTTGCGTTTAGAAAAACTCTGTTGTACAAATACCAACATAAACACAAATTATATATTCTAAAAGAATTCACAACCTTTTGTCTTTGTCTACACTTCAAGCAAGAAATCCTGACAGGAAAGGCACACGTAACTATATTTTGAGTAATACTGGAACAAGGGACAACATATTGGAATTACTCTTGGTTTAAGTATTCAACTTGGTCATTTATAAATGTTTATAATCATAGTTATTTTAAGAAGTATTTTACATAGACATTTAAATAGATACATTAGGATTGAATGTAATGTCAGTAAATATTCAGGGACAGAAGTGATCGATTTTACACAAACATTGTTTTGACCAACAGAAAAGTGCATCATGTTTCAATCTTGTATATTGCAAAAACAAACATTTACCAAGATACCAACAGTATTGAAAAGTTGTATAAAAATGTAGCATTACAAAACAAAAAGAATAATAATAAATCAGTTGATTTTGAGATTGAGCCCAAAGACTATTAAGTGCTGTCTGGGTTGCTGTCCTGGCTCTGATCGGAGTGGCCAGATTTATCTTCTGCGGTCTCTTTTGAAGTTGGGTCATGCTTTTTGGACTGGCCTTCTTTAGGCTCCTCTGGCTCTGGTTGTTCATTTTCTCTTTGTAAGGAGGTCCTGGATTCCTTTTCAGAGACATGAGAGCTCATCTTGTCTGCTTCAGTTGTATCTTGGCCCACTTCTTGAGATGTCTCAGGAACAATGGTGTGAGTCTTAGAGGGCCATGAGCTGCCATATTGTTTACTGACTTTCTTACTTTGCTTACCAGAGTCAAATGTTTGAGAAGCTTTGGCTGTTGTGGAGCTTGTAGCAGGACAGTAGAGCCCTAATTGCCTGGTTTCATGTTTCAGGCTCTGTGTCCCACTAACACTCTGTGTTGTTTCAGATTGCAAGTTCAATGATGTGCTCCATGAGCTCTTGCTTAGGGAGAAAGTGAACTCCTCTTTGGGTGAGCTGGGGGATTGGGTGGTAGAGGAAGCTCGCTCCAGTTTGGGGCAGGATCTGAGCCTAAGCTGAACCATCTGGATTCCTCCAATTGGGATCATGTGGTAAGGCATGCGGGCCTGCTGCTGTGAATGTAATGGAAGGTGACTGAACATGCGGTCTACAGTTCTTGTTTGGATTGGTACATGGGTTGGAGGGTCATTGTGAAGGAAGTGTAGGGGAGAGGGCACCAGGCTGGCATGTGGAGGGCTCAACCTCTGTGAAACCTGCACAGTACTGGGTGTACTAGGCCTCTCCTGTAGAGGGAGACATGTGAATACTGTACAATCAAACTTCCAAAATGCATTTTTGAAAACACATGTTGAAAACATTAATTCCACACTAATTTCTAGTGATTATTTCGTGTGGCAATTCACATATGACCACACAAGGATTTTTAAAGACCTATTACGTTCAGAACAGAGATGAACCGGTCAATCAGCCGGTGACCAGAATTTGCTGTTTTCAGATTGATTGGCCATGATCGGTGTTCGGCCAATCAGCCTCAGATATAAACGATTCTGTACAGAGTAAGTTTCAGAGTGGTGCAACAAAAATTTTTTAAAATTAAAAATCAAACACATTAAAAATCACCAATTTGCCTTTTTCTACAAACTGTGTGAGCAAATTAGTCTGAAATCCACTCATTACACACAAATATAAATATAGTATTGGAAATTGGTAATATTTTTGGGTGGCTGGAATGGATTATCTGCATTTACATTATTTACTATGGAAACAGATAAAATTTGTATGCCAAGGTACCACTGTGTCTGTCTGTTTGTCTGTCTGTCTCTTTTAATTTATATCAGATAGTTGCATTATGCTTGCTACTCACCTCCTGGCTCTCTCTGGACTTGATGCTTGGTTCCCAGTAGAAATGCCCTGGAGAGCTATGGGCCCTGTGTTGAGTTCTGAACGGTGCTGGAGAAAGTCGGGCTCTGGAGCTCCTGTATCGGGCAGGAGAACGAGGCCGCAGTGGGGAGAAAGACCTGAGTGCGGAGACTGTGAGAGGAGATGGGCCTCTTTCAGGGGAAGGAGAAAGATGTCGACAGGGAGATGACAGCTCCAGCCTGGGGGAGACACTCCGGAGAGGTGAGCCTTCACCAGCAGGAGAGAAAGCTCGTGGAGAATGCTCCCAGGCTTTAGAGGTAAACAGTGCCCTCTTGCTATCAGGAGATAAGGCTTGTCCACTTCTCCATGGTGGGACTGGAGAGAGCCGCTTTTCTTTTTCGTCTCTCTCTGAAACAGTAAGGCTTAAGGGACAGGTTTGTGAGCCCGGACCACTGTCTGACTGGTGGGTATCTGTAGAGCAGGACGAAGGAGCATCTTCATGTGAAGACAACTCCTCCTCTTCCTCCTCGTTATCATCATCATCTTCATCTTCAGAATCTTCAATGTCAGAAAACTGGTGCTCCTCCTGATCGGACTCATATACATGCCCCTCACTGATCCCTGACACACACAAAGAACCTCAGATTAAAACAAAAACATATATGAATATATGTGTGTGTGTGTCCCTTTAACCCTATTGAATGTCTTGGAAGACTTGACAGACTGATTTGACTCTACCAACATTTATACAAGATTAGAAAGCCACTCTTTATGGCTGCCCAGTCAATTTCAGCTGGCCTTCACAAGCCTGAGCATACTGTGCTTAAGTACCCAAGAAATCATGAAAACATTTATCATTTTATTAATCGTGCATTGAAGATTTTCAAGGTTTGGATCACGAGAAACTGAATGATAAAATTTAGCTACACTTCCGATCAGGGCTGAAAATTCTACGTAAATAATGCAAAATTTTAAAATGCTCATACTGTAGTTGTAAAAAGAAAAACCTTGTATTTATTTTATTATTATTATTATTATTATTATTATTAATAATAATATTAATAATAATAATAATAATAATAACAGCAAATTGAGTCATCAATGGTTACAGCTATAAGTATTCATTACTGTTGAAAATGAACAATAGAGTCGTCCATTCAATTAATACACTGGACAACCACGCTAATCTTAAAAACATGCTAATTATGTATTTTAAACTTTCAGCTACAGTTTTCAAGCTTTTGATATATTGATGCTTGCCTTTTTACTTTGCCATATGTGTATATAAAATTTTTTAAACAAATGTTATGTACAAAAGGTTATTTACAACAGGGAAAAGATAAATTATCATCAAGTAGCTGTCTTTATCATCAAAGTCAGTCTTATTTTAAATGGTTGCACAGTGTAGTAATAAAAACTAGACAAGTACATTTCCTGAAGAAAATGTAAGTGGTGCTTGACGTGCCAAAATTTGAGCCTCTGGGCCTTTTATAATGACAGTCTACGGGATCAGTTGCTAAGGTTTTCTAGTGGTTGCTAGGGCGTGGCTTGACAGCTTCACAATGATCCTGAGAGACTAACTGGTTGTCTGAGTAAAATGAGCCCACTCCCATATCTCTATGACAATGGGATTCACAGTTAGGTTCAGTTTCAAAGTTCCAATAGAAGTTACCATAGCAAGGAATGCAACTGTGAGCACTTCCTGTTTCAGTGGGGAGTGCCTCCACCATAATATGTCAATAGGGAAAATTTGGGCATCTCTTGTGAACTAGGGATATTGCTCATACCCTCTTGCGTGCATAAAAAAATAAAAAATAAAAAGAAGAAAAAAAAAAAGCTGAAGAAATAATTAAATTTAGTTGATGGTCATTAAAGATTGTTTGCTCTCTCAACCTGAAGACAGCAATCATGCATCAGGCCATACTCCATTAATACATAAGCATCCTACCTGGTTCCTCAGTCTCCAGCTCATCTACAGATGATTCAGACACACCTTTCTCCAAGCATTTCTTACCATGTGCCTTTGATTTCATGTGTTTAGTGAGGTTCCCTGTCAGGGGGTAAATTAATAGAGAAGCCATTTAAAAAATGTAATTAAGTATGAAACATTATATGAGAGGATCACTAACAAAGAGCAGTAATGCATTATGGATTTTTTTTTATACTTTTACACAAGGGTTTGTAGTCAAGATATGCTGAATAGTAGTGCAGAGAAGTAGTACATCATAAAAACTGAAATACTCACCTTTAGTTTTGAAAGCAAAGTTGCAGTGCTTACAAACATAGGGACGAATATCTGTGTGTGTGCGAATGTGTTTCTTCAGCATGCTGGGCTTTTTACAGCGGATTCCACACTCACCACAGACATACTTCCCCCTTCCCCTCCCTCTCACATATACATACTCTTCATTAGACTTATACCTATAGAGAGACAGAGAGAGAGAGAGAGAGAGAGAGAGACACACACACACATAAAAATGTTAACTGTCTATTTGAAATTTTGGTCAATAAGGACCAAAATGTTTTATTGATGTGGGGATTGTTTATTGTATGTTTATTAGGTGTTTAATTGTACGCAAAAGTCATTGTTTGGTACGTTTTTGGTAACTGAAATTAATGAAAAAATTACTTATTTTGATAAAAAAAAAAAATACTACTACTACAAAAAAAATTGTATTTAGGTGCTAAGTTCTTCAAGAATAGGAACAGGTTATTTAATTTGCTATTTGAGAA
>JAQQZT010000033.1:20595736-20622269 GCA_030068275.1 Clarias platycephalus | reverse complement strand
GTGTGTGTGTGTGTGTGTGTGTGTGTGTGTGTGTGTGTGTGTGTGTGTGTGTGTGTGTGTGTGTGTGAGAGAGTGAGTGAGTGAGAGTGAGTGAGTGAGTGAGTGAGTGAGTGAGTGAGTGAGTGAGTGAGTGAGTGAGTGAGTGAGTGAGTGAAGCTTAAAGCTCTGCCAGACCCACCCACTTCCTTTGAATGTCATTTTCCACTCACACTTATCAATCAGAACTGGGGTTTGAGGAGAATATTACAAGAACAGAACAATACACTGTTTAGAATTAGTAAATACTAAACAGTGTATTGCTAAAACTGCTCCACATTTGAGTGACTGAGTGCAGGCATTCCATATGCTCCATAATCACGGTATCTTTCCCCAACATCTCCCCATCTGCTTTTGGAAGCTGTCCGGAGGAATCACACACAGCCTGGGAAAAGTATTTTTAGAGAAAGTTAGGTGTGTTTGTCCAGGTACGTCTGCAGTCGCATACAAAGAAAGCCATCATTAGGCACAGAGCAAAGTATAGTGCCTGATTTTGTTAGAAGTATTACACGGACTTCCATGCTCGTTTTGCTGAATACAGCACCCAAATTCAGAAATAATCACCTGAAACATGAGACTAAAAGTGAAACTGATGAGCTTCTGTCTGCTTGCAAAACACTACAGAATGTAAATTGCAGTTCTGCATTCTGAAAATCATGCGGGAGAAACAAAATAGACCAAGGATCCTCAGAAAGCTTGCCAAACACCAAGCTGACGACCACAACCAGAGTGCACAAATGCATCTTTCACAGCAAGGAATGCCAAAACCCAGATGCTCTTGTGATTGTACCCTGAGTAGCATCAGGGTTTTCCCTGACATAAATTTAAGGTGGCTGCACAAGTGGGTTTTTTGTCTGTCAGACTGGAACTGCCCAAAAAAAAAACTTGCATCTTTATTGGCTTTATCACTGTGGTGTCGGTTAAGAGGACAGAAAACACACAGAGTGATACTTTAGACTCACTTGCCATAACTACACTGAGCTGCCTGCAGAAGTGTGAACTTTCAACTTTTAGACCATTCTTTCATTCATTCCAATACTTAATTCATTTGTAAACACTAAATTTCAATCGGGGTCATGGGGAATTCAGGAAGACCCAGGCCTATAACAAGGATATAGCCTATTAGGTATGCCAGTCTATTACGAGTGAAAATACCCAAAGCCATAGGGGCAATTTAGAGTTACCAATGCAACTATCAGTATGACCTTGAATGTGGGAAGCAGTATATAATTATTATTTTTTTATATTTAGCAGAGGATTCAAGATAAGTTAAGGTCTTTGTGTTGTTCCTAGTTCTAACAATATCTTGCCCACATGGTACAAAAACGTATGTTAACCGTCTCGATACTACAGACAGAAAAAACTAATCACTGTTTCTATATCTGTAGACAGCAAACATTTGAACCCTTCAACACAGCAAGCACCAGTGACTGGCTTTAAAGAACAACTCTGTGGACATCTCACAATCCTTCACTCCCCATATGGTAGTTACTATATTGCTTCTAGTGCCTACTGTATAAAGTTAAACTACACTCCACATCACCAGTCCTACCCAATACAAGTTGTTAACAATTTCTTTGCATGCTGTCACCAAAAATCACCAGCTCTCGGAAAAAAATTAAGCCCTGGCATATTTGTCGCATTATGTGAACTCAGAGTTAGTGTTTTATACAAAAAAAGGCTTTAAAGCATTCTGAGGAAAGTAGTTTCAGCAGAAATGCTGCCTCAATATAACCAACATATTATTGTTATTTTTAGCATGCAAGAATGAGCTTATTGTGGCCACTTATCAAAGCAGCAAGAAACTCGCTACAGCGCTGTTGTTCCGAGTCCATTTCAGTTCTTTTTAATGAGAAGGGAAAAGTTGGGTCTTGCATGTCTACTCTTTTCTTATGAGCCACTGCAGACATTTAGTGTGTTTCCATGGTTACTGGATAGTCTGTCAGGCTGCATTTCCAGCAGTATGCTTCATTTTTTGAATGCTTACTTTTAATCTTTTGCAAAAAGATAAAGATAGAGAGAAGCTAAAGAAAGCTTCATTGAGACTTCATTAACACAGTAACTCAGACACATTACCATGCTCTTAGTAGAAGAGATCATCCACTTTTACCCAATTTACCAGGCTCCTAATATACTTTATCTCTCATTTATTTACAGTTTAATTAGTCCAGGAGAACAAACCTATGCACACTTGGATGTGAACTGCTTTTCAACTATCACCACAGTTGGCTCAGTTCAGTTTTTTTTTTTTTTTTTACTTGAATTGTCAAATCAATAGAAAGAGGTCTCAGATAAGCACAAATAAAATACATGTGAAACAACATTCACATTTAATGTACAACATTTATTTCTGTCCACCCCCTTGTGTGTGAAGCAAAATATAGCAGATGTAGGGGCCTCGTCTGGCATCTGAACACTTAAAGTTTGAGGTCTGAGCAGTTTGTGGGCAATATACTAGAGACCTGAATCATAAATCTGCACAAACTTATTTTTGTTGAAAAAAATAAATAAATAAAACAGCCTGCAGGCTCCAAGTACTCTATGTGGTCAACAGAAGTTCCACAGGATGAGCTCATATGATGTGTTAACAATGCAGATCCAACTATAGCTATGGCTGCACCAAGATGAAGTGTGAGAGAAGCAGCGCAGCAGTGTGAGTGGGTGTTTGTTTGTCAGACTGTTTCCTTTCACAAAATCTTTAACTCAGACATAGTGTAATGTTATTGGATCCTGATCTTAAGTAAATTAGATCTTGTGTTAAGATGTGGATTTGTAAAAAGAGCTCACTAACGCTTGAAAACATGGATGTAGTAGGAGTTTCTCCTCTAGTCCTAAAGTGATGGCCCAGAGTCATGCTAAACCTAAGCAAATCAGCCCTTCGGTGGAAATGTCAGGGGAAAAACTCTGAATTCATGAGGTTTCCGTAAAAAGTTTATTTTAGCATAATTCTAAACATGACCTGCAATTAGACACCAATGAGAGATAAACACAGTATGTTACACACCAATGATCCCAAAGGCCAACTTTCATTAATTAAAAGTCTGTACTGATTTCCAGCAAAAGCTGCTAACAGTTCGACTCTAAATAATTACATATGGCTAATGTTAACTTTCTGGAACGCCTAGTTCATTTATTTCTTCTAATACGAATCATTAGCCAAGGAATTTATTTGGGCTGCAACAGCTAAATCAACAGATACTATAATTGTGATTAAGAGCAACAAATTTCATTACTGATTAGTCAATCTACAGTATTTTATGAATGAATGCATACTATATGCATGCAAGCACAATGTGACATCATTTCACACCACTTGCAGTAAAGGTTTTTTCAACTATTAAACCCAATATCACAGATTTTAAAAAGTAAGAAATGTTTTTTTTTTTTTAACAAACAAATATAGTTTTTATATGTATATACACACCAAGTCATCAGGCTGGTTCAAATGGAAGGTCCTAGGGACCAATCCCAAAAAAGGCAACTTCCTGACTCGTTTCCAAGTCTTAGATGTAAAATACACACACTGAAAATGATTCACTGCATTCAACACTGCAAGCAAAGGAAATTTACCATTCAAGTGTTTCAAATATGGTAATAGCAAGTAGATAATGGTCTTTTTTTAATCTGACAGCTCAGAATGGAATAATTTAGAGCTTGAAATATACGTAACACCATCTACCAGTGACTCAGTGTGCGTGTGCACGCATGCAATCGAGGGATTTGCACAGAGTTCCTGCGCTTCTATTTAAAAAAAATATTTACTAAAAATAAAATAAAATAATAATCAATTCTTGAAATCATTATTAGCAGCAGCTCTAACACTTTTACAGGAAATTAATTCATCAGCTGCTGATAAACACATTAGTACATTATACTAATTCCAAAGTGTTCCAATATACTGAAACAGCAGGTTAATGGAAAGTGGCCACACTTCCTCTTACACACATTTTGCATGCTGCAATTTCTCACATGCTTGATCCGAGCAGTTAACAACCACAGAGTAAACCATATAACATCTCAACCAGACTAATACTACTAAGTTTAGCTACTTATTATATTAGCTCAAATAGAGGCAACATTTTTGTTAAAAGACTTATTGTAGATTTTCAACATTAAGCAATTTATTAGCCAATAGAAGAAGAATTTATTTTCTAACCATGTTCTGCTTTAAAGGAGTCCATTAGATATGGAAAACCCAAAGAGAAACTCAAAGCATTTCTATCATACTCAGACATGTAGAACACGATATTCCTAATACCTTAATGCTGCTTCAGGCGAAAGAGTAAACCATTTTTCTGTAAATATTGAGAAAACTGAGGACTGCTTGGTTAGGAAACACTGCATACCTGGACACTCGCCCAACCTTATTTGGAAGGACCATACACACTGAACAAGGGCCAGGCTGTTTGCTGAGTCTACCACTGTATGTGTACGTGTGAGGAGGATACACGACTACATCTCCCACATAGGCGCACACACACACACACACACACACACACACACACACACACACACACACACACACACACACACACACACACACACACCTTTTACCGTGTGTGTGGAACCCAGCTGAGCCTCTCTTTCAAGGACATTCATAAAAATACAGGGCTTCCTGCAGTATACGTGAACAAATAGCATGACTGTGTTTACAACAGGGAGACCCACACGAGCACAGACGTCATAACATAGGCATACAGAATGCTTATTAACTAGTGTGGTTATACTACCAGGTCATGATAAATGATATTAAAGATGTATTCGGCTTATCAAACTTTTTTTCCCTCCTAAGATTTTTCACATGAAATAGACTAATACACATACAATGCTTTTTGGGACTATAAATGTACAAAAAAGGATACAAAGTCACATTTATATTTGGAAAGTCGTATGACTTGTGACACTGCACGAAACCAGAAATGGGGCAAAATTTATGCTACGTGTGTAAAAATCATGTGATTGCCATCTTTCAAACTGCTGTCATGAACTCTACTTTAATTAAAAAGTGTTTGGTGTCGTTTTACAGCTCTTCTTGGCAGAATCTGTTACTGTTTGTTTGCATCTTTTTTTTTTTTTTAATCTGACAGTCATGTTTGTTCGTTGCGTGACTAAGTATGCCTTTTGCTAATGTTTGGAAATTTCCCTGAAAAAAAACTTTTTAAAATGTTTTTTTATCATTTACTTACGTATTTATATTGTTTTAATTGTTTTATTATTTTGGCAAAATGCAATCTAAATACATTTTTAAAATGGCAAAAAAAAAAAAAGAATTCTTAGATTTTTTAATATGATAAGTACAAGACAGGTTTTGATGCCGTAAAAAAATAAATCATCTTAAGCTTTCCTTGTTTCTATCTCGATAAGACTAAATAAATAATGGCATAGTATCCTGGACAAAGCAATCAGGAAGTAATCACGGGTGTTATGCTAGCCTCCCTTGTAAGTTTATTTATACAGTTTAATATTATTTGTTTTTGGTATTTTTATTCACTGTTGCTTTTTTATTCGTAATACCATGACTAATAATTGTACTACCAAGGATAATGAGCTAGGTGTTTATGTGCGCGTCCAATTTTTTTTTTAATTCTGTTATAGTTTCAGGTTTCAATCATTGCCTACCTTCCCTGTGCATGGGGATAGGGGTACGGTACACCCATATCAACAACAGAATAATCCATGCCAGGAGTGTAATACTGTAGCTGTGTACTCTTGCCAGTATTTTCTCCACCTCAGTCCTGGTACTCTTATGCAGTCCAATATGAACACAAATCCCTAAGAGAGGCGACATAAAATCTTTTTTGTACTTCTGCAAACTCAACTGTGTACCTTCATAAAACGGAACCTACTCTAGTCTAGAAAAACTCCTTAATGCATAATTAAAGACTTCTAAAATTATCTGCTCTCTGGATGACCTTACCCGGCAGCAGCAGGCAAAAACGCATCTATAAGATTTGTGAAACCTAGACATGGCAGTGACGAAATAACAGGATACGAGAAGCTGTAACTCTACATCATTCCGTCTTGAATGTGTTGACAGAAGGACTGTGTGGAACAAAGACCTCAGACTGAACGAGTAGCCTGTAACACGAAGCACATCCTTCTCATTCTCTTTGGAATCACAGACTCAATCAGCGTAAACGTACAGAATTATTGGCACCCACTATGAAAAGTAAGCGAAAAACGGATAGAAAAGAAGAATTAACCTACAAACTGACAATGACTTGCTTTTGTTTTGCCAAATGCAAGTAGAGCAGTTTTTTCATTTTTGGTTTGTTTTGTTTTTAAATACAAAGAATCATTATTGTTGTAAAATTATCAGCATTCGTACAATTAATACTTTGTCATGCCTGCCCAGAGGATAGCAACACTGTAAGAGCACAGTAATGTAACCAGGTCAGACACAGATGTAGAAAATCCATTACTCTCTGCAAAACCATTTATGCTCCTTCACACTCTTATGTTGAAGCATGTGGACCTCCATCTTTAAGACCACAAGTTTACAGTAAGGTTCAATTCCAGAGACTGAGGTAATAATTTAAACACTATTACAGCATCGGTTTGGTGTTTCTTTAACTATTTCAGTATTGATTCGGAAGTAGGTATGACTCAGCATCTTGTTCAAAACAGTGGCCATGTCTGAACTTTCTGGCAGAGAAAAACAGGTAAAACAAGGCATCGTCCCGACAGTCTCAAAGAATCAAATGATCCACCCCCATGTTTAAGAGTGAGTATCAGGTGACTTTCCTTGTATGCTGTCTCTTTTTTTTTTTTTGCTATTCTACAATAGACATCTTACAGTGTGGATGACCAAAACGTTTGATTATGGTCTACCCTCACCACTACACCCAATGCAAACTGTAGTGCTAATGATTCAGATTCTCCCAGAAAATTGTTCTCTTTTTGCAATGCTGCAAAATAACATGTTATGAAAGTGATGATTAGGGGATGAATGTGGGCTCTTCTTTCCTGCTTTCACCATCATCCTCTCCGTTTAAATGATAGTGTGCTAATGGGTTTCCAGTGTTTATTCAGGTAAAGCTTTATGCCCAATATTGATAAACTATAATAAACATTTTAAATCACACATTCCCTATACCGCTGGTCCTGTACAGGGTCGTAGTCGGTCAGGAGACTTTCTTGGAGACTCAAATCACAAGGCAGAATACCTGTATGGACTGTTCGAGGAAACTGGAGCACGCGGAGGAAAGCTAAGCACCAAACACGAGAAGAACATGCAAACCCCCCGAACACCGACCAGAAGTTGGACGCAAACCCTCAATCCAGGCCACAGTGCTACCCACTACACCACCATGCCACCTAACACCTAATAATAATAAAAATGCGTACAATTATTGTGCTTAATGATTTTTACATTACATTAAACTTATACATTATCCATTACCTGACTTGTGCAGGGCAGGAAACAGTAGTTGCTGCAGTACTGACAGTTTTTTCACTAATAGGGGGAAAGGAATTTCATACTGTATTTATACTTAAAGGAAACAGAACATAGTTATAGATAACAGCTAGAGATGTTGATCCTTAATCATTAACTGATTAAAAATGTATTAAATGATGAATTTTGTTTTGTATGTAGTAAAAAAAAAAAAAAAAATTTAATCTATCATAAGCTTAGCTATCTTTACTAGCCTGGGTCCTTACTCTCTTGCTAACAACTTCTTTCAAGAATTGGTGCAAAAATAAGGGTTTCCCCATTTTAGATAATAATAATAATAATAATAATAATAATAATAAACAAAAAAAAACAAGTGGAGGTCAGCGTTGATTGTCAGGTGCCACAAAAATCAGTGCATGGGAAAAGCTGGATTGCACTGCTAGAACTGTTTGAATAAAAACTAAGTGCGAAGTGTGCATCTGGTTATCATTTATTATTAATGATTAATCAATTATTGATTCTTAAGGTGTTTGACTATCGGTTTCGGAAAAATGAGTTAAATTTGCAACCCCAGCAAGAGAACAAGGTTTTTTTTTTTTTTTTTTAAGAGGATTGTTTTGCAAGTTAACAACTGAATTTAAATATAATTAATTTTATTTAATATACTGCCTAGCCAAAAAACTCACCATTTCAGAAGGGTCAACTTATTTGGCAACATCAAGCAAAGGAAACAACTAAGGATATTTGAAATTACTGGAACTGGGTTAAGAACCCTTATAATACATTATTAAAACCTGGAAGGATAATGCTGAACTGTTAATTTTGCAGAAGAAATGTGGCAGGGGGAAAAAAATCTTGGATTTAGATCATATAAACATTTCTAAAAACATAAAACATAAAAATAAAAATCAATAGTAAAAAACACAGTAATGTTTATTAGAAAGTAAGAGCAGTTCCATACGCACACAATGTGATGAGAACTCACAGGATTGGGGCTGAACAACTATGTGGCCATAAGAAAGTCAATTGTTAGTGAGACTAATCAGAAAAAGAGGTTTCAATGTGCTAGGGGGCATAAAGCTTAGACTTTGGAGCAATGGGAAAAGGTCATGTGGCCTGATGTGTTGAGATTAACCCCATTCTACAGCAATGAATAATGATGCACCCATCATGCATAGCTTCAGTTGTTCAGGTCTAAACTCAATAACATTATGTGGCAATAAAATGAAGTAAGCTGATGACCTGAATGTACAGAATGTAAAAGAGTGGTTCTGGGTGCATGAGGAATCATTTTCACACTGGCCACATTGTGCGCTATAATCAAAGCTAAAGTGATGAAATCTCAAAGCTAATGAAATCTTAGAGAATGTGACTTTTTTGGTCAGGCAGTGTATTAACCTTACATACAATATGCATTTGACAAGAGAGACAGTCCATAGATTAAAAAAAAGTGTGTTAACTAGTAAACTTCCGCAGAGTTTAAAACAAAGCTAATCAAATTTATAGTACCAAAGTTACTGCAGAACAGATTGTTTCTTATTAAAACATATCCATAATGGTTGTTTTTAGGGTTCAAAACCAACTAGACAGTGAGGTTTTTCACACAGAAGCCCAGGCCAAGTTAAAGGCATGCAGCAGGTCTGATGGTGGTACCGAGAGCTGTGCCATGACAGTTGGCAACTGCTGGACAGTGTTGGTGTGTGATATGTTGGACAGAGTGGGTGTGTGTGATCTCTCCCTGGGTTTGGCAGCGCTCTTACTGCTGGCAGCACGGCAGACAGCTGCAGAGAGCACGGACTCGAAGAACACATGGTTATGTAAGCACTGACAGCAGCTCTGATTCAGTCACTCCACTGACAGGATGAGACTGGGAAGAACGAGGTTCCAGACCAGACTGATAAGCTTTTTGCAAATACTCACATTCAACTACTGTACTCTCAAGATACCCATGGTTATAGATACAGGATTAACCACTTATTTTAAAGGTAAAAGCTTTTTAAGCTACACTGTCTGATTTATTTATTTAGCTACTTATTTTTTTTACAGGATTGTTTTGTCTTTAAAAGCCACAGATTCAGTAGACTTGGTAGAAAACTACAAAAGTTTCCATTAGTTTTATATCATGCTTTATTCACTCAGCCACAAAAGCATGAGTCAGTTCGGGTACCAGTGTCAGGTGAGGAAACCTGGGGTCAGGTGGGATTCCCAGTGATTATGTCAAGGCTCTGTGCAGCCCACTCATGTTTTTCCATGTCATCCTTTGTAAAGTGTGTCTTCATGGACCTCACTCTGTGCACAAGGGCACGGTCATGTTGGATATGACAGTGTTTGAGTCAAGGTAAGCTATAGCTTAAACATACAACTTTGTGGCAACAGTTTAAGGAAGGCCCATATAGTGTCTGAGTGCATCTATCTATTATAAAGTTAAAATTGCTGTTGTTGTAAAAAAAAATCTGCATGTCTTTGGACTGCGAAGACACTGAACTACCTAGACAAAACCCACCAAGCATGGGGAGAACATGCAAACACCACACACACAGACCGGAGGTGGGAATCAACCCACACCCTAGAGGAGCAAGGTGACAGTGCTAACCACTAAGCCACCACGCCGCCAGTTTAAAAATATATATATCCAGACAAAACACAGACACAGCACTCAACACAACCAACAGTCACAATCCTGCTCATTATAGCTACTATGCCACAGCATCTGGACAAAATAACATAGGGCTACCCAAAGCCTTTACCCAAACACCTTACACCACTGTGGATGCGAGGAATTCTGTTCAGGAGTGCTGCCTCCTGCTGCTTAAGCTCCTCACAGCTGGAGGAATTTCTAACCGAAACCTCTTCCTCCCCCTGAGCATATATCTCTTCGACTGAATCTGCAGGCTCTGGGATATCTCAACAATTCCATCAAAACACTACTGAGACAACTGAGCGACCAAACGTGAAGACAAGAAAGGAGCATGGATGTGAAAACACATACTGTAGACTCAGACAAAGAAGGAAGTTAAGGTTATAAGGAAGAAGGGAGACAGATGGCAAAAAATATAGGAGATTTAAAATTTGCTTGTGTGTGTTTGTTTAAGTGTGTGTGTGTGCATGTACGTGTCGGTGAGAGACGAGAAGCAATGAACCAGATGGAGTGTCTGCATCCGAAGCTGTCTGAACAGCTGAGTCACAAAGGCTCAAGATCTAACGCTCCACCAAGCACTTAAACAAGCAAAAAAAAATTATAATAAATAAAAAACAATTTTTAAACTTGACACCAAAAAAATTTTTCTTTCTTTTTTTGCATTTCTTTACATTGTATATTTGATTGTGACCTATTTGTAACAGGATGAGGACATGAGACTACTACGCACTTCTGTATGTTGCTCTTAATAAGCACATCTACTAAATGATACAATTGAAAACGGAAAAAAAAAATTTATAATAAATAAATCCTAGAGTTCCTCAAAATTACACACAAGTAATTGTAGGTGTGTGTTTATATTCAGCATTCCTAGGCAAAATGACAAAGTAAAATAGGTATTTTACTATGCTAGAGTCGAAGGAGAGGAATTATATATATAAAAACAAGTACGCGTGTGTGTGTGTGTATATACACGCATACACACACAGTATATACTGTATATATAAATATAAATATTATAAACACACACATGTATACACTGTACATACAGTATAAACACACACACACACAACTCAATTTTATATAACACAAATCTTCGTCCAGCCATGAAAACCTCAAAAACAAGTCTTGCTACAAATGCATTTTTGTCCGGCGACTGGTCACTGTGGACAGTGCCATGTGCTCCTAGAAGCATACTTGTGGTATTCATGGTGGTGATACACTGCAGTGTTGCGAAAGTGAGCGGAACGCACAGTAAACAGTTATTCGGGCAGTCATAATGGCTAAAAGCACAAAAGTTCATCTGCGTTCTTATCCCAGGGCAAAGTTAACAACACAGCTGAACTGTTGCAAATCTTCAAACACTTACAAGTCTGCATTTCTTAAATTTCACGCAGATGTTTATCGTTTACCGCGTCAGCGCTACTCTAGGCTATTTACAGTAGATCCACAGTCACAGGCTGATCAGATGAGTTTGCTTCTAGGGACAGGGAAATGCTATCTTCATCTGCAGAAGTAGCCAGCGCTCCCCTGGGTCCAGGCCAAATAATGTTTAACAAGACCGCACAGCATTCGCCCAGACTCCTGACCTAAATTACACACAGTCAGCAGCACGGCGCTCCAGGAAAAACCTGCAAACTACTGCTAGTGTCCGACACTTGGGTAACAAAAGATATATAACACAATTAACGAGAACAGGAGACACAAAAAGCGCTTTATCCGTGGACAAAAACGATGACAACAAAAGCTACAAGAAGAAACTTTGCTGAGGTGCTCTTTTCAGTTAGAAATGACAAAAGTATACCACTTGGGCCAGCAATGTGAAATGTTCCTGCTGTAAACAAAAAGTCTTAAGGTCTATACAGTCACAGATCTTCCCTTAAGCTAAAAATTGCCTGTATTGTGATGTATCTTTTTCAACCACATGTACAGTCAGTGTGTGTATTGAAATGATGTGATAATATTATGAAAACACAGTGATTCTACAAGCTAGATGCTAAACACCATGCTAAGCACTAATCTTAACTTCAAGGTCGAGTTTCTAAGACGCATCATATTTCTTGTTATGCCAACAGCGGAATATTCAAGAGTCAAAAGAGACCAAGTGAGCAAGTTAGGAAGTAGTGTCTGTGTGTCTGTCTGTGTGTCTGTCTGTGTGTCTGTCTGTGTGTCTGTCTGTGTGTCTGTCTGTGTGTCTGTCTGTGGGGGTTATATTTATAGTTCTCTGCATGCTTTTTCTCCTGGGTGCAGGTGCTCAATTATTCCCCAGTGTTTTAATGAACAGGAGCAATAACTAATGACATGATAAGATTGTGCTTTCTTCTGTCCCGGGGACAGCGTACACAGTTACACTACAAAAACAGCCAAGGGATGGTCCAATGTGTGTGTTTGAGCATTCGTGAACAATACAAGGAAATGCAAAAAGTGGACACAAAACTGTATTCAGTTAGCATGGCATGCTTGGGAAATCCTTATCATCATGATGACGGGAAGAAAAAAAAATGTTTTTGGCCAGTTTAGTTTTATTCACTAGTTTACTTCGGTCATTTTTTAAAACAAGTGCAATGATTTAACCCTTTCAAGGCAGGCATTGCTGATTTGCAACAGTTAAAAACTAACTACCTTATTACCCCAGATACATATTTAATGAGTTTTTTTTACTCAGAAGTACCACTGCAGGACTTGGTTGTCCTTTAGCAACAAAAACTTAATTTGAGCCTGAAAGGGTTAAAACTGCAAGAAGTGTGCAATCATTAGGATCACTTTGTATGATGTTTATGCATGTTTAATTCACTTGTAGACTTGTATGCTTTACAGCTGAGTAGATTTAGATTTTGCCCATAGGTTTAGTGCTCCTGCATGAAATGTTTTCATTCATAATTTTTTTTTGTTTGTTTTTTTAGTTTGTGCCCTCAATCCACCTACACTATGTCCAAAAGTATGTGAACACCTGCCCATCGTGAAGCCACAAAGTTGGAAGCACACAGCTGTCTCGAATGTCTTTTTAAGCTGTATTATTACACTGGATTAATAATTACTCATTTCCGTTCACTGGAACGAAGAGGCCCAAACATGACAATGATCCGGTGCACAAAGCCAACTCTAACACATGGTCTGCCAAGGTTGGAGTGGAAGCTCTTGAGTGACCTGATGTAAGCTCTGACCTTAACCCCACTTAAGAATGAACTGGAACACTGTGCACCAGGCACAATTTCTGTCCATCATCGTGCCTGGGCTCACTAATGGTCCTGTGACAATACTCTTGTGGAAATCGAATGGGAAAATTCTCACAGCCTTATTTCGAAATCTAGTCAAAAGCTTTTATAAAATAGTGAAGACTATTATGGCAGAAAAAGGGCAACTTTGTTATAGGATGTTCATCAAGCATATATAGGTATGATGGACAGGTGTTCACATACTTTTGGCCATAACATCAACGCATGTTTTTGAGAAGTGGAAGGAAACCACAGAACCTGTAGAAATCCAGTGCAGACAAGGAGTACATGTGAAATGCCAAGACAGTGACAAAAGTAACCCAGGCTCGGACATGAACCAGGGACCGAAGGTTCTGTGGAAGCAATGCTACACACAGCACCACTAGGTCAATATAGCAGCCTGAGTACTACTGACCAGAGACCAGACTTACATCTGCCAGGTGAAATAACACCATTTAAGCATTCAGAGTTAATGCACACAGCATTGTACTAAGCTAAATATTTGCATGTTCTGGCAGTGAACTAATACTAAAGTCACCCATCAATAAATGATAGAGTCCTGAAGAATAATCCTGTTAACTGCCAGTACAACAAAAAATCCTTCTTCCTCATGTGTGACCTGAAACAGGTGAGATGTTAGCCAAACTGCAATGAGACTTCCACAGCGTCAAATCAACACCCAATGCTGATATGCACGCAAAGAAGAGTGTGAGGTTGGAATTTGATTGTAGCAGCTCTGATGTTGGAATGCCGAGCTGCAATGTTATAGCTAATGATTAACCGATTGCTGCGATCACGGACACATAGCTGATTGTCAGACGTGTAGCACTTGCAGAAGCAAGTGAATATTTAGAGGTAAAAGACTCTGATCAAGAATAACTGTATCGATGGCATAACAACAAAGAGGGATATTATTTATGCCATCATGCACAAAAACACAATCTTATGAACATACTTATTCTCTGGCTGTAGCAGGAAAGAACGTGTTCTCAATCAGGATGTTAACACCAAAAAGGTGAGAGACTGGCGATAAAAGAGACTCATAACAACCGCCTCCAGTTCATACGCCAGGTTTTTTACAAACAAGCACAATCATATTTTAACAACATCAGAGCTGCTTTTTCCTAAATCAAAGTGAGGTGAGACAATCATTAATGTTCGCTTCTAAAAAGCATAATAAAAATAAGCTGAAGCTGTATAATGTTAGAATTATAACAGACATAAGCGAGCCAGTGTTAAATGGAAAGCAGAGCTCTGGCAGAGTGTCCGTGGCCAGTGAGTGGGTATAATGTGAGCGAGAGACGGTTCTTACACAGCAGACACATACCAATGAATCAAAGCAGGAGTTGGCAGCCATGTAACATCTTCACGCATGGTAGGTTAAGCCGGGCAAACATGGACGAACGGTCGACTGATGGAGGCTGGTCAGCAAAGCAACTTCAGACGCTCGTCCTTGTCTCACTCGTCCACACTTTTCCTCATAACAGCTCATGCCATGCTCAGCCTGCTGATATATTACAAGGCTGTAAACAAGAGATTAATAAGTCAAATGAGAAGTGAACAGTGCTGACCTTTAAGTGATTACCTGCCCAAAATACCTGCATGGGTAGAGATACATTGTGTTTTTATGTGTGGTATTTCATGCCCTTCACCTTGTTTGCAGTGTGCTAAGTGTGGTGAAATGTGCTGGCACCTAGAAAGAACAGACTGAACAAAGGGTTAGAGAGAAAATGTTTGAACATGTTGAACAATAATAATAATAATAATAATAATAATATTGTACAGGCTATACCGTGGTTTTAGGGTATTCAAATAAAATTTGTGAACGACATAAAAATGCAACTAACATTACAGAATGCAGACAACAATGACCTTTTCATGTGTAACCATTGGCGACTTGTGCCTATGCGTAAGACAAGTCATGATGTGTTTCATATTGGTGCTTCATGTTTCCACATTTGACTAGCACATTGGACACTACACAGAGAAGACCCATCTGTTTTGAATTTGACACAGAGGATAAACAGTTCTCTGTCCAATCCTCTTTCATCATCCTGTTTTCGTCTCTAATCCATGTTGTCTTGATCAGAGCAAATAAAAACAAATCTATTTACGTTGGCGAAAATGTTTCTGTAGCATTATGGATGTTTTCTCAGCTAAATAATTTACAGAAATGCATGTGATTGGCCACGACCAACTTAAGCACCTGCTACAGAATCCATTGTGTTTAATAAAATACAGTCACTGAAAAACATTTTTTTTCCATATATTTGTTCTGATACAATATTTTAGAGCTTGCAGCCACCAGCTGACAAATCACTCTATTTGGCTGCCTCACTAATACTGTACCAAGGCCACTGCTAACACCTTAGTTCATCAAGAGCAATGACCTCAAGCAGCGGTTCCCAATCCTGGTTCTGGAGAACCCCCTGACCTGCACATTTTAATGTTTTCTCAGATCTAAGCACACATAATTTATCTGGTCAGCTAATTGACAGCCTTTTCTAAATAGCAGTGGGTGTGGTATAGCAGGGAAAATACTAAAATATGCAGGCAGGGGGTCGACCCTCCAGGACCAGAGTTGGGACCCACTGTTCTAGAGGATCAGCTGAGATTGAAGCTGATCAGCAGTTAAGAATAATTTTTTAGGATCACATTTAGTGTTTTTAAGTACAGTTGATTTTTATAGCTTTAACAGATGAAATATGAATATGAAAAAATATATATATTTTTCCAAATAATCCTGCTTTTTGCGTTATGATTGTCTCATCTATGATTGTTATATCCTCAAAGACGAGCCAATCCTCGAGTATAAAGATGGGACTTAACATGCTGCACGTGTTTGGCGCAGTTAAGCATTATAGTTTCCCTTCAAGTAATCATGGAGTAGCACTTTTAGTTTCTCTTTTTAAAGCTGATGCGGTTCGAAGTTGAACTTCTTTAGGCTATGAATAATTTTACACCAAGAGTGAGTAACAAAACTGATTATTTAAAGAGGATAAAACACCATCCTAACACTGATAGCTAGCAATAGATCAAACAAAATCACAGCTGCAAAGGACTAAGTAGATTCTTAGTAGGATCTTTTCCCCCATCTGCATTTTCTCCCCAATTTGAACATGTTTCTGGAACATTTCAGATTGCCAGACACTTGCATATACAAACTAATGACAGCCATCTACTGGTGTCCTTCTAACTAATGTACAGTACAACAGTTAAATCGTTTAAAAAAATAAAAATAAAAATTTATTACAAACATTTTATTGCTATAAAATGCGTTTTTTATGCCAATAATTGATATTATATTATGCTATAATGCCAGCTGGTGACATCCTGTCACTGCAGTACCTTTGATTCTGATAGTGACACATTAGCCACAGCTTCACCTGCGATGAAAGTAACACCTTTGAACATGGGTGCTAATGCAAAAGCCTGGACACGTTCAATCTATTCTACAAACGTATAAAAATATATACTGTATGGTGCAAAACACATTCCTGACACGGCTCATTTGCTTGTAATGACCCCAACAAAAGTTCAACGTCATTGACGTAAAAGCTGAAAGTCAGAAGTGCATGCATTTTGAGTTGAAATAACCAAGGAGAAAGAAAGCAAGAAGGCAAATGTGGCCATTATTTTCACTCACTAACAGGCAAAAAAAAAATCTAATCATGTATAATTAATTCTAACAAAGCATAAAAGCATTTGTTTTGTGGCCTATAACTATGCAGGTACATCAAGTCAAGGTTTAGATCAGTTACTTGTAGTATGCGTAACTTCACATAAATATCAAAATTCTCGTGTAATTGCTTTTTATGAAAGTTTTAATAAACAAATCTGTTCATTTACAGCTTAAGAAATGAAATCAAATGTCGTTATGATTATACTTTTAATTTGATTATACTTATGACTTTATTTATTAAATGTATTTCACAACACTTTCATTTAAAGTACTGTACACATAAGGCAGAATCCAATTCAAGCATAAAGCTTGAACACACACACACACACACACACACACACACACACACAAAAAGGTACTGCAATCCCCCCATTGGCCACTCTAACATCACTGTAGGGACAAAAAGAGAAACCTGCAGCTAAACAGTAATAAAATATTACTCCTGAAGCAATCAGTCAAATGATCTTACAAGCCAGAGTGCCAAGTAACACTCATAATCACAAGCAACAAGGGTTATTTATCTCCAACAGATAACACCTAATGCCAGATAACAATAGATACATAGCGAACACTCCTACACAGGCATACACTGCCAGTCATGTTCGACTTTCAACAACCTCAAGCACACCTCTGATCTGTATAAGATTTTTGAAGAGGAAAGAGACAAAGCTATGTGTAATGGAACAACCGGCTGAGTTACCAGACCTTAACCCACCTGGGGTGTTGTGAGTGTGCAAGTGTAAGAGTTTTTTTGGTTGGTTTGTTTGTATATTTTTATACAGATAATTTAATTGTCAAAATAAATACTCAAACGAGGAGAGTCTAAGTCACTAAAGTCAAGTCAACTTGTGATGAAATTTCTGGTGAATAAAGTAAAACTTTTCAATAGTGCAATTGACATTTACAGACTTCAAGCATAGTACAGTGAAGAGACTGCAGTAAAATAGTTGAATAGTGCAAGAGATGCGGAAGAGATGTATTGTCTGTGGGAACTGTACACACAATCATTCACCAACACCACTTGTACAGTACAGTAACTTGGCTGGGAGTTGTTGCCATATCCCTGTACAGTCCTGACCAAGCGATTCCCACACTTGGGCCATTAAAGGAGTTCCTGGGAGGCCAGAGTTTCAGGCGTGAAGCAGGCAGTTTGATCATGGCTCGGCGTAAGAAAGTGAAATTCTGGGATGACTTCAATAGTGTAGCAGGAGATTATATAGAGAAATAAAAGTGGTGTTTACTCTCATAACTTTGTTATTCTGCACAATCAAAAGTCCTGGTTTGACATGAACATTCTCAAATGATTATTATCGATTGTTTGTAAAGTTCTGACCAAAAGGAAATTAAAATCTTTTATGAAAACCATTAGGAAAATTGATGGTGTGCACTAAACATCTGTCAGGGAGTAGATATGTGCATAGCCAATTTTTTTTTCCTCATTTAAAAAAAAAAAAATTTAAAATAACGTATTGGTATTAGAAAAACACACCGACATTCGTTTTATGTTGACAACATTTTCATTCACATGCCCCAATTTGCATGTTAAAGCATAATGGCATATTAGCATTCATAATGTGGCTGATTCAGCCAATGTGTACAGTGCTAGGTCTAGAAAGTGAGTGTAGTGAGTAATTATTAAAAAATTTAAAAAAAAACCCAGCAGTGGTGCCACATCTTGCTTAATAAACATTAGAATTCCTGTGACCTTAACAGATGTCTTAAAATGACTGGCATAATAGTAATTCTATTTAAAATGTATTGTGGCTCGCCTGTCAGGGTAAATGGCAGCATCATAGCTCGACTTTTCTGCCACAGGTTAAATCCACTGAAATCATTTGTTTCTTAGAGTTCACATAGCATGATTAGAGTGATTATTAATAAACTCTTGAGGTGACTACGGAAACCCGCCAAATAAAACAAACCCAGAAAGCAGATGAAATTACAGCAAAGAATATAATACTCTGCGTATTCTGAAACAGAAAAAAAAACTAGATTAACTTGATCAAATTTCTGAAGGCTGACGCGTTGAAAAGTAGGCTATAAAACATTGGTCCAACCTGACTGGAAAACGCAGCTGGTTCTGTTTCCGTACACAATTCTTTTCCAATCTTAACAAGATTTTTGCTTATAATTTTTTTTTTGCACTGTTATGCTAAAGCAATCTTGAGCACTTTCCCCCCGCCTGAGCCGCATAACGCATTATAATGAGTCTTACTGACAGAGTGAGCTGTCTGGAAATGAAAATGAACCCGGTTGTACAGTACTATGCCTGTTTCTTTACTTGCCTTGGATGGACATAAAGACGTTCAGCATGGTGAGATAAAAGGAGACGTGCTGGGTGAATAGTACCAAGGTCAAGAAATCCTCACCTGAATGACAGGCGCTCTGTAAACTCGCCTCAAAAATGATTGATACTGAATAAGTACTGTACAGGGCGATAAACGTAAGCGATCTGCCCCGGTGTCTGTCAGGCTACACCTTAGTTATGTTAATGTACATTTAAGCAACACAAATAATAGATGCGGCCTAAATTATAAATCAGTTTTCTTGGCATCTGCAGGAGAGGAAAAAAAAACGTGGTGCAGTAATGTGGTCTGAAGAGAAAAACAGGTTGCTTTGCTCAGGGAGCGTGGTTCATCAATCGAGAAGCTGCAGTTTGACTGAATAAACAATGCATAAACTTCATTAAATATTTGTAGACAGGAGTGGACAATTAACCTGCTAGTTGGACAACTTTGCAGGAGAGTGGCAAGATGTTATGTTATGTTATGTTATGTTATGTTATGTTATGTTATGGCATGGCAGCATTGCTGTTAGATAAACACTCAGAGTGTCACACTGCCTGGCACTTCCAACGTGCAGGTCGCAAGAAGATCAACAGTGTTTTGTAACGCCTGTAGTACTGTCTCCACTTCACTGGATAGCAAGAATGAGATACTTTTTGTATTGTTTTTTTTTTTTTCCCCTTAATGCACTCCGAGACAAAACTGGACGTAGGGTTTTTCACTAGCTTGCTCCACTCCTACATTTCTCGCGTCTGATTTGGAGATTGCGGACAAACGAGTCATTCGTTGGCGTGTTGCAAAAGAGCCACCAGCTGGCTTACAGGAAGTCCATTTTCACGCTCGCGAGGCAACCCTTACGAAAACTAATGGTACATTCCATGTTTTAAGAGCTGGCTTTCTGTTTTCCTTTGACAGCCTGTCTGTGTTGTTTATGAAAACGTTATGTCAATACTAAACACCGCATCTATAAGTGTTCACCAGGTCATTACTATCCGCCGGTGTTAAGCTATAAAAAGCTGTCCTTGCTGCCAAGGCTGAGCGTCTTAAAGCCGCTCACAGCAAATGACAGAGTGAAGAGGATAAACGCCTCCCAGCTTACCTGTCCCTGCTGTCCTCACTGCCGCGCGCGTTTACTCCGTCGCGAAGCCAAGTCCAGGGTCCGCATCCCTGTCATACGACGCGTGGAGTAACGCTACTTCTGCTTCTCGCTCTCTCTCGTCTGCTCCTTCTTTCCCCTCCTCCTTGTCAAACGGGAAGCGCAATCCCGACACTCAGCCGCGCGGCGCGGCGCAGCGCAGCACTCACTCACTCACGCGCAAACCACGCAAAACAAGTTCGCGCCGCGCCGTACCTCCCGCACGAGACGCCCCGAGGGCCACGCCCCCTCTTGCCTTCCACCACTGGACGCTCTTAAAAGCTTTACGCTCGTTAATAATCATGAGGCAGAATCAGCATACGGCGCTCATTGGCTCACAGAGTCCCTCCGTTTTCTTTTCCCCCTCGTTTCCCCTTCGCTTGAGGCCGCTGTCAGGTGACGTCATGGAACATTCCAAAAATTCCAAATTGCAGCATTCTTTACTGGAAGATCTTCAACACGTCGCAGTGTACAGGAACCATAGATTCCGTCGGTATGCTTGGATGTACATGAATGAAACATTTCCTTCCGAGCCTCCTTTGGGAACCTCCTTTAGGTCTAGGTTTGAAAAAACAAAAACAAAAGATGAAACCATTTAATTATGCACAAGACAAGGTTCCATGTGCACAATATCTGATTTGTTCATGGATGCAAAATGAATAGCCACATAATGACACGAGCATTTGTGTTTTACAGCAGTCATACTTTGAGTGGGGTCTGTGAAGCATGCCCTGGGGATCTATGATTGTTTCATTTAATTACAGTAGTGGAAATCACACTCCAACATGATCAGACCTGTTATATTTATCATCACCTCACAGCTCCAGGGTGTCCGGTTCAGTTCTCTGGTTACTGTCTGTGTGAAGTTGAGCATGTTGAGCATGTTCCCTTTCTTTTCATGTGGGTTTCCTCCAGGTTATCTAGTTTGTAGACGCTACAACGACACTAAATTGCCCATAGATGTGTGTGTGTATGTGTGTGTGTGTGTGTGTGTGTGTGTGTGCTCTAACATGGACTGCTGTCTCAGTGGGCTTGGCTCTGGAGCCACCACAACCCTTTTTAATGGTAAAGTGATTACTGCATGCAGAAATGCACAAATTAATTATATTTGCTATTGATTTCTCAAGGCGGCACACCGGCTCTGTGGTCTCACACATCCAGAGGTGAGGGTTCGATTTCCGCCTTAGTTCTGTGTGAGTGGAATTTGTATGTTTTTTCCGTGCTTTGTGGGTTTCCTCTGGGTGCTTTGGTTTCCTCCCAGAGTCCAAAGACATGTAGGTTAGGCTAATTCATTAATTAATCCTCTGGGGGGGTGGGCGGGGGGCGCTGCAGTCTATCCCTGGAGACTTTAGGCACAAGGTGGGGTAGACCCTGGACAGGGTGCCACTTAATTGCAAGGCACAGACCCACACACACAATTTGTGTGAACAATTTGAGAACAGCAATTAATTATTATTACTGTATATATAAATTAGTTCCAAATTGCCTGTAGTATGTATGAGTGTGTGAGTGTGTGTTGTGTGCATGTGTGCCCTGAAATGCATTGGCACCTGATTCATGGTGCGTCCTGCCTTGTGCCCGAAGTTTCCTGTGGAAGGCTCCAGGCTTCCTGTGACCCTGTACAGGATAAGCAGTATAGAAAATGAATGAATTAATTATTTAATCATTGTTATTATTTGCCTTCACCAGTCCTTTGACATAAGTTCAATCCAAAACCTTAAACTACAATAGCTATACTATATCTACATAAATCAATATCTACAATACCTATAATATCTATAAATGTCAAATTAGACCTAAAGTCTGATGTCTGTGGAAAGTTCAGGAAATGCTCAAAAGCTTGAAATAAATAGCCAAAAGTATGTTGCACATATTTAAACAATGTTCATGAAATAAAGCTGTACTGAGAGAGTCCATTTATTTTATAGTTAAAAGTTTTAGAACATATGCTTTGAATTTTGCATAAATTAAAAAAGGGTTTTAACTTGTCAGTGTGATTTAAGGTTAAAGTTCAGGTGGGTTGCAAGAGCTTTCCCGTGTCATCCATAGCGATACGTACTTGGTGCCACTGATGAGAAAAAAGACTGGAACTGGAAGTGATTTGTACTGCAATTACTCACCATCAAGTCTATTAGATAAAAAGCTTTATCTTTTTTGAGTAAGAAATGACAATGCTATTTTCAGAGAGTGTCTCATGTGTCAGATAAGAGACTATTGCTAAAGTCAGCACATTTTCTTTTATTCCCTTACGCACTCTTACTCCCCGGTGCTGTTTAGCTTCCTCAGTTTGAGATACTGCTATTTAATGCAACCCTAAGTGATAGATGGAACCACATGAGAGCTATTGTAAAGCATGCCTTTTGTTTCATTTAACCCTGTATATGAATCAGTAATAAGTGGGTGATTTGGATGAGATGATGATCTGGGCTGGTTGGGTTATGCCTCATTTTCAACAAAATGCTCCATTTAATATGACAATAACGTTGACGAAGCATCTCTTAAAGAATCAGTTGTGTGAAGCAGCATTCGTTTTTAGTGATTCATGTAAACTATAATAGTTTAAAGTGACCTGTGCTATCTGTTAAGGTTATGAATATTTTGTTGCCTTGAAATTTTTGTATTATGGCAACATGTTTTACATCTATGAATAGATAGTGATGATGAATCAGTATTTTATATAGCCTGTAACTGTTCAGTTCTATAAAAAAAGAAGCATGGAAGTTCTCTGCATTTCCTTTAAGGTTAAAAGACATCAAAACAGGTTGAAGCAGCAAATTAATTACCTGTCATCTAAAGCCTAATGGCAAGCCAGTTCTACTGGGCCAACTGGTTGGGTGTCTTGTCATTTCAGGAGGTCAGATTTGTCTCTTCTGCTCTCAAATTATGCAGCATGGAGACTGTCAGTTTACTTTGGCAGCATTGTACAGACACGACTGTTTCCTCTTTCTCTCTTGCTCTCCCATGGTCTGTTTGAGATGGAATTACTCACGCCCACACTCCCACTGTTTGGCATGGAGTTACTCACTCTGATTCGAACACTCTCCAGAGACCCCTTTCCTCTCCACATATAACCCACTGTGAGACATCGTCCTGCTTAAATTGGTAGATGTAATAAAGTACACAAGTACAGCATAGTCCATGATATACAGTGTTTATAAACAGGCTCTGGAGTTCTGTTTTTTTTTTTTTTTTTGTCAGTGACATCATAACGGTACTTATGACATGTGTCGCACTCGAGTAGTATAACTGTAAACGCTAAGAGTTACGGACTCCTTTCAGCAAATTCAATGGAATATTCAAAGATTATTATTTTAAGCTGCATCAATTTCATTTTTTATGGTGCTGAGATCATTTGGCTGGAGGGCAAGCTTGTGTAGAACTCATTCCTCATTGCTCACAGAGCAGAACACAATCACTGCATATTCATTGTCGGGAAATATATGTAAATGCGCAGACTTTATAGTGGGAAGGAAAGGTGGTAAAGCAGTCGATAAAAAGTCTCTGGTTGTATATCATTTGGCACTGTGAGTTGAAAACGAGGTGACAGGCTTCTGGAGCTCCTGCAGCGCACAGCAAAGTTCACCTGGCACTCAGGTGATGAGTCACAGCTCTCCGGGCTCTGGCCTTGTCATCGGATGCCAGCACTGCTCAGACTCCCTGCAGAGAATGAGGGGGCGGCGTGTCTATCGTCATGGCAGCCACGGCGCGAGGCTGACTCACACATGGTGCTGCATGGAGGGTAAAGTGTGTAGGGGGGAGAAGGGGATGTTGTCTAAAATAGCTGCTCTGTTAGATTCATTCTCATCTGCACTAAAATGTGTGTGTGTGTGTGTGTGTGTGTGCAGCACAGAAATTCTTTGTACTCTGCATGTAGTTATATTCTGTTTTGAAGGTTTGAAGGCATCAGTGTTGATGTTCATATCTACCATGTTAAGCTTTGTAACCTGCAGGGGTGAGAGAGAGAGAAAGAGAGAGAGAGAGAGAGAGAGAATGGACAAAGCAGCAGGGGGACCAATACAGTGTGTGAGCGCCACACTTTGACAATATGATCTTTGCAGGCTTATGTAATCGTGCTACCTGCATGCATCTCTTCAAGCAGACGACCAACACAGTAAGTATTATATAACTACATTAGTCTCCCCTCAGAGGCCTGCTGCACTTGCGCAGTGTACACCACAGGGATGGTGAGATAGAAACAGAGAGAATGTATTGCAGGCTGCTGTGACACTAACATATTCAATAATGCTGCAGAGGTAGAAAGAACAATAACGCCGAAAATTATGTCCTCTCTCTTTCTCTCTCTCATATCTCTCTAATATGCACTTATGTTTGTACAAAAGCAAATTAAGAATGCGTGTTTTAGCACTTAATACACTTTATGCCTCATCTTATCCAAAATTTAAATTACTGTAAGTGAATGCTATTTTTTATATGAATGATGTAATACTGTATCTAAAATAAATGTCGCATAATAACTACATTGTTATTAACACTGCTATCCTATGCAGTGGTGTTTAAAAATGATACATGCTCCTGCTTATTTTAAAAGAGTATATAGGATAAGTGCATATGTACATACATGCATATGCATCTTAGTGAACACTGCTGGAACAGTCTTCTCTCTCTCTCTCTCAGTTTTAGGATAATCAGACTGCTCAAAGCTTACAAATGCACACTGGCATGCAGGCACCAAGTCCTAAAGAAACTAATAGTGTGGTAATGTCGGGTAGATGTTCTCAGTGCACGTGTGCCAGCAGTGCCCAAACTCAATTAGCTGTCCTCCATACTGCACTGTAATTCAATGTGCCTGGGTCTTACACTTAGAATGCAATTACACCTCTGACAGGCACGCTCAGTCATTTCACAATTAGGACATGGTTTGTGCAGTCCTTCTCAAAATGAATATTTTCGATGAAAACCTACCATGGCAGGATAAATGAGCTGGTTTGGCAAGTTTGGATTAAGAACAAAGAGAATTTCCGAGTGCAAAGGAAGGTCGGTACAAAGATCATTCATCATAAGTTCTGTTTGTTCCCCAGCTTGATTATTATTTCCGCCGTATGATAAAAGAGAAACCTCTGTAATTGTTCCAGGTTAGTATTAATGACGTGGCTTCAATTGATGCGAATGCTTGTGTAAAGTGGTTACCACATGTAATTTCGAAAATCATAACAAATTTCCTATCCACCCACTAACGATTCAGTGTATAAGCTTCATAAGGCTTTCATTATTCTCATGAAAGAGCTTCTTAAATTTTGCATCAGGTAACCAAAAATGTTTAATTAAACAATACATGCAGGATTATTTGCAGAATGCATTATGACTTCCCTGATGAAGAAATGAAAATACTGTACTTGCCTTCACCACTGGAGGAGAGAGTTATCCCTGCATAACTCTGTTCCTCATATGATAATTTGTCACTTTAAGCTAATTTAAACACAAAAAAAAAAGGCAACAGACTGAGCTTCTAGACAAGTGCAGACACTTATTTCCAAGACTGTGTTATTTTTAAAATGTCTCTATGTGGGCAAAGTGAGACAAAGTAAAAAAAAAAAAAAAAAAATTCACCTAGAAACACATCTCACAGATTCACCAGCCTAGAGATGTACAACTTCACATCCTGTCTTGACTAAAACACTGCCCTTGAATAAAGGATGTTAATGAGCATTTGGTAACGCTTTATTTGTAATGATGATGAAAAGCTGATAATTTGTGTGTTTAGTGGAATAGTGCTGATTAATAATGTGTTAGACCAGTCAAGCAGTCGGCCGAGTTACTCTCCCCAAGCCTTTCTACCAGACAGTGTGGTGTTGACTTTGGCAACGCTAGTACATGTTCAACAGCTGCAATAGTCTTTGACCTCATCTGATCTTTTTTGTAGTCAGTGCCAAAAACCATTGGTTTTGCTGCGTTGTCTGAGTTTTGGTTTATTGGGATGCAGCCCAGCATAGGTCTGAGCTTCCAGGAAGTATAAACCCGTGAGTACAAGAAAACGAGAATGGAGGCCAAATGTAATGAATATGCCAGGGTAATTTTATTCTTCACCTGAGTGTTTGGGGCAGACTGTGGCAAGAGTTTTTTTTTTTTCCCTTCTGAGTCAGACAAAAATGGAGTGTTGTACTGCATTCTCTCACGACTTGGTAGTA
>JAQQZT010000033.1:20565489-20587061 GCA_030068275.1 Clarias platycephalus | reverse complement strand
GCGATTTTCTGGTAACAAAATTGTGGCTAGTAAAAAGGCTGAATGGCTAGTGACTCCGGAAATCCACTAGCCACATTAACTTTTTTGCTCACTGGCCAATGTCAAACCCTGATACAGTAGTGCTGTACAAGCCTATAGAAGTAGTGATGGTCAGCTTTAGGCCAATGTGGCAATAAAATTATGTCAGCTAATGACATGAATGTACTGAATGACCGAGTTATTACATCAATAGAGTTTTCCTTCCCTGACAGTAGAGGCATTTTCCAGGACACTAATTGTGAAAGATGGTTCTGGGAGCTTGACTAATCTTTTTTTTATTTTTTACCATTCTATCTAACTTCATCCACACAAAAATGACATAAATCTATACCTACATAAATCTATACCTACCTTATACAGCTGTTTCTTTTGTTCTATATTTCTACATATATTTTCTATATTGTGTATTTTTGTTGTACAGTTATTTTTTATTTTAACTTTAATTTTATTTTATTCTTTCCTAGTTAAATTTACCTTTTATTTTATTTTTCATATTTATTTCTTATTCATAGTCTTTTATTTTAAGGTCACGAGCAGTTGTCTAAGCATTTCACTGCATATTGTACTGTGTATGACTGTGTATGTGACAAATAAATTTGAATTTGAGGGCCACCACATAGTGTGCTGTAATAAAAGCTAAAGGTGAGTGTTATGAGAACACTTACTGAAACTGTTTAATGAAGTAATATATTTTCTTTACCAACACAGAAAATGATGGTAATTTAATTTTGGTTGAAAAAGAAATCCATGAAAAACATTTTTTTTCATAATAATGCAGATCAAAGAAAAACTAAATAGAGTGCATAAAACTCCTGTAGGAAATCTTTGAGCACGACCACTCAAAAGTGCGGGATCACTTTCTAATTCCATGGTCGTTGCTGATTCTTTATTCTTTCTACTGTATATTGTAAAACGATGCTGAAGGAGTCTAAAATATGTAATCAAATCTCCTTCAAAGAGTTGGTGTTGAGATGGGTCTGCTACTTATGCTCCGTAAAGCCTCAATAAGGGCTCCAATCGGAGGTGCTGTTAACTGTAAATGAACTCTAAATGAACTTCTCCTTTGCAGCAGAGGTAAGTTTTGGTCTGCATGAGAGCCAGTTTCATCATAGTGCTTGATAGGTTTTGCGAATGCACTTGACAATATTGTTCTTGCAAGAACTACTCCAGAAAGACTGACCTCCGTGTCTTAAAATAACAACTGTCTGTTGTTGTTACATAATTACCTAATTCTATGTGTTATTTCATAGTTTTGAAATCACTAAACAAAAACAAAGGAATCTGTAAGTGATCCCAAACTTTTGACCAGTTGTGTATGTGTATACACATGTTAACTATGGGATAACTAGAGCAAATAAGAAATTAGCCCTTCTCTCAAGGTCATAATTAAATATAAATAAACAGGACACAAGAGGACACATTGAAGGATCACAAGCCTATTTCTACAGCATGATACTCACACCCCAAAATCCATTAACCTGAGAAAGTTAAACATATTTATTATAATATAAACATATAACTAAATTAACCATCATTATAAAACAAAAGACTCTTATCTTGTGAAAGACTTACTAGGGTTGTTGGTCATGGCAGACCAGGTGACGTACATGGTGTACAAACTGATGAGGGACGACTGGAGCAGACCAGATTGTGGAGAGGCATTCTGTGACACACAGTAGGAACCGAGATGAGACTAAACTTTCTGAAATGTACAATTCTCAGTAGTGATATTAAAAAATAGAGCCCAAAAAACTGCAGGGGTCTGTAAAGGAGATTTTATTAGTACATTTGACTGGTCGATTTAATGAGTTTAGAAAGAAAGAAAAATCCTTAAAAACAACTAATTCCACCTAGGCCCTAATAGTGTTCTGGCTGTACAATATTTAGAAATGAAAGCTCTACTGCACAAGCAAAAATATTATTGCACACATTCCCCCCAAAATTAGCCCAATAATTGACTAATTTGATTACATTTATCAAATAAATGAGTGTGTCGATTAAATTTATTCTGCAGTATAAAGTTAAAGAACACCTGCTCAAAGGCTATTTTTGAGCAAATGCAGGGAAAAAAAAAGAAAAAAAAAAGACTCCAATAAATCTAACCAGCGTACACAAAAACAGCTGTAGATTTTAGAGATAGGGCGAAAAAAACTAATTTAAGTTACATACTGCGATTCTTTTGTGTAGCAATTCATGCATCACCACACTGACTCCAAAATCGATTTTTTCTAAATAAATTTTTTATTTATATATTTCATTTGAGGTGTTACAATGTTGCCATACTTCTATTATCCAGCAGGTGGCATGCTTGAAGCTATTGACAAAGCACGGCATTCTGTGTGGTAGGAGAAAATTACACGTAAATGTGAGTTTGTTTAAAACTGTAACACCATCGGATATCGAATTGGGATTATTTGATTATTTATAAAATCATTAAGACCAACATGCTTGAATCGCAATACATTCAAATCGGCACCTGAATACCATGATAATATTATATAGGGAGATCCCTGGTGATTTCTCTCTCTTTTCATGGTTTTCAGATTTCATCTTTGGGTGCAACGTGTGACAAAGATAAACTGCAGAAATTATTTAAATTCACAGGATATGGCATTTTTCTTATATTGGATATTATTGAAGTAATCTTCAAATTCACCTGGTGTCCAAGCTGTAATATCTTGGGCAAGAGATTCTTGTAGCAGTTATAAAACGTTTCATAAATTTAAGTTAACACATTGCGTTTCTAATTACATTCAAGAAAAGTCAGCAAGTGCTCTATAGAAGTCCACTTCTCCAAGCTGAAATGGAACTATGAGGAAAATAAAAACTGCATTCCTCACTGTAGTAAAGTCCTTGTTATTACTCATATAATACAGCAGAATACACATCCTATCCTATGTACATCAACAAGTGTAGGGTCCTAAGATCATACCTGCACTTTGGGCAGAATGGACACCACAGAGATGATGATACAGAAGATGAGGTTCAGGCTGATGAAGACCTTGTGCTCTGTGCAGCCGTCAGGTTTAGTGTAATACAGATAGAAAAGCACCACAGCAGCAAACGCCAGGGCATAATGTAGGATGGTAAAAAACAGTAGACCTACACACAAACAAACCCCACTCTCAGATTATATCTCCGGTACGAGTGTACCCTAAGATTAGCCATTGTAAAGGAGATAGATTCGCAGTCTTACCAAAAAACCAGCATTTGCTGTTGCCCTCCTCTGCATTTCTTACCCACACCTCATTCCACGAGTGAGCAAAGTCGATCAGGAGGATCAGCTGGATCAGGATGAACAAGAAGGAACCCACAATGCCAAAGTGGAACCACACTGTACACACACACACACCACACACAAATAAGAAAGATCAAGATAAAGAAAGACAACCCATACAGTGTTTGAGGTTTTTTAAACAGATGTATCTGCACAACCTACAATATACAGACGGCTTTGCAGATAAATAAGAATTAAAACCAGAGAATTATTTCCTGACCTCATAAACAACTCATCTCAAACAACTCATTAGAAAAGTTGTCACTGTGGTGTAGTTTATATTTGAAATGCAGTAACAAACTAATAAAACCCAGCTCTGAAATCTCTATATTTCTCTAGAGTTTCTTTAATTTCCCTCAGGATGAGCCATTTAGGCATCAGTGACATACTGTAGCAGGTAATAATACTATGAGGCACACGATAACATCTTGCCTAATTTCTAGTACCATATGCGCAAATCTCAACACTCTCATAATTATCAATAATAATTGATCATTACCATCTATCCAACTGAAAACATTTTCCATTTACTCAAAACTCAATTCTACTACTTTATAATGATTCTCAGAATCATATAATCAAAATGACAATAATAATAATAATAATAATAAACATATTAGGTGATTACTGCCTGCTGAAACAATGCTGCCATTTCCTTTTTCCCCACCTACACTTGGACAGAAATTAAACCAACTCTGGGCAGAAATAAATGTTACGACACTATATAATGTTGTCAAAAGTACGCTGAATACATTCCGCAATCATAGCTAAAGGCTTCGAAAGAGTTTGAGGCTTTTTTTTGGTCTTGGTAGTGTATATGCCCAAATAATAATAATAATATTATTATTATTATTATTAATATTATTAACAGCCTACAAGAAACTTGGAGATTGGAATAGAAATTAATCTTCTAACAGGTTAATAACAATTCCAGTTTCAAAAACTAAAAATCTCTGAAAGGTTCTAGGAAATACTTGTATAAGGGATATGTAGATAGCGGTCATCAAAATATGTCAGAGGTGTGTTCAGATTGGCATCTTTTACAGATAATCAACAGCACAATATTTATATTAGACATACCATCATTAAACATTCCATCAGGGATAAAAAAGGCTCCAACAGTGATCCCCACCAAGATTAGAAACTTGAAGAACCAGAAGCTGAAAATATAAAAGGCACAGGGAAGATAGCTTAGAGTACAGTATTACACAATTACAAAAATGACGGGACGCTAGGGCTGCACGATTCTTGACAAAATGCGAATGAAAATGTGATTTTTTCTCCATGGGAATTGAAATCTGGGAATTTCTTAATGGGAATTTTTTTTCTTCCAACAAAAAACATTGAGTGCACTTAAGAAAAAAAGTGTTGTCTGCACAGGACAGGATTCTCTTGTATTAAAATAAAAGTCACCTTTACCCATTTTAATGTAAATAAAGTGAAACGTTGTTAAACAAATAGAATATTAACAATAATTCATAAAAATAACTAATAAGTAGAACTTGTGTATCTTGGACACTCAGACAACTACAGAACTTCATCACATGTTTTAGCTTTTGTTATTATTATTATTATTATTATTATTATTATTATTATTATCAGCATAAGGTAAATGTAACAGTGTTAGGTAGTTATTGAATATAGTTATTAAATATATAGCTTACAGTGTATAATTTATTGTTGTCAAAGGGTTTATTGCTCAATCTTAACACACTTCCAGTATACTCCTCTGTAGCTTTCGCTATGTTCTCAGAGTCTCTGTGTAACAGCTAGAAATCAATATGGAAGGTTTGATTATCTAATACTTTAAATTACAGCCCAATTCGACCTGTACGTGCCTGTTTTTCATCAGACAGTAGTATGTATTTAATTTTTTAGCATGTGTGTGAGAGACATTTACCAACAACAGATGCACAGTAAACTTATGCCATAATAAACGCAATAACCGAAGAAAATCTAACTAATCTAAAATACATCTTATCTACGCGGTTTCGCGTGATGGCTCGGTTCATTGCTATACACTACGCAAGTTTTGGCGTAGTGATAATGTTTCCAATATTTCCACGAGAAAAAACAGTTACTTGCGGTGCCTCACTGCGAGTCAAACCGCATGGGTGTTTGACACACCTATACGCATTGAGCGGACACATGAAGCATTCAGAAACAGGTCATCAGAATGTAAAAAAGAAAATTCAGCGGAGCTGGAATTCAGCGAGTGTTGTAATATTAAGCATAACACAAGTGTGAGTTTACTAGTGTGAGTAACAAAATAAAATCAGGGTGCAAAACAGTTTTTGGCATCAAAATAACAGCATACTACCACAACTCCTGATTACTGGTTAGCTTGTTTAGCTCCACCTCTTTGTTACACGTCATGTGAGTGACAGCGGAACGCCGTAAATGAGGAAGAGAGATGAGAAGCGATTGAGTTGCATAACTAAATCATTTGCTATAATCTCTGGCCTGATTGGCAATTTAATAGTGTTTTGTGTTGCACTGTGAGCGCAACCAGTGACCTTGACTGATACAGCAATCCGGGATTGTTGTCAAGTAAATAAGTGAACTTGTGAATGCTGCGTGATCTCAATGCAGGAAAATACATTCAAATGAATCGCTGTCTTTCAGAAACGAGATCGCATGCATTTGTGAATCGAGATCGTGATTTTTTTTTTTCCCGATTAATCGTGCAGCTCTACAGGAAGCTTAACCTTTTCACAACACAATGACAATCTCAGACATTAGACAACAGGTGCAGTAATTCTACAGCTCACCCATTCTGAATAGCAGCCCGAGGATCCTTGCTGCTCCGTACACGGATCATGATGGCAGCAAAAAGGAAGAAGAAACAGGCCATGGCGAAGCACATGCGGTAAACAGATTTGTAGCCCACAATCACATCACAGTTAAACTGGTTCTCCATCCCTACCATAGTGGTCCCACCTTGACAGAAGCCAGGAATCTGTGTAGTAAAATAAAGTATGTAACATTATATTAACAAAAAACACTGCGCACTGGAGGATGCAGTTCTCACCTTAAGAAGCTGTGTCTCCATGCCAGGCAATATCATAATTATAGACACGACCGTGCCCAGCAACAGGAAGAAGGAGAAGATCAGCCGAGTGACTGTAGAGTTGTTGGATGAGGGACAGCAACCACAGAGAAGACACGGGGCAGAGCCACACAAACACGAAGCCTAGAAATATTAGTATTTAAAAATAGATCAGTTTTCTTAAATGTTTACATGAACAACAATGAAAAACAGGTCAGCCTACACTGAATCACGCACGTCCTGACTCAGAGCTGGAGAACATGGTGCCAAGAGGAGAAAATGTATCACAGCGGAGTTATGATAAGACGTATAGCCATGCCCTAATGGACGTTTCCATTATAAGTGCTCAATAAGATTTCATTTTGAGTACAAATAAGAAGCCCGACTGATTTACAGTTCTGTCACAAGATACAAAGAATACCAAGTTAGTTGTACACTACCAGTCAAAAGTTTGGACACACCTTCTAATTTCATGGTCTTTCCTATTTTTATTTCTTTCTACACTGTAAAGCAACAACAAAGGCATTCAAAATATACAATAATCTCATCTGAACCGTTCATATTGAGATGTGTCTACTTATGATCTGCAAAGTCTTAACGGCACGAATTTGAGGTGCTGCTAATTGGTGATTTTTGAGGCTGATAACTCTAAATGAACTTCTCTGCAGTAGTGGTAAGTTTTGGTCTAGCTTTCCTGGGATGGCCTTCATGAGAGCCATTCATCATGGTGCTTGAAGGGTTTTGCTAATGCACTTACTGAACTGTATATGATTAAAATGACAACAAAAATCTGACTTGACTTGACATTTCATAGTTTGGGGGGGGGGGCAGTTTTGTTCTAAGATGCTGAAAATAAATCCCAAAACAAACAAACAAACAAACAAACAAACAAACCATTGAATTAGAAGCTGTGGCCAAACATTTGAGTGGTATTATACAATCAGTATTGTCTTTAAAATTTCCATGATGACATCAAAACCCCGGCTACTTCCTACTGGCGTTAATGTTAATTATTACCCAGTATTAAATACATTCATACACATAGCAATTAATTAGACTAAATACAAGAAGAAAGCCAACAAGCATACAGACTAGGAATCTACAACCACCATACACAGTAAACTCTGAAAGCATCCTGTTGCAGTTATATACCGAGAATTCCAGATGCTTCTTTTACATAAAAATCCTCATCCCAAATGAATTCAGGCCTTGAATTTAGATTTTTTTTTTATATTTATTTTGAAAATAGATGATAATAAATCACAGACCCTAACCTATTTTGTAATGACATGTATAAATGTCGCACTTACTGTAAATGTAAAGATGGTAAATGACAGCAGTATGTGTATATATACACAGTAGTTGTAAGAGCTAACCAGAAATACTTGTTATAAAGCTACTGTAATAAGAAGCCATTTTGGATTAACCGTCTGGCTGTCACCGTCTCACGGAAACAAACTAATAATAATAATAATGACAGAAATGTCACGCTGTTACAGTAAACACTACACCACGGTCATTCCGCTAGTTATCTGACTGAATAAACAGTAAAGTTGTATTTCTACAGAGCTGCATCTTAGCAAAGCCATCCGGCTACCTTCCGTCTGAGTACAACAGAAACTGATAAACAAGAAATAACACTTACACAGCTTGCAAGTGAACATAATGCCATACAGGCCCCCATGTTCGAGCAGTCAACAACTATTCAGAATTTTTCAGTTCAGGCTTTACTCGGTAGCTAACAATCCGCTAGCCACAACTTTAAACGGTAGAGACACTGAAGGGTGTAGTTCCGGAAAATAAAGCACACCCTCAACCCCCCAAAATAAAAGTCTTCACGGAGATAACGTACCCAAGCCAGATTCAATGGGGGGGGGGGGATTAATAAAATAATATATATATATATATATATACACAGTATATATAATATCGACAAGCCAGATTCAAACCAGATTCATAAAAAATAAATAAATAAATTATATATATAATTTTTTTATTTTTTTTTATTTTTTTTTTATTTTACATTTTTTAAATATTTTTTTATGAATCTGGTTTGAATCTGGCTTGCGGACATGTCCAAGAAGACTTTTAAAATATAGACCATTATATTTATTTACTGATGTCACTACCCTTTCCCAGGAGACTTAGGATATGAGGTGGGGTACACCCTGAATGGGGTGCTAATCCATTGCAGGACACACACACGCTCATTCACACACCACAGGCAGTATGACTAATCTGTGGGCATTGCTGACGCAACCTTCCCATTTTATCTGGACTTGGGACTGGCACTGCATTCAGTGGCTGGGGTTTGGGCATTTGTCAGGAAGCGAACCCGGGCCTTCTGCATGGTGGCCGAGGTTTCCCTCGATGGGTGCAGTCGAATGACCAACAACAATTAGCCAAATCTTTGTCTTTGGGCTTGTTGGGAAACCCAACAAGCATACAGACTAGGAATCGGACTTGGAGTTGCAAGGCGACAACTTATGCCATCATAACTTTTAATTACTAAAATGCTCCAAAACCCTAACCACTCACACTCATATTCTAGAATATTAAAAAAGAAACAAACAAACTAATAAATTAAAAGACTACAACTACTATACGCAGTAAACTCTGAAAGCATGTACATACTGTACTGTTACAGTTATATACTGAGAAACCCAGATGCTTCTTTTACATAAAAATCTTCAGCCCAAATGACATTGAGACTTTGAATTTAGATTTTTTAAACTTAGATTTGAAAATAAATAATAGATGATAATAAATCACAGACTAAAATAAACCCATTTTGTAATGACGTGTATGAATGTCACAAACATCACAGTGAAAACAGTGACACACCTTAAAAACTGTGTTTAACTGAATCACAAAGACCAGTTTCCATTCTTCATATTTTCTCAGGGTGGAGCAATATTTAGATTTAATTCCTCAATGTTTCACACCTTATTCTCCTTTTACTCTAAGCTCCATATACTGTATCCTTCCTGTTTTCTCTGTGTATTTCAGAAATGTCATATGATTTTATTTCCAGCTTTATTTTGTTTCTAAGATACTGAAAAGTTTAAAATATAATAGAAATCATAATTAAAATATTTTAAGCTATCAATAATCTTCAATTAAGTAAAACCTGTATGGAGTGACTTGAGAAAGCCTACTGTATTTATTTCATTAGTTCAACAGTTAAATACATTTAGTCAATGTTAAATCTAGCTTACTTTTATTTTCTAATCTTCACCTTTTAAGCCAGCAATAAACATGGCTTAAATTGAACCACTTTAATAAATGCAGCAGTAAATGCTCAGTCTTTCTGAAACCTTGATATATAGGTGTAATTTCCTCAAACAGTGAATGTCATGCTTTGATAAAGTTGTGGTATAAGCTGTATTGTATAGCCTGATTAATTCTGCCTGTAAACTCTTACTGAAACTTGAAATATATGCAATGGTCATGTGTTGTTTACATCAAATTAGAGAAGTGAGGTTATGTACAGATGACAACAGACAAACTTTCTCACATCTGCATGACATTAACAAAACTATTTTAGCCAACACAACATAACTGAAGTACTGTAATCACTCATCATTATTCAAAATAGGAACAGAAATCAGTCAAATGAAGCAACAATGCTTGTATAAGGCTTGAATAAGGCTTGTATTTTAATGTCAATATTACCAATGTGAAAACTAATCTATTTTATAAAATGTACAAGTCTTTAAAATGTGTCAGTAAGGGTTTTTATTCAATAGATTAAGTTAATATATATATGCGAAGCATCTTTCAATAAAATGTGACTAAAATCTGAGATTCATTTTACTTTTACGTTTTCACATTTGAAGATGCAGATTGAAAAAGGTTGGAGAAACATATCTAAAAATGCTAAAATATCTAAAAACATGCAAATTAACAACTTCAGTTACTATAGAATATGTAGTAGAAAATTCAACCATGTGAGGGGTTTTCCCATGCTTTCACACACATTTGACTATTGAATATTCAAACTGAATATTCTCTTCAATTTTATTTGCATGAATAACATCAATAACAATTAACATTATCACCTAGCACATATATAGATATATAATTAACATTCCTACTACTGCCAAATGCCATAACGTAAAATTTACATTTCCGACATTTGGCAGACACCCGTATCCAAAGCGACGTCCACTTTAAGGGCTCAACAGCCCAACTCAATGGCCCAACAATGGTGGAGTGGTTTGAAAGTGGGACCTTCCGATCATTAATCCAACACCTTAACTATAGAGCGACCCCTGACTCCTGGAAATCCACTTATTATATATTTTCAATCAGTATAAATAAAAGCCTTATTCTATATCCTCAAATCTGTTACAAGTTTACTCAGGACATTCTTGGGTTTCTGTGTAGAGTATGTGTCTAGAGTAACAGTGACTTTGTCAAAAGTTCCTGCTGGAAAAAAAAATCACACATCTCCTGATTAACATTGGTTCAGAGATAAAATGTAGCAGGTGGCACAGTGGATTAGTGGTTAGCACTGTTGGCTTGTACCTCCAGGGTCTGGGTATGATTCTCGCCTCGGGATCTGTGTGCATGGAGTTTGCAGGTTCTCCCCGCGCTTGGTGGGTTTCCTCCAGGTACTCCTGTTTCCTCCCACAGTCCAAAGACATGCAGATTAGTCTAACTTGTGTTCCCAAAAGTGACCGTAGTGTTTGAATGAACATGTGCATGTGTCCTGCGATGGATTGGCACCCTCTTTGCGGTTTGCGCCCTAGGTCTACTGGCCCCGCTGCCCTGTATACAGGATAAAGTGGTATAGACAATGAGTGAGTGAGTACGAGTGAGGAAAATCTACCCAACGAAAGAAATGTTAGCACTTTTGTAAGTTGCTCTGGATACGATAATCTGCCAAATGCCTAAATGTAAAATCACTTTTTGTAAGTAGCTCTGGATAAGAGTGTCTGCCAAATGCTTAAATGTAAATGTGAATGTGAAATGTAGAACTAGTTGTATTAAAAAACAAAACAAAACAACATTATTAGAACATAATTAGTACATTTACAAATGTCAAACAAAGAAATGACTATGAAACACTGTAAACTGCGCCCTAAGTCATATGGGAGAGGCTCCTGGCTCTGCGGCCCTGTATACAGGATAATGCGGTATAGACAATGAGTGAGTGAATAAGAGTGAGTAATTAAAATCACTGTTTGTGAGTCGCTCTGGATAAGAGCGTCTGCCAAATGCCTAAATGTAAATGTAAAATGTAGCACATGTAGTTTTCCTTTCTTTTTTTTTTTTTTTTTTTTTACCATTTAGAACATAATTAGAACATTTCAAAAGAAATGTAAAACTGCAAACTCTTAAAGCCCTGAGTGTCTAGTTTTATACTGTGGCTCTGACTTCACAAATAAATTCAGTGCCTAACACAGTGAAAACTAAATGTTGGTTTTCTGGTAATATGAAAAAACAAACAAACAAACAAACAAACAATGCATTAGGAGTTTTGGAGGACATTTTGTGTTTGAGTGTGGGTCGCTGATTTGGAGAGGATTTTTTGTGCGCATACTTGGCAACCTCAGCACTGTCGCCTTGCACCTCCAGGGTCTGGGTTCGATTCCCGCCTCTGTGTGCATGGAGTTTGCATGTTCTCCGCGTACTCCGGTTTCCTCCCATAGTCCAGAAACCTGCAGGTTAGGCTAACTGCCCCTAGTGTGTGTGTGTGTGTGTGTGTGTGTGCCCTGCGATGGATCGGCAGCCTGTCCAGAGTGTGCCCTAAGCCTCCTGGGATAGGCTCCAGGTCCCCGCGACCCTGAATACAGGATAAAGCGGTATAGAAGATGAGTGAGAGTGAGTGAGTGAGTGAGAGCGGCAACCTCGCTCCCAGTCCTCTGTATTGTTTGACTGGAAGCTGAAACATAATGAACGCTGCCTCTGTTTTCTCACCCAGTTTCCTGAATGTAATGGTACAGTCCTGTTCGCTTGGCAGTGTCTAGATCTATACACACCCCCTCTTCGCAGTCTCCCAGTTCGCGACTGAGAGAAAAGGAGAGAGAGAGAGAGGTGAAATCATATCACACATCAGAGGCAGGTGGTCCTTGAACACCATGTCTACCATCAGTGTGTGTGTGTTGGAGGAGACACGTAGCGCCTGAATACCTCACTCACCGGTAAGCTTCTTATTCATTTCCCCCCATCATTTTAAAGATTAATCAGGCCTTCGCTATGTATTCCGACCTGCTACCCAACATTATACGACATGTGTTTGCAGAACGATAGGAAACACCGTGGTTATGTAAGAGCTCCAGTGCCCTGACAGGTTGTGGCAGTTAATTAAACAGAGTATAAAGGTCTTGCATCGCCTTATACATGTTTATTCACGTTAATACCAGACAAGCAGGAGTCGGGAACAATGCACAAATCAGATAAGATTGAAAAGCTCAAATTATTCTGTATTACTCAGAAATGACCATGGACACACTTGGGATCATAACAAAGGTGATGTGATCCTGGACTAAAATATTTTAAGCGTGAACAGATCACTATTCCACTGACTGTGTGTGCATTGAACAAGCATGAGGTCTTTTACCCCCTACATGCACTGCATACTTTCTCAGGTGCTGTCATTATTCAATTAATATTAAAAAGCCTAACCGACACAAATGACTTTTCAGTCTGTTTGATCTGTTTGATGTAAGCACCCTTTAATCACTTTAATCAGTTTCACTTCTATCGAATTTGTTCGATACAGACATTGTAACATAAATAAGACAACTATACTGTATATGTGTGTATATATATATATATATATATATATATATATATATATATATAATAAAACGAGAGTACTGAATACAAAATGTGCAGGAAAAGGGGATGTACATGCTGTGCACAGCATGTAATAGTTTGTCCAGGAAACAGCAAGCTTAATATATTAAGTATCTAATAATAGTAACAATTGAACAAATGAATACATGCCTTGCCTGCCCTTAGAGTGATGTATTCCAGTGATTGCAGTAATTCTGCTTCGAGCGTCTCTACAAGTTAAGACAAACACATTAAAACAGATTGCTTGCCGTCCTCTATATGATTTATAAGGAAAGGAAGGCCGCACTGAATGCGAGTGTCACGCAAGGACACATGAAGAGATCTTGGCTCTTGAGGTCTCTGTGCTCTGTGTTTACCTCCACCATGTCATCTAAGATTTGTCACAGCCCTCATATCTTATGCAACACACTCCCTGAGCCTGTGTGGACACACTCTGACACAGGTGATGAACATCAGAATAAGTGTTTTTTGCTAATCAAGTAGAGAATGACAGATCTCAGTGAAACATGATGTGTTTTAAGATCTCTTTCGTAATTAAAAAAAAAAAAAAAAAACTTTTTAATTTCAAGTTATTTCTAAGCCCTTTTGAGGCATAACGCGGTGTCTGTTCCTGACAACTGTTTTTACTTAAGTGATGGAGACTAATCTTTCTGTGGCCTACAGTATATGTGTGTGGGCTTAGAAAAACCTTCACATGGGAAAATCTTTGACATTTTCTACTCTACATGATTCTGAAAACTACAGGCTTCTCTGAACTGAAATATCATTGTCTTTGGCATGCTATAGCTGTCACAAGTCAAGTCAAATCTAGATACCTGAAAAAGTGGAACGGGATCTTTAGAGTGATTGCTTTTACTGCCATGTTTGTTAAACTGGCTCCTTACACTACATGGTTAGAAAGTAAGAAAGACATTTTATTTGTATTCTTTTGATTAAACACATTTGTGGTGAGAAGTTTCCATACACATCATGAACGTGAATGTCATGGCGAAATTGCGCTTTCTGTTAATTGTTTGTAACAATCTTTCAGATTGTACACCATACAGTACATCTATAATAGAATAGTAACCCCAAGAATTTGGTTCAGAAATTGTAATTTATTTTGGCTTAAAAAAAAAAAAAAACATTAGCACTGTTGCCTTGCACCTTCAGGGTCCAGGTTCCTTCAGGGTGCCTTTGTATTCATGGAGTTTGCATGTTCTTGTTCTTGGTGGGTTTCCTCCGCACACTCCGGTTTCCTCCCACAGTCCATGCAGATTACAGTAGGCTAATTGGTGTCTCCAAATTGCCTGTAGTGTGGGAATGAGTGTGTAAGTGTGAGAGTGTGCTTGTGTGTGTGCCCTGCGATGGATTGGCACCTTGGCCAGGGTGTACCCCGCCTCGTGCCCCAAGTGTCCTGAGATGTACCCCAGGCCCTTGACCCTGTACACAGGATTAAGCAGTATAGAGGGTGGGTGAGTGAGTGAGTAAAAATAAACACAGGGTCAAGAATATAAGTACATGGTCAAAAATATGCAGTACATACTGTACAGCACACCTATCATTTGGTTCATTGTCCCCTAGCAAGATGTTTTAGCAGATGCTTGTGGTAACCATCAGCAAAATTCTGACACCGTTCTTTACTCCTCAAAACATACCTCTGGACAAAACGTTTCTAAAGAAGGCTTTTTCATTAATTGAGGTATAAGGTTTTGGATTAAGCAGGGGTCCTTTCTTACAGGCCAGCCTGTCAGTCCATGGTGACCGTGACACTAGTGTTCTAGCAGCTTCCAATTTATGGCAGACCTGCACCCTGTGGTTCCTGACCATACTAACTAATTTTCTCTCAGTTCAGTTTTATGACTCTTTGTGTCTTCTTCCAGACCTTACTTACAATTTTTAAAAAAAACTGATCTTACAGAATCTACAGTTGATTAAAAATGGCGCCAGGAGACTTTCCTGACTTGACTGCCATCCTGTTTTTCAGATGTGTACGGAGCTCCTTGGTCTTTCCCATTGTACTGTGTGTTGGTCAATCAAGTGCTGTCAATGTGTTTTTATTTAGGCACAGAGAATCTACCCGCTGTAGTAAGTCAACCTCACTATCAGAAGTTGAGAGGACTTGTGCTTGGCAAAAAAACAAAAAACATAAAAGGCCTTTCAGCACCACTGAATGAATTATCTGAATCAGTGTATATAGTTTTTGACCCTATAGGTACAGTTTTGACCCTGTGTTGATTTCAGACAACCCCAAAAATTGAACCATGTGTTCCAAATTTTTGGGGTATTGTACCACCCCAGATAAAGACCCCTCACATATTCACTCATTGTCTATACCGCTGTATCCTGCATACAGAGTTGTGAGGGGCCTGGAGCCTATCCCTGTAGACTTGGGGCATGAGGCGGGGTACAATACACTCTGAATGGGTTGCCAATCCATCTCAGGGCAATCCAACACACTTGCATGCTTATTCACACACTACAGGCAACTTGGAATGCCAATTAGCCTAATCTGCATGTTTTTGGACTGTGAAAGAAAACCAGAGAAAAGCCACCAAGCATGGACCGATCATGCAAACTCCGTGCGCACAAACCCGAGATGTGAAGATGCAAGATGCATAAACCACCAAGTCATCTTGCTGCCAGAAAAAGACCAGTTCAGAGAAATCAATGAAAGGCCAATATTATCACAACATTTATATTCATGATGAGGATGTGTAAATGTGTTTCAAAATGTGTGTATTTGTAATGTAGATGGAGCAGCATTGCGATAGTCTGGTAGTAATATACTGTAACACATCACCTTATAACTTTAACACATCCTCAATTTTTTTTCATGGTTTATGGATACAGAGTACTACAGAGTACTGCCTTCGTGTTACCTCATTGTAATTTTTGAGAACAGTAATGTCCATTAAGCCAATATTTTTCATATTTAAATGATCACTTTAATTAGAGCATCAAGTGCACTTCAACAAGTGGGCAGTAATTTATAGAAGAAAAAAAAAAAAAGGAGGAAGAGATTCTGAAGATGAAGTGGAATATGAGTTTTCTCAGCTAATATACTTTGATATAGACTAGCACATAGGATGAGACTTAATTTTATTCAATTAATTTTGATGTATAATTTGTGTGCATATCTATATGATTATAGATATATATTATATATTTTTTATTTTATTTATTTATTTTTAAATCCTACTCACCCATGTATCGTCTCGGATCCTCTCACTCTGATTACTTATCTATTTATTATTCTTACTTTTTTTTATTTATTTTTATTATTAAAAATATGTGAAAAAAAAGTGGATCCCTCAGTTTAAATAGATAAGACACATCTGCTATGCATTTCTAACGATTTAATGGCAAAGCAATACATTTTGGTTTCTTAGAAGAAAGGAAGGAAGTATGAGGAGGAGGAGTGTCAGTCTCTTCTACAGAGCAGGTGATGCACTCTGCAACATCGTCTGCTAAATAATCCTCTGGTTCATACAAAATGGATTAGAAAGCTTCCCAGATAACAGCAAGACAGCAGGCAGGCGAGAGGAAGAGATATTTGTGAAGACTAACAGAACGAAGAAGAGGAAAAAATCATGATGATGATGAGTTAGAAAGGCAAATGTTAATTGTGTGAGTATAAAATGATTTATCATGTGATACAGTGACCTGAATAATGAATGTATTAAAAGTATACGAGCACAAAGAGGTAGTTTATGATGTGAAACACCTAATTTACCATCAGTATGACAAAAGAAGACATTCACTTACAGATTTTCAAGTCAGGTTTATTTTCTTTATGTAATAAATGTGTGCGGTTTGACTATATTGGAGGTATTGGAGGTAAACATAGACTGTAGTTAATGCTCTTTTATAATTATACAGGGATGAAGCTACAGAAAAGGTCAGAGAGAAAGAAGGGGGGTGTGTGAGAGCTGTTGATGAGATTTTTCGGTGTGTAGACTACACACACACACACACACACATATACACACACACACACACACACACACACTATAAACCCTGCAAAGTAATGTAGCGATTCCTGTACCTAAAATACATACTTGAAATGTGTTGCCTTTGCCAGTAGGTCACAGAATAGCACCTTGTGAAAAAAACATTATATAATGTCTGACAGCCTGACAGCAGATACAGATTGGTAGGTCTGAACAAGGATACTAATTCTTATATTCCTATAATACTTTTAAATATTTTAAACATACTTTAAAAAATATATTTTAAGGCCCTAAATGGCTCTTACTGTATGTTACAGGTGCAATTCATCTCTCAATACTAAATCCTCTTTCTCCATATTTTCCAGTTCTGTTCAAAATAATATAAAGCTTGGCTATTAAGGACTCTAAGACTCTTTTCTCTAACCTTTTCCACATATTTTTCCCGAAAGCAATCGACAACACAGGATACCAGCTTTAGTGGCCACATTCACCAGTCTAACACATCTACCATTAAATTATTAACTGAATGAAGCATAAAAGTAGACCGTCTGACCCCTGTATTAGAAAACACTTGAATAATATGATTAGCTGAGCAATTAATCATTAATATTTAATTATTACAGCCTTCTATTTCTGTTCACCTTCGCCCGGTGTCCCTGTTTTAGTTTTAGTGTGTATTTGGTTGCTGTTTCTGGCTGCACCTTCAGATGAGCGTGTGCTAAGAGAACCGTGAAGCTATTACACAGTGTTTGGGATTTATGTTTGATGACTGCTCCGGGAAAGCCGTGATTGCTTTAATAAGCTATATCGAAACAGAGGATTCAGACAGTAGTGCAGACATTTCTTCTAGAACGACAAGAATAACACAGTCGATGGAGAAAATGGAACCAAACTGCAACCTGGGAGTAATTTGTCAAAAGAGATTACCTGTTGCCATGCAGTAGCTGATAGGTGATCACGTGATGTTGCCATGGTTACGGCGCTCCGACAGAGACAGAAAACAGAGGGTGATTAGGTATACCAAGTTATGTTATACTATATTATAAAAGGCTTGTTTAGTGAGCTGTTATGTGTTATGCAATCATATAATAGGACCTTTTCCTGGGCCGTGTTCTATCCTAGGCTTGTTTAATTCGAAGAGACATTAACATGGGTCAAGCAATAAAACGAATGCTGTGGTATGTGGCAGGGTGTGTGGCATTTCAAGTGATCTGTCTCCCTCTGCTGGCACGTTAGGTTTGCTTATTCCAGCTATTGTGATAAACGCTGTAAAATCTGCCATGTACTGGCAATGCAGTTTGTCCTTGTAATATTGCTGCAATGATTTTGTTTCAACCTGTGTTTTTTTTTTCCTTTTTTTTTTTCCCCCTTTCCCTTCTCCCAGAGATGACCGAACTGGAGCCGGTGTTGGACTTCGCCTCATCAGGCCGTTCTGGCCGCCGCAATGCACTGCCTGATATCTTGGGTTCTCCTGCTGGAGTCCCCCCTGACTTGTCACTCAAACTGGCTGAACTGTCCCTCACTGGTAATACTACTGAATCATAAAACAGTAGTGAAAGTATCAGCGTCATAATTACCGATCACTTTGTTTTCAGTAGTGACAATTGTTAGCACCATCAACATTATAGATGTATAATATGCACAAAAAAAATAATAATAATAATGCCTTGAGCTTAAACATAATGGGACAAATATATTTTAATTTAAATTTCTTCAAACAGAAGTGCAAAACATTGACTTAAAAGTTCCCTGCACACTTACAATGAATATTTGATGATGCCTCCCCTGTACTGTCTGTTCCTGTAATGGTACAAAGTTGAAAAACTTGTTTTAGTAAAATATTTACTCTCATTTATATGCTTTTGTGTGCATGATACTATTTCACATCAAATAATGTTTCTTCTTTACAAAAAATATGTGCTTGATATAGTAAACCTGTGCATCCTAATCCTTTTCCTCTTTTTAAGATGGGCCAGCAGGAGTTCAGTCTCCCAGCACGGATGAGCCCCCTACACCCACAGAAAGTCCAGAGGGGAAGGAAGGATCATAGACCAGAGCAGCGCCTGTCAAACTTTTAGCTCAAAATGGCTTTCAGCATCACTGCTGTCCTCCCTGCACGAATGCAGATTTCTTCCACTGGGCTTAGGAGGACTCTACAGACTGTTACAGCATGGAAAGCAAGCAGTGGATAGGAGAAAGGACATCAAAACCAGGTCTAGGGCACAGTGCAATGAGTATGTCCAAAGACAGGAGCTGAACTTTGAAAGAGAGCAAACTTCTAAGAGCAACTCTGAATTTTTGCCAATAGACAAACCAAATCATGGGAGGATACCACTAATGAGTGCTTTAATGAATTTTACCTGTTGTTTGACCTGATGCTGTTCTTTTATGAGTTTTGTATATTTCAACATCTATTGTGAAGAGTGGATTTGTATTGTGTGATATTAGTTACATAAAATATCAGCTTGAAAAAAAGGTTTCATATGTCTTTGTTATAATGTGTACATTTATGAAAAAAAAAAAATGATCTGCAGAAAGACTGTGCTTGTGTGTCTGTGTGTGTTTCATCAGAGAGAGAGAGAGAGAGAGAGTAAAAACACATCAGAATATTATGTAGCATTATCCTGTCTCCAGCATTATAAAGCCATGAAATTCACAAAATGTTAAAAATATTACTTGTCAGTTAACAAATAAGTAAACTCCAGTACTGCACTGATAATCTTCTATGCATAAAGTCAAGGCCCAAGACTATTAGATTAGGTACTGTAAAATGCTTCAGTGGGTCAAACTGCGTGCCAGACTTTGACTAGGTAAAAGTAGTATTATATTAGTATATAGTATCAATTCTTCATCCTCCTGTTATCAAGTTTAATTACTGTTTAATGACTTTATTTATTATCGCAGGGAAGTTTATTTAAGTAATTTAATAACTGTTCAGCAATTATAGGACTTGATTTTTAAAAAATCTCTATGCTCTTTCTCTGCTTGTGTGTTCTTGTGATTTTCATGTTATTTGGGAGTATCCTTTTTTTTTTTTTCTTTCTTTCTTTTTTTTTTTGAACAATTCCGTCACCAAAGCCATGGTCTTTTTCATTTTTTTGGTGATATGCCATATTAATGTTCAGGGGCTTATATTCCTGTTTTTATGGATCTTATCCATTTCCTCCCTTTATAATAGTCCGAATAATTTTGCAGTGCTGTCTTATTTACAGTATACAAGAAATTGTTAAATGTATGTGTATAAAAATCTTATTAATGCCATCCTGACAGTTGTTTAATGGCAATAATCCACATTATTATAAAAGTGAGTGAAAGTGCACATCAGTTAAGCCATAGAATATGTGGATTACACTGTATTCTGCTCAATAACACTAAGAGGCCAATCTGTTAAACAATGACAATGTCAAAATCAATATTGTTTAGAGGCTATTATAAATGAGATGTATTGTGCATATACTGGATAAATATTATCTACTGCTTCTTCTAAAACTGTGTGTTGTTTATAAGATATGATTTTGTTGTGTTTATGGTCTACTCTGAGACACGCTGGATTTGAAATGAAACAATAACTGCGAATAAAACAGATTAATGCAATGTTAATGATTTTTTTGCTTTTTGTGAGAGTATTTTATAGAAGTTGTTTTAATTTCAAATTTATTTTGCTGCCACTGTCTAAAAATGGCACTGTCTAATTACTTACAGAGTTTGAAGACTGTGGTAATGTGTCAGTAACAAGTTAGAGGCAAAATCCTGCCTGAACAATCTTAATAATTAATTTTGTAATGAAATCCTCAGTTGAATTTTTATTACTTTACACGTTACATATTTAAACATTATAACTTTCCTATATTACCCGCTTTCACACTCCACTGATTGTGATAACAGAAGGGGTGAGTCAATTCACCTCTATGTATCTTCATTTATGAGACTGATGCAGCAGCACTTTAATCTTCTAGCATGTTCAGCTATCTATTGCTTCTCATCCTTGCACTTTGCCCAAATAGAAAAAGTTCCAAAGCTTCAACTTTCATCATCCATACATTCAGCTCCAAGTGCTCATCATCTGGCTATCTGGGACAAATCTCTGTTGTAACTGTACAGCTTCATGGACCTGTATCCCATTCTTGAAATCTGTAAAAATTGTAAAAAGGCTCTTGTTCTTGTTTGAGGGTACAGATAAATCTAAAATTTTAACATGAATATGTTTAATATGTTTAGGGTGGAGTCTTCCTTAAGAACAATGTTTAACACCATAGGACAGTGGTTCTCAAACTTTTTCTGTCATTCCCCACTTAAGGGATTTTCAAGCCCCACAACAAAATAATAACGAAATCGGCCAAGTTTACTGTTTATTGAAATATCAATTTCTAAACCAATAAGATCAAACAACGCCAAGTTCAAAACAGATAAAATACACGTGCAATTGTTATAAAAGGCTTACGTTGTCACTTATCTTTGCATAATTGAC
>JAQQZT010000033.1:20543416-20565389 GCA_030068275.1 Clarias platycephalus | reverse complement strand
AGCATGAATTAGAATAGGTACTTTCCTATTATTTTCCACTAATTTCCTCCCGTTCATTGCGCCCCACCTGTCATGTGTGTATTCCCCACTAGTGGGGCGCGCCCCACACTTTGAGAACCACTGCCATAGGATATGGTACAGTATATATCTAACAACCACAAGGTGGAGCTAAGACTCCCAACAATATTATTTATTTATTTTTTAAATTAATTAATTTGTTATATTACAACCCAACCTAAGACAATAATAGAATGCTTAATTTATTATCTATTATCTATTTAATGGATTGTATAGGATATACTTTACACCTTAAAGTATGCTCACTGTATCTTAAAATATTTGCACATTGATTCTCATTTGGCCATTCATTCATTCATTCCTTCACTAAGTCATTTCTTTATCCTTCTTAGGGTTGCCGTGGATCTCAGGAACACTGGGCATGAGGCGGGAATACCACCGGATTGGAAGTATGATTGAAGTCATAGAGACAATTGATCATAGATAGTTGACCTTCTGGCATTAGGGAGCTGAAATGAAACCAGAGAACCTTGAGAAAACCTAAAATTTTCTTAACTTTAAACTTCAGTTACTGTTGACAGAACTGAAGCCAAACATTTTCTTCATTTTTTTTTTTATTATATTTTTGCACTAGTTTTTACAGTCTACAGCATGAAATACTTTTAAAAAATCACATTCAAGACTGGAAGTTTAATTCATTTTTCTAGTCCTCATTCATTTTTTAAAACAACTCCTATTAAAAGTCTATTTCCTTTTTACAGAACAATTTGTTACGCCTCCAGCTGTCACACCGACTTGGTAAGATTAGAAGTACTTTAATCATGTTAAGACCACTTCTTTAACATCTGCTCAACTGACCCTCAAACCCTGTAGTTTTCAAATCAACAGCAAATTGCACTTGTTTGCCCTGACTCAAAAATACTGTGTTATTTTCTGTGACTCTTATTCATAAATAGATTCATAATTCATGGCAACGTCAAACACATGTTTCCTGCACTCAGTTTGTCATTGTTATATGACTTTCTATTCAATTCTGAGCAAGCAAACTGTTTCCCTCCTGTCTTGCCTTGCCCATATTCTGCAACCTACCCATTCATCCTGCCTGTATAGTACCATAATGAAACTTGACCTCCTGTTCCAGCTGGACTGTATTCAGTCAGGAACTCAGGCTACTTGTATCCACCACATCCCAACAATGCAAAAAGAAACTTGAACCAAACTGCACTGTGGATTCTACAAGATTCCCAGAATCATGGTTAATTTTCATTTGTCTTGATATCTTTTTACATTTTTGCTACACCTTGCTCAGTGGTCCAACACTGGTAGGTTGGTGGTGCTTTGGTTTAAACTCATACCCTTCTAATCAGCAGGGTGCTATCTAACCACTGAGTTACAACTGGGCTAATACATTACCTTGTGTTTTGCTCAGACTGTAAAGGGCCTGAGGTGGGCTGTGGTGCAGTGGGTGTTCTGGTGCCTTTCTATTGTTGCCAGCATTTACTTTTTCGTTGATTTGCGCTGCACTGGCTTTTCTGTGGGATTGGACTGTCCTTGACTGTCCATTGTCTTGTCACCAGTTTGCTGGTGTTATAGTTATAGTCACCAGTTTGCTGGTGATCAATGTCGTTCAGTTCACCCAACGGTGGTTTTCATGTTAAGGCTGATTGGTGTATAATGCGTCATTACTGTGCTCACTGCAGTATTGCTTTATATATATCTTTGCATGCTGGATATACTGTACAGTCTTACCAATGTGAGTTTTTAGCCTCTGCGGTGAAAATAACTTTTCTGTATGCACATCAGAGAAGGAAAATGTTTTGGGGTAGAAAGATGCATTTGTATAAGTGATATCTATTGTTCCATTCAATAAAGAATTAAAATAATAGAAAATTAGTGTATGTAACTTTTTGAAATGTAAAATGCAAGTCATGGGGAAATTTGATCAATAAAATCGACAAATTAAACTATTGACTTTTTGTGGACAACATTTGCTGTAGGTGCTTTTGCTAAGCTTAAAAATGACAAGAAATGTAAAAATTAATAAAGGCTAAAGGCTAAAATTCTATTAAAACATTTGTTTTCCCACATACTAAAACTAAAAATACTAAAACTAAAATTTAATTTAAATTAGCTACAAAATGCAGCATTTTATGACATTTTATAGCTATGTTTCAAACCTCTGAATAAGAGCGATAACAAAATCTGATTGATTTTTACATAATTATTGTAAATCTACAACTGCTCAAAAAATTAAAAAATTTCTGCTGTTTATAGTAAGTCCATTCAAGTGATACTGGGCTTACACATCATGTTGCCATAGCTACCGGGTATACTGTTGGCCCAAATGAATCCACCCAAAAGTCATAGTAGCATGTTTGGCCCTCCCCCAACCTCACGCTCCAGGAAGGGAACTGCTGATGCTATTGCCATAGTAACATGTTGCTGAGGAAACCATATTTGATAAAAAAACATTGCTGAAAATACTTTTATCAGCATTATGGAATCTTGAATATTTTATGCACATACATGCCTCTAACTAGACTATCTGCTAGAGGGTGAAAAGATTTTACAGCATAATGTAGGACTCAGGAATGTAATGGTTGAAATAACAGTACCACACATTAGTAATATTTGCAGAATGTGAGAGGGTGCATGGAGAGGGGTAAGGGAGTGGAGGCAGGAGGGTGGGGTGAGGGAGGGTGATGCATGAAGGCCAGAGTCAGAGCTAAAAATATGAAAGCATCATCCTCACAGTAAGGAACTAGTCACTGTCTGGTCACACACCAGGGAAACTGCTTGGCTGTATTTCATCAGTCAATATCACGTTAAAGCATGTCTGGGCTGAGAAACTGAAACAGTGAGAATGCGTTACAGCTCACTCAGCTCTAACATGGCAATAAAAGCCAGTAAGCCAAAGACCTATTCTGATGGTTGACCTTTGGTGAGTGTCACCCAGGGGCTTCAGAATGCAATGTGTGTTGGCATGTCTAACATTATTTGAGAGTGCCATTAAATCCAATGTTCCTGAAAGCTCAACTCCACTGGGGCAGAAGTGCTGGCTGCCCCACAATGGTGTAACAAATAATATGCGTCGAGGCGTGCCAATGAACTGTAATTAGAATGTGCCGGTGTTCTTCAGGAAAGGGAGGGGTGGGAGTGTGCAATACACACTAAAATACTGCACACGGCATTTAACATGCCATTCTGCCAACCTGCCTTCCACTGAGAGATAGAGACAGGGTGTGTATGTATGTGTGTGTGAGAGAGAGAGCGAGAGAGAGAGCAAAACTAAAGGGTCCTAAAACCTTTTGCAGCCAGAAACCCTTTAAATGCAAAATAGATTTCTCAGACGCTTTTGAATCTCTTTTCAACAAACACAATCCAAAAATTAGGCTCATTATTTAAATTCCAATAATATTATCTTTACATTATTTATAAGTTCCAATAATATTTGAGCTGTATTAAAGCCTTTTATTCCTGAACTTTCCATTAAGGTCCGGTTTAATTATTCTCTAGTATATCAACTTGTTCACAATATAAATATCACAGATCCCTGAGGGTCCTAGACTCCAGTTGGGAACCACAACCATAACAACTGATCCCACTGAGTATCACCACAGTGAACTTGTTAGAAAATATTCTGTATTATATGAGCTGTAACAGGAATGACACAGATACAAACTGTCATAGGGAAAAAAGCTCATGGAACATACAATACAGACAGAACACAAAAAGGACTAAAATTTCAGAAGATCTCCAAGCATAGAAAGCACTAGCCTTAAACTGTATAACTTATGGAAGGCTAATATTTTATTCTAAGAACATTTTGTTTTTTTTTAAATAAATAAAATACTTTTTTTTTAAATGTAGTATGTTTGAGTGCTTGAGTACGGTAAAATTAGCACTGAAATTGCTTATGCAATTAGGTTATAAACACGTGATCACACCTCCAAAGAATCAACAATCTTAATAAGATAAGAGATTTGAAGAGCCTAAGCTGGACTACTACTACAGTGAACCGTCCAGAAATTAGACCACATGAGGGTGTGTGATGGGAAATGGGAATTGATCATCTAATCCTGAAGATGATGGCGAGAGAGACGAGGATGATGTAAACCAGTAACATCTAACTCCAGTTGTGGTCTCGACTGATTTAAGACTGGACACTTGATCAATATGTTGGTCAGACTCTGATGTTTTTAACATTGATGGACAGCATGGAACAAACTAACAAAAAAACTAAACAAAACAATTTTTCACCCATATCACATAAAATCATAAACATTTTAGAAATCATACACTAATATACATTGATCAGCCATAACATTATGGCCACCCATCTAATATTGAGTACAGTAGGTTCCCCCGCTTTGCCACAGAAACAGTAATGACCTGTGCGTTCTGACATCTTTCTATTGGAACCAGCATCAACCTTTTCCTCAATTTGATCTACACTATCATTTCTATTGGATCGGATTACACAGACCAGCCTTCACACCCCACAGTGAGTGCAACAGTGAGCCTTGGCCGCCCATGACCCTGTCGCCAGTTCACCGGTTTTCCTTTCTTGGGTCACTTTTGGAATGTCCTGACCACTGCAGTCCACAAACATCTCACAAGAGCTGCAGTTTTGGAGTTGCTCTGACCCAGTTGTCTAGCAATTACACTTTGTCCTTTCTCACAGTGGCTACAGTTTCAATCTTGTTTCTCATCTCGTTGATGCTGAAAATGCAATGTGGCTGAAAGTGGGTGGGGTATGTTAGGCAGCAAGTGAACCTCTTGTGGGACGTTCCCTATCTGCAGTGGTCAGGACCTAAAATCGTATGAAGATAAGTGAATTTTGTTGAAAGGAAAAAAAAAATCACATTTAAAATAAACAAGTCATCTGTTAAAAAAAAATCACTTGCGCAAAAAGAAACCCACATGAACTACTGCACATGTAATAATATATGAGTAGTATGTAATATGTGTCTAAAATATGTCACCATTTTGTCGAACTCAGTGACCCTTTTGAAAGAAGGGAAAACATTTGGTGTCATTACTCACTGTGATAAAAGGCAAAGGGACAGATTTAACTGAAATGTCCCCCACTCTTGTGAGCTGCTGGGTGCTTATTCAGACTGATTCAGTCTGTTATAATCAGATCTTTTGTTTAGCTGTTGGTGGGTTCCTCTGGCTGGGAGAGGCCTAGGCAGCTGATATCTGCCTCTCCATTGTACTGTGTGCATGAGGCGGCTGCCAGGATTACAACTTTATACTGGCGCAACCGTCGCTCTTTCAGTCCTCCCTCCAAGGAGATGCTGGTATTTTTCCACTTGAGTGCTGTTGAGAGATTCAAATAAAGCGCTGCTGCGAGAGAGTGCAAAGAAAGCCTAGATAATTGTACACACTAGAGGCAAACAGGAAATGACACTACTGTACCAGTTGTACTTTTTAGCACCCCTACATGCAAAATAAATACCCTTCCTCAAAATTGTGCAGACTAGACAAGTTAAGATGGAAACTGACAGTTGTAATGTAATGCAATGTACAGTTTTTTTTTTTTATATCAATGTAGCATGCAACGCTGTGATAAAATAAAAGGTAAAATGACTGCTTTAAAATCATAAATGTCATATTGAGGCAGATACAAGATTGAGATTAGTTAAGCAGTGAATATCTCATAATTAGAAATTGTAGAGATTCATCCTATGTCTGAATCAATTACCTATTCAATATATTAAATATACAACCTGGATTATATTTGCATAATATTGCACTACATTATAAACCTGCATGCACCGGAAACTACACCAATACTTCATCTTTTGCAACATCTTTACATTCTCATCTGCACTGCATACCGTATCACGCATCAATCTGTCCGGAAGGATACCAAGGCAGCTACAGTAACATGATATAACGAGGTTAATAAAAGATCTTGTTTTAAAGCGACCAGGTTTAATGCCAACATATACAGGTTAGTGGTTCTGGAGTTCTTAACTGTGCCTGAATTCAGTATGATGTCAGTCCTTCCCTGTTGCTCTACAAAATGCTCTATATCAAGCAGTCTATAAAGTAATTATGCAATGATTAGTTCCAATCCACAAATTTGATTGGATAAGCAGCATTCCTAGAGTACTGTTATTGAGTGCAATCCCATTGGGACATTGTTCATGCCACTTTGCCTTGTCTGTGCTCGCTAGTTAAATCAAACAATTAATCTGAGACCATTCATTTGGCAGCATTAGCAGCAGCAGCGGACATGGCAAAAAATAAATTTTTCATGGATATAACTTCTGATTTAACATATGAAAGCTCATCAGACAAAGATGAAAAAGAAAGACAATTTCAGCGGCCGCACCATTACCAGCAATCTACAAACCCTTGTGAGGTAACTAGGCAGCTAAGTGATGTTCTATCACTAAGAACTCTACCAACTAGTTTGTATATTAAAGAAATAAATGGGAACAAATGTTTAACTGTGACAGACTGACTAGTGCATAAACATACAAATTGGTTGATTATGTAACTACCTCAGCAGCAACCTCATTTCCCCTCTCGTCTGTTCGGAACTCAGCATTCAGCATCACCAGTATACTAATCACCAGCCTGATCATCCGTCATCATCTGCACCTGTTTCTCACTGGTTCATGCCTTAAGTTAGATACTTTTAATGCTTGAATGGTGTATAGATCACTGTGTGGCATAACAAACAAAAAACATTCCTCTGAAACTGGTCAGGTACAGGGACTGGACTGAAAATGAAAGGCAAAAAGAAGTCCTTCAGGAAGCCTGGAGAACTATTTCTCAAGACTGCATTAAAAAAATACAAGAAAGTCTGTCTCTATGAAAGCGAAATATGAAGAAATTAGGGGTAACTCATGACTTTTGCACAGTACTGTACCTCAAGCGCTATTAAATAAGGTATGAGAATAAAACTTGATAAATTAGTGTTAACACAAATGCATTATTTCCCTATAACTAAATGTCTCCAAGTGTTTTATTGTTTTTCTACAATAGCAATGATCCTATACATTCTTATCCTATTCTTATCATCCTATCCTATTCTTTTGAGGTTAGCAAGCCAAAAAAAGAAAACAACAACAACTGACAAAGACTTTCTTGTGGTGAAAAACGTATAAAAGTAAATCAAACGTGCTAAAACTGAATCAAGGATTTAAAGGATCCATTGGATCCTTGAGATACTCTTGAGTATATAAATGTTTAATGTTTTAATTTAAAGGGAAATTATTATTATTATTATTATTATTATTATTATTATTATTATTATTATTATTATTATTATTACGGTATTATAGTATTTCTCTTTTGCTGTTTCTATTTCTATGATGTGCCCCATACAATGAAAACTGAGAGATACCTTTCTTAAGGAGAGAGAGGTACTCTAACAAAAGGGAATGTTGTATATTATATAATGCAACATGTACAGAGCATGTGAATGTGTGCCATGCCTGGCAGGGTGGAGGAGGGGAACATTTTGTCTAAGGGAGGCAGATAGGCTGCGTATTACATAACACTGTGATGTCACTCTGTCTGATGTCACCCAAGAAGCCAAATGATGCTGCCAAGTGTTGAAGCCTCTATATTAAATCTGCTTCCTAAGCTAAGTTTATGAATTTAGGTGCTGGATTTGATTCACCATTACATGAACTTGAGATAGGACCTGACATGCATTACAGCCTGCAAGTGGGTCATTAGCAAATACCCATGGTGAGCTCATAAGGTTGTACCATGAGAATTTGCCAGTGACCCACTTTGTGCATGGAGACAGGGAGACATTTGATCCAGACGCCAGACTGTAAATTTGGGCATTTTTGCTTTCAGCATTCACAATGCTCTGTTTGAGGCAAAACAGACTCTAGACAAAGAAATGATTTTGACTGTTTCCATTACATCAACAATCAGCAAAATATTTCCAGTACACTGTTATATATTATTCGGAATACAGAAACCCTATCTGCTGGGCTTAACTCGGGATCTAAAAAGAAGACAATACTGCAGACAGAGTGACATCACTTCTCATTGTTATAGCTCACATGACCAGACATGTGCACTAGCATACAAATTGAGAGCCTGAATGCTTTCTCACTCTACGTGTTACACACAAACCCCTGTCCAATAATCATCGAGTACTGAGTCACAAGGTATCAAGCTATGATTTCATCTTCACACATCACATTGTACTGCAAAATATTCACACCTGTGAATAACAGGTTTGTTGACAGTAACACTCAAAAAATATAAATAAACACATATGAATTCTGTTAAATATGAATATGCTGCTACAAACCTGAAAGATTCGATGCAAATAATGACGTATAACAAGAGAAAATCTAAGTGCATTGTAAAGTCACAAGCTTTTGTTTGAATGCTCATTATTTTAAATAGATGACTTAATGATCTGGCACCGCAGGAGAACATTATGTCTGTTGGAGAGAGTACTAGACTCAGCAAGGAATCTCTCTGTCTATGCTTTTATTCTGTGGCTTTGAACATGCAGCAATGACCCCAGGGGGGTCTACCATCCTCTACCATCTGCTCCCTTCGCCTGGGAGTGTCTGCTATTACTAGCGTTAGCAAAAAAAAACAATAGCGGTCCCATCAGATACACAAGTATAAGTGCTACTTATAGCTTTTATACTTAAAGATCCAGTATAGTCATAAACCTTCTTTAGACATGTTGTGGACTGTGTTTCTCCAGGATTTTACGTTCTGAGAAATTATATAAATAAGGGTAGTTTTGATCTTATGAACTGAACTTACATTGTCTGCATGCTACTGTTCCACTCAAATATATGCACAAATGTGAACTTTCGTTGTTACAAATAATGACAACAGCCAGAAGACAGTTTTAAGCAATAAGGAAATTCAAGAGTGCACCAAAGTCTAACACTATGAATGCCAAGTGGATTTGTTTTGCCTAAATTGCCCAAATGTTATTATGTGTAGCTCCCAAGTGCTGCAACAGGAAAGTGTCCACGGTTTGGGGTTGTCAGTAATCCTTTGATGATACCACAGGCAACTACACTCAAAAGACTAGAAAGCAAATTGCTGTGCTCTCAGGGTGGTACTTTCTCTCTCTCCTTTTATGCTGAAGAGGGCATATAACACTTTCCTTTAAATGAGTTATGTTGTCCTGAGATGCAGCTCGAGCAGCAGCTCAAGATTTAGTTGTTGATTTCAGCTGCCTTTAAAGAACCACATGTTGGAACACAGAATTTAACATTAAGTGATGAATACAATATATCTCATTCAAATTATTTAACAGAGCATAGAAACATACATAGAACATAGTGCAGGTATATGTAATACATTTTAAGTTATATTATTGTGCGTACTTTATTAGCTGTAAATAATTGATTTCCACTAGCAGAGGTTTTCTGCTCTTGTAGCACATACACCACAAGTTTTGACATGTTGTGTAGTCGGAGATGCTTTTCTGCTTACCCTAGTTGTAATGAATGGTTATTGTACCACAGAATGTAAGTTACCACAGACTTCGTATTAGCTCAGACATCTTTAGCCATTCTCCTTTGACCTCTTTTATCAACAATGTGTTTGCTTTTGCAGAGCTGGAACGTATTGCAGTTTTTTTTGTCTTTCGCACCATTCTGTGTACATTTTAGAGACAGTGTATGGGAAATTCACACCCAGCAGATCAGCCTTTATTGAAACACTTTAACCATGCAATGTGGGATCAGCAATTATGTCAAGTCATTGAGGTACCATTTCGCCTACATTCTAATGCTTGACGTGAACATTAAAGGAGGAGTCAGCGAATCAAATTTAGCAAACATCTCCTAACGGTCTGCTACTGTAGCTGTCCATTCTGTGGCTAGGCGAAATTTATTAATGTGTTTGTGGGGGTAGACCTTCTGAAGATGTAATGATATTAAATATGAACAGTCTTTCTTCAGTATTGCTGACTTCTCCATTAACCAAAGCTCTTAAGATGCATGAATTCTTCTGCTGCCACATAATTAGATGATAGTATAATGCATGAATAAAAGTGAGGGAGGCATATGAGTGTTGCTATTAAAGTGCCAGTGAATGTAGACCTAATTGCCACAGGACACATTTTTAAACTCACTAATGCATTCATTCAATCATTTATTCATTTATGCATTCATCTTTTATACCGTTTATCCTGTACAGGGTCACAGGGGCCTGAAATCTAACTCTGGAGACCTTGGATAGGGTGCCAATCCATCGCAGGACACACACACCCTCACCCATGTAGGTACACTATGAACAATTTGGGAATGCCAGTTAGCTTATCTGCATGTCTTTGGACTGTGAGAGCAAACCAGAATACGTGGAGGAGATCCAACAAGCACGGGGAGAACACGCAAACTCCATGCACACATACCCCAAGGCAGGAACCAAACCTAGACCCAGGTGTGAGGCCACAGTGTTAACTACTACACTGCCCATGAATTCTCATTAGGTTTTTTTTTTTTTTGTAACTTGTATCCTGCATTAAGGAGTACTTGGTGAGAAATATTTTAAGCATTTTACCTTTAAATGGCAATTAAACTCTATAACTCTTCCCCCTTCTTAATCATTAATCATCAGAATTAATCATTAGAACTTTATCATGCCCTGATACATTGTGCAATATTATCACAATAACAATATCACATGCAAAACCACTAATTATGAAAATTATGTGCAATATTTATATATATATCCGGTGTGCAATATCATTACTACATATAATGTATACTATATGTAGTATACATTGCTACATAATATCAAATATTATGTGAAATATAAATCCTGGGTGCAATAACATAAATGTTCATTACACAAAAGAGACAATTCTGCACCTTTCTGGACAGTCTGTAGTTGTTTTTTTTATTTTAGTTTTTTTCTATATATTTTTTATCTGTTCATATTGTATTTTATTTCTCTCTCTCTCTTTTTATTGTATTTGTATCTTTTATTTAAATATGCAGACACTGGAGAAACAATTTCCTTCGGGATTAATAAAGGTTTATCCTATCTTATCTCATCTTATCTTATCTTCATGTGTTATTTTGTGTGAAACTACAGTGAACTCGACATCAAAAATCAAAATATGTTTTTATTATGATCATGTCCTTGACTCAAATCGCCAAACCTAACGTTCGAATTCATTATTAAATCCTAGTCAACGGCAGAGATGCATGAACTACAAATCCCAGAATCCTCACACACGACTGCGTTGTTTAAGTGTACAGTTCATCCAATCACAATCGGAGACACGTGGGACGTCACCCGCCCTGGTAGTTTTTTTGTGCGCGAGCGCGCGGTGCTGATGCAGAGCGGAGCCTCAAGCGCGTGAGGAGTCAGAGGGCTTTTTTTCTACAGCATCCGAGGTGGGTGTGTTATTCGGGTCTCGTGTTGCTTTGTTATTTACATTTGTTGCGATTGTACGTATTTGTATATAAAAAAAAACCCTCGATGTTAAATTCGGTTGCAAGTGTTTTCTTAAACAATAGTAATACAAAAAATGTGAAAATGTGTAAAAAAAAAAAAAAGGAAAAAAAAAGTAAGCGTCCGAAGCAAACAATAGGCATGAAGGCAGCATCGCTTTGGGGTGTTCCAGGAATGAGAATAGATATTAATGAACATTAGCATTTCATTGTGATATTAATTCAGCCGGCTTTGGATTATTTTATATTAATTTTGCACGTTGGTGGCAGCTAACTCCACAGGTATAAACTGTCAGTGTAAAACTGATCGTCTATTAGAGCATGATCTGAAATGATGATAGATTCTGACATGCATGGATTGGGGTCAGTGAGTCTTTCATAGCTGGCCACGTTTTCGAAAAGGCTCGGCTGGCAATGAGAACAAATGTTGATTTCACACGATGGGAAGGATGCAGGTAAGATTATATTATGCATCGATTTGTATCACGACACAGATTTGATGATGTATCCGGGTCTTTCTGTGATGTCTGTACGAAATATGCTCAGTACAACATGCGAGTCAACAGTGTCTTTGTCTCTGCAGCCTCTCATTCAGCACTCTGATTGTTAGATGAAATGGCAACGGGAAGATCTTAATAGCTGTTTTAAAACAAATGTACACCTTACGCGTTCATACCTCGAACATCATTTGGAATTTGCAATGCAATTTTTAACAGGCAACAAACATCGACTGATATTGGGTGTGACAGCTTGGGTCGTACCACGTGACACATTATTTATCCGTAATGATTATGAAACTCATTACTCGATATATTTGTGCATTGATCATTTTGTGCAATCGTCAAATGGGAGTGGATAAATGAGCTACAATCGATGCGTTTTATTGCATAAAGTAGTATGCTCGTTTGAATCGTCTTCACCCTAATCGTCTATTCATTAAAAAAAAAAAAAAGAATCTCGTTATCATATCACTCACGGATTCCCAATGCTTATTTGTTGATTTTTATTATTATTTTTTTTTTTTAATGAGATCCATTCTGATCTTTCCTTGCTCAGTGAACTTGCACATGTGTGCAATGGACTGGAGGAAAACGCCGCCGTCGCCTTTGTTTCCCTACAGACACAAAATCTCCTTTGTTTCCGTCCTTGAGCTGCCGCCCAGTTCACCTAACCCCGCTAAACAGCCTCGGTGTTCATGACCTGCAAATCAATGCCACTAACTTCAGTCAGACATCTCTTATTTTAGCTAATAGTGTATATATATTGAATGCATCCTCTTAGTGTGTTGTTAGTATTCTTAGGCGCGTCAGGTGAGGAGTGTCCAGCTTTACTTAATTGCTCATCTCTCCTAGAATAGAGAGACAATATCAATACCAAAGGATTACACAGAAAAATTTGCCATCGTTTTTACTTCTTTCTTTCCTCACTGCCAAGCTTAAAAAGTATTTCCAGAATTCCTTCCTTATATAACTTCCAGTGAGACAGAAATAGACAAAGAAACAAATAAACAGACAGAAATAGGTCTAGGTCCAAGCATGTTTTTTATTTTTTATTTTTTTTATTTTGCAAAAGCCTCTGACTTTACAGCAGAAGTCTTGTTATAATAATAGAGTATTGAAGAGAACATGCTGCTTGGGTAGGCGATGCTGTCAGACCACTGTTGTTTACAGGAGAACAGGCCTGCCAAAGAATATGTTGTTCATCTGTCACGAACAGACTGGTGGTTTGGGTTATACTGAGTGAAAGAAGCCTGTTGTTTGTATTGCAAGATGATGAGGATGGTGGTGATATATTTCTTTCTTTTTTTCTGTCTTTTTTTTTTCTTTTAGGTATTTGAAACCCTCACGTTTAAAAGTGCAATGGCGTCCTCTGGAGGTAATCTGGAAAACAAACAGACATGTTCTCCTATACACAGCATGTTTGATTTAATGAAATTCTTACATCATGCTGTACACTTGTTCTTATCAGTGTCTTGTCATCCACAGATATCCATGTTAAGGAGCTGGACAAGCGTGCTTCTGGACAAGCATTTGAGGTCATTCTGAGCCCCACTGCACCGGACACCAAGGGTGAATTCCCTCTGTCCACCCCCAAAAAGAAGGAGGTGTCATTGGATGAGATCCAGAAGAAATTAGATGCAGCGGAGGAGAGACGTAAAGTAATGACATGATTGTAAATACCCAGTTATTTCCGCAAAAATACAGGATAATATTTCAGGAGGCAGTGTTTTAATTAGTTTGTTAGTCACATAAATGTCTTTCTGGACAGTCTACTCTGCTTACCCTCTCTTAAGGGCTCTTTGGTGATCCTGCCCCAACCACATTTTTCTACTTTCTTAGGATATACTGTATGATTATGATCAATTAAATCAAAATTCTCTTCAGAATCATGAGGCAGAGGTCCTGAAGCACCTGGCTGAAAAGCGAGAGCATGAGAAGGAGGTTCTTCAGAAAGCCATGGAGGAGAACAACAATTTCAGCAAGATGGCAGAGGAGAAACTCACCCAGAAAATGGAAGCAAACAAAGAAAACCGTACAAAACAGATGGCAGCAATGAATGAGAAATTTAAGGAGAAGGTTAGCTTTAATGCCAGAAAGTTTTCATTTATTAAGTCACAAAACTGTAAATGAATTATGAATTTCTATCTTTTTTGCTTTATGTTTTTTCTTATTTCATTTCAGGACAAGAAATTTGAGGAAGTCCGAAAGAACAAAGAAACAAAAGACGGGGGCGAGGATGAAGAGAACTGAGGGTTTTTTGTTCTTTTTTTGTGCTACCTGTTTTAAGGGATGGTATTTGTTTTTTTTTTGTTTTTTTTTACTTATCCAAAGAATTATTTTTACTCCATTATACGGCCAGTATTATGTGTTCTTTTTTTTTTTGTACACTTTTTACGTAAAAATGGTTAGGGGAGGAGCAGGTGGATAATTATCTTTTAAACTTCCCATGCTCAGACCTACTTTAAATCTCCATCACCTGTAGAGTTGTCTACTTCTGGTTTTTGGCCTGTTAATAAGCAGTCTTTTATTCTATTGGGAAGCATGCCTGTGTTACACATAGGTCTCTGGCTTTGTTTATTGCATTGTGCAAGCTGACCTGTACCAGTGTATGTCAAAATTGCAGTTCATTGAGCTTAATAAAGATGCACAGTCGCTTGTTATGTTTAGATTTAACAGTTTTAGATCTGCAATTTTTTTTTTAGCTGTTCATTTATGAACAAATAATAATTGTCTGCCTGTCTGTGTAACTCTCTTCCATCTGGTTAACAAGCACATTCCTGTATTTACCTTGTCATTGGTAAACTTGTTAATAGTTTTGGAGAAACACAGATACATACTAATATCACACAGACAAATATGTGCATTGACAATATTATCTGCATTTTCTCTTCGTAAACACTTTCTATATTGGATGTACTTTATCTCTAAAGAAGGGAACCAAAAAAGAGCATTCACTTCTACATGCGTGAAAATTTCCAATTATGTTGGGTAGTAAGATCTAGTCTGTTTTTTATGTGTTGCAGAAAAGGGAAAAGAACATAGTGAAATGTCACCAGAGGAGAATGTACATCTAAAAGGCTGTCTTTTTATTTTGCATGTTGGACTGTTTTTCCCTCATCTGTTTATCCGGTAATTAAAATTAGCCACATTCTCCAGTAATTCAGTCCATAGCTATAGCGTTCCTACTCATGGGTGTGGAGAACAATGGCCTGCTGTCATGTGCTATTACTAAATAAATCAGACATTATGATTTTTATTGGATATACTTTATCTTTAAACGAGGAAACCAAAAAATAGCCTTCACTTAAACATATGTGCACATTTTCAGTAATGTCAGGCAGTAAGGTCTAGTCTGTTGTGTAATGTATGTGTTGACACCTAGTGGCCCATTTGAAGGCATAGCACTTTTTCATTCTTGATATTTTTTTTGCTGGAAAAGAAAGAGGTTGCTGGGGAAGACGTGATCTGCAACTAAAATATCAACTGAATGAGGGTTTTTGAACAGCTTATACCCAAGCAAAGCAAACCTGAACCCATTTGACTCTCTTGAAGTTGTATGTTTTCACAATGTATACTGTATACACTTTCTGTTTTGAATACTGTATCATGCAATTAGATTTTTTCAAGTTTTTTTTTTTAAAAAACTGCATCTAACCATTCCTCATCCAAAATCCACCACAATTAATCTTTACCTTGAATAACAAAAAAAATTAATAAGGTTTTACATAACTTCTTAGGCCTTTTTGTCTAAGTAGGACAATTTTGCAATTTAGTAACGTAAAGTACCTTGAACCTATTGCAATTTCATGTACTCCTTTCTAGCACTGTCCATTTTCAGCATGAAGAATTAAAAAATAATTTTGTCTGTGCTTGAAGTGTTGGAAGTGTAAGTGTGGTTATTTAAATACGGTCACAGTTTTTAAAACAAATACTTAGTTCTGCTATTGACTTCAGCAATTTCCTCTTGCAAGATAAAAGCTTATCCTGGCCTTGGTAAATGTGCCAAATTACACAAAACATTTAAATTATGTAACATATGTTAGCAACAGCTTTTATCCATATCCACAAAACCTCTTAACAAACTGTACATGAAAACAACTTCAAAGTCAATCTGGCTTAATATCCCATGTAAACTTATAAACTGTACTATTTCGGTGGAACCAGAAAGAAAAGTTCATGGACCTGCTGTCTAAATTTATGATGAAAGAAGCTCTATTCACAAATAGAGGTTAACAAAGCCACATTGTTAACATCTCCCACCTCTGTGTGGGTAAAGAGAGCACATTTACATTCTAGATCCAAATCCTCATTGTCATCGTTTATACTGCTTTATCCTGTATGCAGGGTTGCGGGGGCATGGGTTACAGGAGATTTCAGGCACAAGGTGGGGTATAGCCTGGACGGGGTGTCAATTCATCACAGGGCGCACACACATGTCTTTGGAATATGAGAGGAAACTGGAGTACACAGAGAAAGTCCAACAAGCCCGGGAGAACATACAGCAAACTCCATGCACACAGACCAGAGGTGGGAATCAAACCCAGACCCAGGAGATGTACTGTAAGGCAACATTACTAACCACCAAACCACTGTGCTGCTTTAGACCCAAACAAGGTTACACAATACTGTAATACACAGTACAGGGACTCACTATCGCTGCTGGTCCATTCCTCATCAAATCACGTTTGTTTGGACTTTGTTGAACTGTGACACATTTCACAATATAGTGGCCTCACACTGGCATCTTGTTTAACAGGACTGACTTCATATCATAGCTAACCTATGACAAGTTATATATATATATATATATATATAAAACAGGCGTCTTCCGCACTGAATCATCTTTTACATATAGTATCTGGCTCTCAAGACAACGTTATTAGGAAGTAGGCGGGTCCGTTTCACCCTCTTCATACATTGTAACCTAGATCTAAAGGCTGCAGTCTATTAGTCTTCTCTCCCATTGGTGGACAAGCAACCGAACACGCTGCCTGACTCACAGCGCGCTGCCCTGATTGGCTGATCCGCTTGTCTTTCTTTCGGTCTACACTTTTCTTTCTGCCTAGCTCTGCAGACCGCTGACAGGAGCCTCACCCGCAAGAAAATTCAACGAATATTTAGCGTTCATCATGTTTAGGTTTCAGGTCTACTTCACACGCGCGTGTAAAAGATCGTGCATAAATCCGTTGTCGATTATCGGCTCGTGAAAAGGTAAGTTACCATCCACACAACGGGTGTCAGGCGGCGATAAAGAGAAAATGCGTAGTAATAATAATGATTCATTTTTGTTCTGATGAGGATGGAGCGGTGTTTTTTTTTTTTTTTTTTTTAGTTATTATATTAACATGTCTGATATCAGTGACAGAGTAAAGAGCGAACTGAACTGTCATTAGAGGAACTGTACATCTAAGCGTCTCTCTTTATTTCTTCACGTTGCAGTGTTTTTCCTTATCTGTCTATCCGGTGAAGTACATGAGCTAGAACATTCTCTAGTAGTTCAGCCTGTAGCTTTTCTACTCGAGGGTGTGGAGAGCTGTGGCCTGCTGGCGGGTGCCATTATTAAATGATTCATCAGGCTCAATTCACAAGTCTTTTAGTCTTTTAATTTACAGATACCCCTCTTTATTGTCTTTAACAGCCGAGTTTCACAACACAGACTTTTTAGTGCCTGTTCGTGACTTAACTTATTAACGTTACCTAATACAGATAAATGTAACATTACGTTTTTATCGCCCTCAGTAATTACATAATGCTCTGTATAATTGTCTTATTTCATTAATTCCCTAGCTTCTACTCTGTATTTTCAATCACTTATACCTCCCCAGCAGGATAAAATGATCTTACTGTGTGGTTAGTTATTTTACTTACATTTTCACAGGAGATCAGATTACATAAAGGCATGGTTATGATAGATTTACTGAAAATGATTGCTCAACCTGCTCTAAGATGTCTATCATGTTCTGTAGGTTACATACCAAGCTGTTCAAACTGCTAGACAATTTTTGCTAGCTGGTAAAAGAAAGGAATGCTACACTGCAGGGAATTTGTTTATAAGAAAATGAGCCCTATAAATCTACCCTATACCTTAATGTTTGATTTGCGATATACTGACTTTAGAAAAATAGGTACTACTTACATGGTGTGTATGAAATGTACAGTAGAAATGCTTATTTTTACCAACAAACCTTGTTGGGGATGTTTTCTAAAATGTTTATACTAATACTTTTATACACCCAGATCAAGTATTTACATAAAAAAAAATGACTGATGGTGAATGTTTCACATGGTGCTGCACTCAACATGCTCCCATGTCACTGAACGTGACCCTTAGTTCACATGCTTCCCTTCTAACCCCGTCAGTGTGAAAAGTTAAATAATGGCTACTCTCATAGATTTTTGTGGGGTCTTGCATGATCCCAGTCCTGCCGCCCACCGCTATTGTATATTATACAGAACATGTTGCATAGTACGCCATTCGGGACAATCAAATTTTGCACACATCCAAGTTTTCGCAACGTGCAAATTGAAAAAATTATGCAATCTAGTGAAACTTATCTATAATTTTCGAAAATTATTATGAAGCTTATTTCTCATCAAATGTTACTAAAATCGTATGCACAAATTTCTTGTTCTATTGGTAGAGAATTTTGTTTGTAAATTCCTAAAACAAGTAAAATTATCTGTGAATAGAACATAATTCGATTTGAAATAAGCCTGATACTCTAATAATTGTTTTGTTGTAATCTCAGTGTATGTAAATTTAACAATGTACCAGATAATTGTTCCACTTGCTAATATGTAATTGTTGCAGTGAAGACAAAGAATATGTCCAGGGCTTCCTATGCTGAGGCTTTAATGAGAAAAACACATACAAAAATGTAGTTTGAGACAAGACTCCTCCCCCCCCCCCCCCCACATACAGCAACTGGAAATGAGGAGGAATATCACAGGGATTCTTGTGGTCACTAGTTATTGGCTGATTTGCATATTATATTGTGAAGCAAACAGATTGCATCTGCACTAGATTGGTGCTGGACCACAAGTGAAAAAGTACACAGTTGAACTTCACTGGCCTGCACTTTTAATACAATGTGTAGTAATAAAAGGACTATAAGAATACAATTAACTAAATAGTCAGTACTTCAAAGACAAATATATAACAAGAATGATTGTTCACCATGATGTTTTTTTGTTTGTTTTTACACACTTACAGGTCCTAGATTGTTCAGCTTTCCTTACCTTCACAATGGCGACCGTGGTGATGGAGCAGATTGGCCGCTTATTTATCAACGTGCAGCAGCTGCGTCAGATCCCCCAGTTGCTTGAGTCTGCCTTTCCCACGCTGCCATGCACTGTGAGCATCAGTGATGTGCCCTGCGTCTTCAGGGAATCACATGTACTCACAGGCTATCGGCCACCTGACCACAGCTGGCGCTATTACTTCCTCTCACTCTTCCAGCGACATAACGAAACATTAAACGTGTGGACGCACTTGCTAGCCTCACTTATTATACTTGTCAAGTTCCAGGAAGTGTCAGAGACTGTGGACTTTCTGCGTGACCCACACGCGCAGCCGCTCTTCATTGGTCTCCTGACTGCATTCACGTATCTGGCCTGCAGTGCTCTCGCCCACCTGCTTTCTGCAAAGTCTGAGCTTTCCTTTTACACTTTCTACTTCCTGGACTATGTGGGTGTGGCTGTGTACCAGTACGGCAGTGCCCTGGTGCATTTCTACTACGCGGTGGAAGAAACATGGCATGCTTACATTCGAGGCTTCTTCTTGCCCACTGCTGCTTTCATGGCATGGCTCTCATGCGCTGGTTGCTGCTATGGAAAGTATGCCAGTCGGCGCCTGCCCTGGTTCGGTCCCAAGTTCTGTCAGATGGTACCCTCAGCCCTGGCCTACTGCTTAGATATCAGCCCAGTGGTGCATCGCATATATACATGCTACAGTTCAGAGCAGGCTTGCACCGACCCAGCTGTCACTTTTCACTTTTATCAGATCCTCTTCTTTCTGATCAGTGCCTTCTTCTTCTCTTACCCTCATCCAGAGTGCTGGTTCCCTGGGCGCTGTGACTTTATTGGCCAGGGCCACCAGATCTTTCACGTGTTTCTCGTGTTGTGTACACTGATGCAGATTGAGGCTGTGCGCTTGGACTACGCTGAGCGTAGGCCCTTGTACGAGCGCCTGCACGGGGACTTGGCTCATGATGCAGCGGCTCTCTTCGTCTTCACAACATGCTGCAGTGCCCTGACTGCTTTCTACGTTCGGAATCGAGTGAAAGCCTACCTTGAGGAAAAACAAGAATAACCTGCTACATTAAAAGGCATGGGAAGGCAAGAATTTAACGGAAGACTGCGCGCAGATGATTGCACTGGTATACTAAGTACACTGAAAGTTATGGATCTGCTGCCATTCAATCACACTTTTGGGGCGGGGAAGAGAACTGAACTGTAAACGCTTGTATATGTTTGTTGGACTACCAAAATGTATTTTTAATTAGTTATGTATTGTTCACATCATTTATAAACTAAAACACACATGAAGACGGGACACTAAATGAAACAAGTAGAGAGATCTTACTCTGATAAAATCTACTCTGAAGGCTTCTGAATGTCTAGTTGCATGAATGTGTGATATCTTTTGTGGATGCAAAGGCACTGCAAATGTACCGGTGGAGAAAAATTCTTACCTCAGCTCAGATGGCGTACTATGCATATTTTACTGTGAGAAATGTGTTCACTTCGTGAAACCTAAAATATAGTGAACTATTAATACTTGTGATGATAGACTAAAACCTCCAAAAATGTCTAGATACATTTTACACTAAATGGTTGCATTATAAAGCCAGTAGGCTGTGCTGTAGTTTGTTTTACCGAAAAGCCAAAATAATTGGGAACCCCATTAGAAATAAATTTAAACAAGACATTTTTTCCCACTTTTTTTTTTTGGAATAGTTAAATGATGTGAGGTACTGCATGGTAAAGGCAGCCCTTTTTGTCACATGTAAAAGTGCAGTACAGTAAAATTCTTTTCTTGTTTTTGCTAGGAAGCTTGGAGCGTAGCACAGGACCAGTCAAGACCTCTCTGGAGCAGGCAAGGGAGAAGGCCTTGCTCAGGGGCCAGTAGGAGGAGTAGGAGCTTGGAAAGTGCTGAAATTTAAATCAAAATGATCGTGTCTGATCGATTGGCCAGATCCTTAATCTCTGAGCCACCGCTGCCGCTGTTTGACTAAAGATGTTTATTTTAATAATGAACATCATTGGGGATGTTTTCCAAAATATTTTTGACACTTTTATACCCCTGCCCATAAAGCATTTATAGACAATGAATGACTGATGGTGAATGTGTTACACGCTGCTGCATAAGCCCTCAGCATGCTCCCATGTCAGTGAATGTGGCCTTTAGTCCACATGCATCAGTTCTGACTTCATAATTTTGAGAGTAAAAAATGGCCACTCATAACTTTTTTGGGGTCTTGCATGATCCCTGTCCTGACGCCCACCTCTGTTGTATATTATATAGAACATATTGCATAGTACGCCATTCGAGACACATCTCTAATCTCAGCCAATCAAGATTTGCACAAATCCATGTTATTTTTTTTTCATAAACATTCTCAGTGTGATGCTAATGATCATGCTCGAATAACATCAGGTAGCAGCATGAAAAATGAGATCTAAAATGAGTTTTAATCAGATAAGCTCAATTTATTGGTGCTTAAAGGGACATTTAGGGCATGGCTGCTACACATACATAGTGCTGCACAATTAACCGCATAAAAATCTAAATCGTAATATGGACCTGCGCAATTATTTAATCGCAAAAGGCTGCAATTTATTCCAAGTAATATACACATAATTGGAAATTCATGTAGAGTTTGTGAAACATTTAAGTGTTCGCTTATTTTGAAAATACTTTTGAGGCAAAAAATAATTATTGGCAAACATTCTTTCAATGCCGCGACCTAGATAAATGCATTCGAATATGCATTTGAATATATTTGAATATGTGTGTCCCTATTTATATATATA
>JAQQZT010000033.1:20525738-20536822 GCA_030068275.1 Clarias platycephalus | reverse complement strand
CACACACACACACACACACACACACACACACACACACACACACACACACACACACACACACACACACACACAGTCTGCGCAGACAATTTTTAAGGGTAATGTGAAAAATACAAATGAAAAGATTATTTGGTTTGTACCAAAATATTTAAATACTGTAATGTGACTAATTTTTGAATCAACAGCTTATATTTATAGAAGAAATTCATACTGTGTCTGTGAGAAATATTTAAAAAGTCCTTGGTCCTCAAGATTATGCATTCTAATGATTTTTTGTGTGTGTTTTTAAACAGAAATGATCATCTAGCTAGATAAGCTTCTTCCTCATTTAGTGTTTTATATGTTAGGCATATATAACAGCAATTAGTGTTTTAATAGTTTTTGGTCCTAAAAACATGCAAGCATTTTCTACCATACAAATGCTTAACATATCTTGCTTTCAGACCTTTTAGTTATGCTTTTAAAAAGATGAATGACTGAATGGTTGAAGGCTCTGTGGGCAGGTCATAATTAAGTGCAGCTTAAGGATGATTATACCTTTGTTAATTCTGCCCACGTAGAGGAACCAGACAAGTGGTGCACACATTCAACCCTTTGCTACACAGAGAGCTATGTCAGCAGAATGTGTGCTGTCTGCAAGTGTATGCGTGTGAGTGTGAGAGTGGGAGAATGCATGTACTTACTCACACAGATGTGTGTGACAGCATATACTGAATTAGGCTCTTAAATTCACCACATTCTACACCCCACAACTCACAGAAGTGTATTTACTTCTTCAGCTATTTTCTTTGATACATAAAGAATGCACAAATTGGTACTTCTGCTGTGATGAATTTCTTTTGTTCCTCGTGTATTATTTGTTTAGAAGCCTCAAATTCACACAGGCAAGAGAGCAATAATCACCTTGCTGGCTGCTTCCTGTCCTCGAACTATCAATTCCATCTCTTGTCTCCATCAATTTTTCAATCTGTAGACTTGAAATGACATTATACCGGTCCACATTTCCTTTCACAATCGTTCCAGAGCCTAGCCTCTCTCCACATTTGCATGCCTTTTTCTAAACCTTTCATTTTCTCTGCTAGAACATGATTTGTATCAAGGTTGGTGAAGTAATATCAGGCGGTCTGGGTCTGCAATCATGCAGGGTAATTAAAATTTGGATTTACTGAAAGACTCTGCTTTGTTCAGTGTTATTTAATTGCCCTATCTTTTCACTGTGGCTGCAAACTCCACTTACCTTCCTCTTCAGTCTTGTTAGTTCCTAGAAAAGTTATAATTTTCTAACTTCTCTTCGTAAGTTATCAATTATTTTCATCTCCTCATGAAATATATAATATGAAAATTTCTCTCTCTCTCTCTCTCTCTCTCTCTCTCTCTCTCTCTCTCTCTCTATATATATATATATATATATATATATATATATATATATATATACACTGTACACACACACACACACTGTAGAATATTTACACTTTCTGTGAATAACTCTCAGATTCCCATTATTAAATATTATTATTGTATGCAACAGTTGAACTAATTAGATTTGGACATGTTCAGTTTGACAAATGCCCTTTTTACTGTATGGCTATCTCCATTTTTCTCATATTTTTTTCATTCAGTGTGTATGTACTGTATCTGTATCATACAAGATACTTATTTGATATTAATATGACATCTTAAAAACTATATTAGTTGTTATCAATTAAAAAATGTATACCGATTTTTTATTATTATTTGTTTTAGAACAATGCTGGAGATTTTAACACTACAAAATAATGTGTATGGACTTTGGTAATAAAGTAAAAACAACACCAACCGCAACAACAACAAATGTCAAGCATTAAGGTTCAGCTGTTCTGGAATAGAAATTGGATCTGGATCTGGATTGGAAACTGGATCTCTTAAAGAAAACCTTTAAACCTCAGGAAAGCAAGACTAAAAAACTTACTGTACCTATTCTTCAGTGGAGAAGTTCATTTAGAGTTACCAGCCTCAATCACCAATTAACAGCATCTCAGATTAGAGCCGTTATGAGTTTTTACAGAGCTTAAGTACTGTAGCAGACACATCTCAACATCAACTTGTTCAAAGGAGATTATTGCATATTTTGGTTGCCTTCTGTATTGATTTACAATCTAGAAAGAAATTAAAATCAGGAAAGACCATGGACTTAGAAGTTTGTGTCCAAACTTTTGATGTGTAGTGAACAATGAACACCTTTGGCACAAGGTATCCTTGCAACATATTAAAATATTTTGCAGATCAAATTAAACATAATATCAGGATATCTGTTCACTCTTAAATTTAAGAGATGTAAGATCCACAGAAGGATCAGTGTAGAGGGGATAAAGCTGACTACACAGTTCAATATATCAACATAACCTGCATTTAGATGGCTAATGATTGTACAAGAAGGTGTATTTTAACTTGGCTGTGAGAGGTGCTCTGTCTGCTTTGACTTAACTGATGTGAATGGCCTCATTAAGACAGAGTAATGTCTTTGTGGTACAGGGCATGTGATAAGCTTCTCTCTTTCCAATTCCTGTTTCCCATAGAGGAAGCTAAAAATTAACATTTTCAGAAAATGAGCGATCGGTTTAAAGATTTTGTCCTTACATTTCTAATTAATACAAACTTGTGCCAAAAGACTGTGTATAAGTCAATAATTCTACTATACATTAAATTTGCAATCAATAGTAAATACAGTAATAGACTATCAATAGTCAGGCATACCAGATTTCAGTAACATTTCTACTGTACATCCTAACAAATACATCCCAAAACCACAAAAAGATTAATTAAACTAGAATGAACAAATTGAGCATCGGAAATCTTCAACAAGTATTTCTTGTTTTTTATTATTTTTTTTGCCATTTCTGTGACAAATGATGTCATCATGGCACACACAAAATTGTAATTTTGGCAAACAGTATCCATTCCATAATTCCACTTTCTTTGCAATTTCTCTGTCTTTGTATCTTACAAAAGAAATACATCTATACGTCATTGAAATACTATATGGCCTTTCAACATTTGCACTTTCTGCATTTTTAAATGTTTGTATAAATCAAGATTTTGGTGACCTCATGATATTTTAGAATAAGGCTATGTTGGTATAAAACAGCAACCCAGGCAGTTCTTCTCCTCCTCTACCGGCAGTGTGTTCCATTCAGACTCTATAGGTTGTTATAATTTTTTACCACTAGGTGCAATGGAAAGACTACAGCATTAAGTATGGCATACGCAAAGGTTTTTCCCCCCAAAAGAATTGGATTTGTGATTGAGAATCACGGAGTGTATGGCAGCCAGTTTAATAATGTACAATGGATATAGAAAAGAATTACCCCAATTAAAATAATCACATTTATTATTATTACACGCAAAGCTTTGCACTTCTAGACTTTGCAATATTTGTCCACTCTTTACAGAACTGCTGAGGTTAAGATTTAAATTTGATGGTGACCATTTGAGGACTGCAGTCTTCAAACCATTCCATAGACTTTTAATGGGGTTTAAGTCTGGACTCTGACTAGGCCATTCAAGGACATTCATCGTTTTCTCCTTCAACCACAGTGTGGTCAGTTTGGCTGTGTGCTTTCAGTTATTGTCATGTTAGAAGGTAAACCTTCTTCCCATTGACAGTGCTCTGGCTTTTTTCTTGCAACCCTTCAATACAAGCCACATTTCTTGAGAATTTGTGACAATGTTGGCATGTGCACACAATGACCTCTTTTTGTCATAAATTCCTGCAACTGCTTCTTTAATTTTAGGCTGCAATGCAACAAAATGTGATTATTTTATAGAAGGTGATTCTTTCCTATAGCCACTGTATGAAAACTAGCATGGGCATCTGTCACATTACCTTTAGCTAAGAAATGAAAATTTGCTGTAAAGGTTAAAACGTGCTGTAAAGGTTACTGCAAGCATATACTTTATATGAATATATTTTGTATTATTTGATCTTGCTATTGCAAAAGTCTGTGATATGAAATAAACTATTGAGATCTCTAGTCTTATGATGAGCATAAAAATGCTAATAATTAGACTAGTTTTCTAGTTAAGTTTAATAAGTGTGTAATAAATGTAGCACTATTAACAACAAGATGTTTTTTTTCAGGTGCTCATAGCTAAAAGCATCTGCCAAATAAATAAATAAATTTCTGTAATAAATAAAAATTGTAATTCTAGGCAATTTTAAAGGCAGTAGAGTTGATTCTGTGAAAGATAGAGTGGTGGGGTTCTTTTTTAGTTTAGTTAAAAAGAAATGTTAAAAATGCAAACGAATGAACTGATTGGCAGGGGAGCTATATGGAGAGATTCAAAATATTCACTTAAAAAGCATGGGGTCAAACTGTGTTCACTTTGACATTAGTAATTTTCTTTTCTGTGAGTAATTGCCCTCCTCTGGGGTGGCTGAAGGAAGGTTAATTTGGAGAAATCACTGTAGTGAAGCGGGTTGGCAGGAAAGCTAATATCTACTGGTAAGGCCCTTAGCAAGGTGGAAAATGTCAGCAAAGTGTTTAGACACAGCATGCATCTTAAATCAATCCCATTAATCCCAAAGTGAGAACAGTAGAAAAGCAGCGGCCAGTATGAAGGATACATCACCACTGTCATCAGAGCCAACAATATCATTTTCATGTTTATTTTATATGTACATCTGCATATATGTACAAAACCCAAATCATTAAATGGCCATTTAAAGTGATCTTGTGTCCAATATCAGTGATCTTGCTGTAATCGATCTGCCTTAGTTACAACATGTATTGTAGTATGTATTCTGAGAAGTTGTTCTGCTCAGCATAATCGTAAAGAGTTACTGAGTTACTGTAGCCTTTCAGTCAGCTTAAATCTGTCCAGGCATTCTCCTTTGATCACATTCATAAAGATGTTTTAGCTAGTGAAACTACCATTCTTGTGATTTGTTTTTTGTTTGTCTTTTGCACCATTCTGTTGAAACTCTATAGACAGTTGTGTGAGAAAATCTCAGATCAACAGCCCATCTGCCACCAACAGCCATGCCACAGTTTTTTTTCTTCTTCTCCCAATTCTGATGTTTGATGTAATAATACCTGCAGTTCTTGACCTATGTCTGGACAATTTTCTTCCCTGCTACTACATGATTGACAGGTTTGTTATTTATTATTGATGTGAAAATTATAAACACTGCCTCAGTTACGTGAGTATGTTGTCAATCGATCAAAGCCTACAGAAATGGTACACTGACTAAGAAATGTTCTTGATTGAAAATCAGCTGAAGGAAGTAAAAACCTTGCTACGTCAGACAAGTTTGCACATCCAAATAGAGTGCTAGCAGGTTCGAGGTGCTTTTTAGTGTGGCTGGGTTTCTTTTTCACCAACTGAATTTCCATTATATTTCACTGTGTTACCACAATTAGATGGTTTTTAGAGTTTGCAGTGTATTTTCTTTACTCTGGTACATAGTTCATGCAATTTTAAGCAATTTCATTTTTTCAATTTCATCAATATTTCCCTTGCTCTCTTTGTTCCCTCGCTCTTCCACATTCCTGGTACGCAACACTTTCTATAGTTTGTTGCCCTGAATTTCTAAAGAACATGTGACTGGTGTATGCTCTTTGATGTAATAACAGATGGACATGATACATACTGTATATACTTTTTATTTACTCTTATATGACTTATAGGACATGACTTATATACCCCTTTCCCCTTGTGATTAAATTTTGTGTCTCTTCCGAATGGCCACTGTGTCCAAACTAATCATAGAGTGTATCTAAGTTTACCGGACAGTTTAGTGGTCCATTCATCAATTTTAAACCTAACATCTTTCTTTTGCACAATAAATCTAGCTGAAGCACAGAAATGAAGCACACCCTAGTCTTTATATACAGCACAAAAGTGTGTTGCAAATATCTTGACAAAATCTAAATGGAAATGTGTGAGGGAGCAGGCATTTGCTCTAAGCTTGAAATGTCTTGTCTTTGGATCAACACATTCATATAGATGGAGTCAGGGGTGACATTTTGGCACATGGCTTTAAATCATGAAGAGTAAGAGCAAAGACTAATGCTGATAAGAATTCTGGAATAACTAGAGATCTGCCGATACAAAGGTCAGTCCAAACTGTTCTGCAGCACTCTCCAAGCCCTGGGATATCTTTAAGTACTTCAGAGAGAGAGATTTGGCACCTCAGAATTTAGTCCCATATTTTCCATAAATGAAGTACTTGCTTTGAAGCCTTATCATCCTTATTTTCTTGTTAAACTGCATGTTGATATCACAGAACTATAAATTATAGAATGTTATAAACTTTCCTCTAAGATCATGGTTTATTAACTTAAATAAATAAGTAGAAATACAATACCACTTTATTTAAAAGTACAGAGGCACTTTTTCACTTTTCTTTTGAATTGAAGTTAGACAGACTCATTAAGATAGTAGTCTTTTCATTAATTAATTAATTAATTAATTAATTAATTATTATTATTATTATTTTAAACATATATGTGTGTGCATACGCCATTTAAACGTCTCCCTATACTGTAGTAAGTAGCATTCTGCTTCAGAATTCTTTATGGATATCTCACCTAAGTAAACACAATATAAAAAGAGCCACTGATTGAATAAAGAGTAATATTTGCAGTATTAATCTCCTCCCTCTTGATGAAAATCTTTTCTTGATATTTAAAGGTCCTTGGTTTTGCATTTGTATTTGTCAGCACCAGATAGACTGGCTGTAAATATTTATAGTGGGACTGGCAGAAGGCGATAAGGAGTTGGGGTCTTTTGATGATAAACCTGGGAATTTGAGAAGGAATATTTAATTAAATGTGTTTTGCATCAGTGAGACTAGATCCATGGCATTGGTAAAGATTAAGATGGGCTTGTTAGAGGCTTAATTTACCTCATTTCGGCTTCATACAGCTACAGTATGTGCAACAAGTTTTGTTACAGTATATGTACAGTAGGGGTAAAATAGGCGACCTTTTGCTCATCATTCTACACACAGTTAAAAACTAACATAAGTGAAAATAGGTGTTTGGGGTGTTTTGTTAATTTATATAAAAATACCAAAATATCCCATTTACATTCCGACCCATGACTCCAGGACTTTTATTCTCACAGTTATTCTGAAGTCATACCTTACTTTGGTGTTATGCTTTGGGTTATTTTCTTGTTAAAAAGTAAAGCATTAGTACAGCCTAATATCCCAAACACTCTGGAGAAGGTTTTCTTTCAGGACAGCTCATTATTTTTTACATGCATTTTCAGATCTGTTGGTAGTTAATAATCTTTTAAATGTAAAAATGATGGAGGACGTCTTGACACAATCCTGTTTTGCAGGTCTAAATGCAAATGGGATATTTACAAAACAAAACACTAGATGTGTATATAGACCTCTCTCTCTCTCTCTCTCTCTCTCTCTCTCTCTCTCTCTCTCTATCTATCTATCTTACAACAATGATTTTTTTGTCAGAAAAATGTTTCAGCCTATGTGAGCAATGATTTTTACTCTCTCTCTCTCTCTCTCTCTCTCTCTCTCTATATATATATATATATATATATATATATATATAGAGAGAGAGAGAGAGAGAGAGAGATTGATAGATAGATAGATAGATAGATAGAGAGAGAGAGTGAGTGTAAAAATCATTGCTGTAAATTGGAGCAGCTATAGAGAACTTATTATAAATATACTATACTTATTAGAAGTTTCTCACCTCCTACACTGTACCCCTATGCATCTGACTATGTACGGATGTCCTTTATAAGATGATTTAGAAGTGTTCAACATTATAGAACTCTAATGTGTGTGCTTCTTCATTATGTACCTCATCATCTATTTGTCCATATATTAATTCATTTATTAACTCATCTATCTATCCATCCATCCATCCATCCATCCATCCATCCATCCATCCATTCTTTCTTTCTTTCTTTCTTTCTTTCTTTCTTTCTTTCTTTCTTTCTTTCTTTCTTTCTTATTAACTGCTTTATCCTGGTTAGGGTCTCAGTGGATTCAGAGGCTGGAAACACTGGATACAAGGTGGAAATATGCCCTGAATGAGATGCTAGTCCATGGCAGGTTTGAAAAGATTGTATTGTAAAATTAAATATTCAAACACACAGTGCCTGCCTAATTATTCAGGTGTTAGATTATTAGAATGCCTCCTGGACATACTGTACTCAATGGCCTTTCCAGGAGAAGTGCTCCAGGGAAGTGCAGTTGCTTGGAGGTGTGGAGTTCATATGTACAGTTTAGTGGCTCATCTGTTGCTCTAGACCTCGCTGAGAGTGTATAACACAGGGTAATCATGACTTCCTGGGATGGACCATGGCATTTTACTTCTTTAGAAGTAAATACAGAATGACAGTCAAGAAGTCATGACTTTTTTCCATAGTCTGTACTGTATTATGCCACTTTAACCATGGTAATGTTATTTGATGTTATTTGGTAATGTACAGTACCAATGTCTATTTGGTATTTCAGGGCCTGACTGGGATCTTTATAATATTTGACACCAGCATTGTTTGTACACCAGTACTGTATGAAGTGACCCTGCCCTGTAAAATCTCACTATTAACTTCCACTGTCATTCTGACTCATGACTGGGTTATCTAATTAGAGCATACTATTAAATGTTATAACATATAAAATGATAGAACCTCCAGTTTACAGATGCATAGCTTTAGCTGTTTTTAATACCTAGCAAGATTAATGATGCTGGCACTAGGACAGAGACAAATAACTGGTGTACTACTTATCTGAAACAGCAAAGAGAATAGCCTGGGCCAGATCTGGAGATGTACAAAGACACACATACAGACAGAACGTGTGCAGGTATACAGTTTACAATCTGTCTTTCAATGCCTAAATCGGTCCCTGTTCTGTATCACGAGTGGCTAGAAATAAAGCAGTCCTCTTTATCAGGTCTGAAAAGTGCTGAATTATTTAGAATTATTTAAAAGAATTATTTACAGATGCATAGACAAATTCACATAGCATTCAAACTAATAAAGCCAGATAGAAGACCAGTAATATGCTCATTAGAAGTATTCCTCCAGAGTACTATTCTGATAACGTGGCTATTTACACTGCAAATGCAAACACACACACTAATCATGCTACCAAATTCGAAAGAGGCTGTCATTGAGACTTCCTATATGCCATTTCAGTGGCAGAATCGAAAGGACATACAGTAGAATATGATTTCATGATACGACAACATTTTTTACAATTTTTTTTATTTTTAGTATTTTCAACTTATTATTCCTCCATTACAAAGTAGAAAAGAGTAGCTGATCTTTTCTAGGGCGTAAGTAGCAGACACATCTCAATATCAATTGTTCAAAGGAAATTATTGCATATTTTAGATGCCTTCAGCATTGTTTTACATTTTTTTAAAAATCAGGAAAGACTATGGAATTGGACGGTGTGACCAAACTTTTGACCAGTAGTGTAGTTAGTCAAAAAAAGCACATACAAAGAGGAAAGATCAGAATAGCATGGTATATTGTTTAGTAAATGTTCCCCGTTAAACATTGTAAATAATAATAAAAAGAAATAGATATTCTGCATAATTTAAAATTCTCTGCATAAGTTAAAACTCATAAAAATAAATTGAAAAATAAATTACAGATTTTCAGAAAGGTTTTAAACAAGACTATGAGCCTTCATCAGACTCTTTCACAGAGAGATATATAGGTATGATGAGGGTATGGTTTAAGATGGCATGATGTACTGTAGGATGACTATAGATAGACTGGTGGAACACAGTGATTTTGGGGGAGTGTGTTGGTGACTCAAATCAGCTATTATTCTGTCATCTCCTCAAGGAATTGGAAGTGAGGGTATAATTTTTAATGGGCACCTACCATTTTCAAGCAAGAAATATGATCCTTGGAAAGGACAAGGTCAAAATGATGAGCAATTTCAATTTATCTCTGCCATGCCCATGCCTGGTTTATCAAACAGGGAACTGAGTAATGTGCCTGTAAATCAATGCCAATTATAGCCTGTTTAATTCTCATTATCATATCCATCTGTGCTATCAATCTTTGGAGAAAGAGCTGGTTTATTTTAGGGTTTGAAAAAGACTTTGCAAAATGACTCAGTGACATTACAGATTATTGTATTTACAGGCATAGATACACACACTATATCGAATGCGATAAATCTTTTCATGTCGAGAGAACCACTGGTACAGTAGTTCAAAGTACAGCATATAACAATAATTAACCTCCTCTAACACAATGTCAAGTTCAGGATTGGTGCTTAAATTAGGTGTGTACTGTACATCTTAGCTTTAATAAATATTTTTTTGTCATATTAGCCCATCACTTTTCTTCATCAAAAAAGTAAAAATTAATTAGAAATTTATATTGCTATTCTTTAAAAAGTAGACATTTTAAAATACATACACTATTTGCACAATGCAAGTTTGGACACACCTTCTGGTACAGGAAAGTTGATATTGAGATGTGCCTGCTACTCTGCTGTGTCTGCTCTGTAAATCGTTCATAATAGCTATAATTTGGGGTGCTGTTAATTGGTGTTTTTTGAGGCTGGTAACTCTAAATGAACTTTTCCTGGGATGGTCTCCCTGAGAGCCAGTTTCATCATGGTGCTTGATGGGTTTTGAAAGTGCATTTGACAATACTGTTCTTGCAAGAACTATTCCAAAACAGCTGATCTTTGTGTCTTAAAAATTGTAAGTAACTGTGTGTACTTAATGCCAGAAGTGTAATTTCACAGTTTAAAAAAATCCAATATTTTTTTTTTTCTAGAATGTAAAAATAAATCAAAACTTCAAACTATTGACTGGTACTGTATTTATATATTTTGTTTTAATATGACATTTATACAGTCTTGAGGTGTTGATTAATTTTGTATATGAGAATGTATTACTCAGACAGTAATACTGACTCCAATGTGACTTTAAGTGCTTGAACACTTCATTACAAAGTGTCTTTCTTTAATTAATGCAAAATAAAATTTTAATTGGAATACTTTTGCAAGCCACTGTGTATATATATATATATATATATATATACACAGTGGCTTGCAAAAGTATTCGGCCCCCTTGAACTTTTCCACATTTTGT
>JAQQZT010000033.1:20497768-20509039 GCA_030068275.1 Clarias platycephalus | reverse complement strand
ATATATATATATATATATATATATATATATATATATATATATATATACACTCACAAAACTATCAAAACTATCAAAAAAGCAAATAGCTGTGAATAATCATGACACATGAGGTAGAATACCAGTGACCACACAGGGGAGGAGACAAGAAGGGAAACCAGAAGACATGTGGGAATGTAAACAATAAATACCGAAAAGGCAATGACATTGTGCTGTCAACTTCATAGCACACTGAGATCTGCTGCATGCAGTGCTCTGGTCTAGAGGAAAACCATGACAGTTATGAAATACCAAAAAAAATAAAAATTATAATATGTTTATTAGAAACAATTTATTTAGATAATGATACAAAAGATTAAAGAAGATTGAGGCGAGTAAATCTATGTTTTGTTTTTAAAAGTTTTAACAACAATGCAAGTACACAGGAAATTAACAAATGCTGATTTTACTAATGTGTAAGAATGGTGTTGTTTGGCATTGTACTGCAGGAACAGTCTGAGAGGGGGAATAAAACACATATGCATACACATCGGTACACACACACGCAAGCACACACACGCACACACTTAGCACACACACATGCATACACACAGTGAAAGGATTAGGAAAGCTTCTATCCTGACATCCAAAGATGAATAGGAGAATTACATTAAGAATTGGAAGAAGTTGTTCTTTGATTTTTCACCCTGAGCTTATAATATTCTAGCAAATGTCAAGGGGAATGTCTAGTTTACATGAAAGAGCTAATGCACCTTTTAAAATCCAAGAGAGACAGACATTGTGTGTGTGTGTGTGTGTGTGTGTGTGTGTGTGTGTGTGTGTGTGTGTGAGTGAGTGAGTGAGCGAGTGAGCGTGAGAGAGAGAGAGAAATGCATCTTGTCTCTTTCTGAACCCACCTGCTGCAATTACTTATTGGTTAAAAAAAAGCATAAAAGTATAAAAAGAGTAAAAGTATATCATATCTATCTATCTATCTATCTATCTATCTATCTATCTATCTATCTATCTATCTATCTATCTATCTATCTATCTATCATTATTTATACACTCATAGTATATATGTTGCATTTTGCAGGTGATTGAAGGAAGGTCATATTAAAATTTAAATCAAGTTTCAATAAAAGGTTGTTCCAAATAATAATAATAATAATAATAATAATAATAATAATACAACAATTTATTTGAATATAGACAGCATGAATTCTACACATGCTGAATCAGGCTTAATCCTCTTACGTGCCCCCCATACTGAAACATTATACAGTAAGTCAAGGTAACAGAATGATTGAAAGTTGACAGTCATGGACATGGAAATATATCAGATAATCAAGATATCACTCACAGTGATTAGAAATTTCACATGATCTAATCACATTCTTCTGCAAACTGATGTGTTACTGTATAATAAAAAGTGTAGCAGCAGCTTGTAATTCAGGAAAACAGAAATAAGCTTCCTCTTGCTTCTGCTTTGTTTCCCAAGAGCTCAGTGAATAAGGTGAATATGATGAAAGGCGTTAGTAACACACAATTCTGGCCTTATAGAAAGAGACAAGAGAAGAAAAATGAAGAGGCACAGCACATTAAATAAAATGTGAAGTAATCTGCTGTTAATTATTAAAAAGGGATTTATTTTACCAAAATACACTTGTGCATAAATAAATAACATGCTTAATTAAAAGAAGGCTAATGAACTCTCTCTAAGCCACAGCAAATGATCCTTTCTTTAGAGATACACGAATTGCCACAGGTTCCTTAGCATCAAATTCCAAATTAAAATGTATTCAGAACATTAGAGTGGAGCTACATGGTGAATGTCTACTATCTTTGCCATGGTATGAGGAGTTCACGTTGAAATTTGTATCTGTGAAATGAGTAATATATCTTAATTTTAGTGAACCAGTAATTTTACAATTCATTTATTGACTGTATTCTCTTTACAAATTAAAATGTGCTTGCTCTAAGTGTATGCAAAATTGTAATCGATTTGGCTTACTCTTTGCTGCTATAACAGCCTCCGAAAGCTTCTCAAAAATTTTAGTATGCTGTCTGGGGAGGGCACATTCAAGCATAAGAGTATTGATGAGGTTGGATGCTGATGTTGGTTAAGGCCTGATATGCTGTTAACTTTCCAATCAACAAAGTGTTATACTGACTTTGTCCATTCCCATGAACCTTGGAATTTATGGTACAGGATGGAAATGGTTGTCTTTGTACTCAAAAGGACAGTCGTATCATGTGACATCCACATCTGCCCCATGCAGATTCTCCAATGGTATCCCACAGGGCTCAATGCTGGGGTATCCTCTGTTCTTTTTGACTGTCTTCAAACAATGACTAAAGACCTACCATCTCGGCATGTATTTAAAATAATATTTTGTTAATTAAATAGTCCTTAACTTTTCGTATTGTATTATCTTCACAGCAGGATTTTTTCTGTATGTATGTATGCATTGTTAGACTGAATTTTTTTTTTCTATTTAGAAGTACCCCTATATACTGTACGTACTAACACCCACAGTGTACCATCAATCCCACAAACGCCACAAAAAATATGTTGCTGAAGTAATGCCTTTAGACAAAAAAGTAATAAAGTAGTAACATTTGACAAAAAATGGATATTGAACTTCACTCAAGGTTTTTGCGTGACTACATATTTCGATCATATTTTTAAATAGGTCTTATTTGTACTATTTTGCCCACTGACCAACATAGGTTTCCTCTGGAACAAGGTAAAAAAAAAAAAAATGAAAATATGGTTGGAACATTTTTCTTTTTCACATTTCCCAGTTCCATCAGCTTGGTATTGGCATATGGCACTGATATTAGGATTTTGACAAACACAATGTTTTGGCTATGTTTTGAAATAAATATTTGGTTGTGGCATTTGCACAAGGCCCCAGATGCACCACATCTACAATCAAATGAAGATCATTTATTTCCACTCATATGCATGCACTAATAATGCGTTGAAACACATCTGGAGAACATTTCAGCAATGCTTTCATTCTGAGTTTTAACCTTATAGCTATTCACTTAGCTGGGATACAAGTAAAATTACATAATTGCTCAATTACTTATGCTCTATATGTCTATACTGTATAATGTACATTATCCATTTTGAAAGGTGTTTGCTTATAGATGTTCAGGCACTCATATGACTAATTGGGTGCCTCAAGGTGAAACTGCAATTACTGGTTTGTGCAAAGTGCATAGTCATACATAAGCATTTCAGTGAGAAGAATTCTGTAAATAAAATCATGTGGTAGAAAGCATATGACATGCATTTTTTCTGTCACGTGATCAATATTTGCCATGTGCTCCTTTAGGTCTTGCCCTTCATATTAAACACACTGTTAATATCTCTTTGTGTCACTTCATTGCAACATCCCCTTACTGTCCATCATACAGTAGCTGCCATGCGGTTATGCTTTTGTGGTGAAATTAAGGCCCTAATGACTATCCCTGACTCTCATTAGAACACGGTGTACATGTCCACCTGCCATTGCTGTCTGTTACACTGTCTCATTTTTTTGTCATAGAAACAAAGACAGAGCATTGCTTGGGGGAAGTGGAAGCTATTCAATAAAACACTAACCCTCTTTGAAAAATAGCTGAAATTATAAATGCCAGTATTCTAGTGTATTAGTATCATTCCCTATTTAAATAAAATATATATTTAAAAAGCATGGGAGGATCGGTATATGATGTCAATCACCAGTAACTGATTTGTGCTATAATTTCAGTGCAGTCATCTTTTAGAGGTATATGTTTTGTTTTGGTACCTTGATTATAACATTTCACAGGAATTTTTATGTTACATACAGGCTACATTCATATAGATGCCAGTCACTATTGCAGGTCTATCTGTGTATCTTCTCAAGTCTAAATACAAAACCTTCAAATGTTAGTAAACAAACAACTTTCACGAACAAAATTGTCTGTTTGCTTGATAATAAATTGGAAATAATATTATGAAAGTGCTGTTTTTTTTAGGGGAAAATAGTCCAATCATTATTTGTTGGAACAGTACAGAATTTAGTTAATTCCCTGATGTGCTGCCTTATCTTCAGTTTTTCCGTCTACCACCATAGCTGTGGCTTTATTATGTTGTCCTCTTTTTGCTGTGACTGTTTAATAATTTACAAAACACCAAATATGAAATAATGTCATAGCAGGTTTTACTTCCTTACAGAAAAGGAGATTCGATAGAGAGAGAGAGAAGGGAAGCATTATGCTCAGCATGAGAAGAATCTGCAGGCCTACTGAAATATTTAACACACTCTTTTAAGTTATTTCCTTCTTTCTCCCTTATTGGGCCAAGAAAAATATCACAGGCACATGTTTGAGACATGGTTAAATCAGGAGTGTCAGAAGTCAGAAATAAAATCAATATTACTGTGGGAAACGTTTGTGCTGTATAGTGCCATGAAGGAAAGCTCATTCAATAACACTGGAGGTACAAAGAAACAAACACAACAAAACCTATATAAAATATTGAATTTTTAATTAAAATGTTTTTTTTTTTTTTTTACTTTAATGTAAAAAAAATTTTTTTTTGGTCAATATTTCAAATACATTTTTATTATTTAATGAAAACACAGTATTTATCTGGTCAAATATTATTTGTTTCCCCAAGTATAAGTCACCATCAGGGAGTGGTGTGTCCAGAAAGCATCACAGCAGTACTCCCTCTTATTACAATACCGCAATAGACTTTTTAAACGAGTTCACAGTCAGCATCTGCGTGGCTGTTTAAAAATTCATAGGATTAAGAACAAATGGGCACCAGTTACATCAATCATGTCCAACTAAGTATGCTAGTGCAGGCACAGCATACTGACATTTGGCAGTTTCCAACACTGATGCAGAGCCATTCACAGTAACCTCTAGACACTTTACCCAGACACTCACTGCCATTCTATCTTCTCCTCCAACTCTCTCTTCATGACTTCTTACTCTATTCAGTGGCTATTTATTACTGTATACTTTTAACACCTCTGCATATTCTGGAAAAAACACCAGAGATTCTTTTTTTTTTTTTTACCTGACACTTGTGTGTTAGTGTGCAACATGGAGCAGAGGGTGGATAGTGTCTGCAGTTTATAATCCTCTTGGATGAAGACAGCACAGTTCAGTTCAATAACTCTACTGGCAATCTCTTCCATCAAGAATTCATATACTTCAATCTGATGGGATCAGAATCTGGAGTTATGATTCCCAGATACGGTGGCAAAGAAATTTGATAACCATAAATGTCACCAATAGTCATATGTACTGAAGTATGCATATTACACCAAATGTATATTCTAATAAATGTCTTACTCATAATGAAATAATGGCTATGAGTATAAGAATGAGCTTTTAACACTCCACTCATAAGGCACACAGGCCCAGTACCATGAAGGCCTACTATATTAGAGGATTTATTAATAGTGAATTATTCAACAGATGGTTCAGTTTATGAGCTCTGTAAAGGTAGTCAAACTGTTGAGATGCTGCAGAGGGACAATTGAATAGAAAGACAGATGAGAGCTGAACATGACTGTACATTAATTATCACATGGGAAGACCTGAGTGAGCATGATAAGAGAAGACAACCACAAGCTCTTCAGTTAGCCAAAGATAATTAATTCCATGAAAATGTGAAAGGCTGTTATAGCCACAGCAGAACAACAAGAGTGATAATGGTGCAATATATTTTGTTAATGTTCTGAGAAGAAAAAAATGTAAATTGCAATATTGTACTTTAAATAATGACTTTACTATATAATAACACTTTTAGCATTCAATTTGCACCATTTGCAAACATCATTTACATTCACACCAGCTTTTAAAACAAGCACTGTACAGTATATGAATCCCAGAATGATGGACGCTTTGCTGCAGTTTTCTTTTTTCTTTCTTTTTTTTAAAAACATTTTTTAAATTTAACAGATATGATTTATCTTACATACTGTACATGCTGTATTCTCACTGCACAGTAAAAATAATTAACGGGAAAGGGAAGAGTACATTCCGGCAGGTTAATTAATGTAACCTTTATAATTACAGCTACAGATGAGATGTGGCAATTAAGAATGCGCGTGTTTTCCTGCGAGATGCCGCAATTTGACACGCGGCGTGCCGCGACTTGCCGCAAGCAACATTTGGGAATTTAAATAAAAGTGTTGTGCTTCACTGAATATCCACCAGATGGAGCATGGAAGGACTTTATCTAAAAGCCTGACCAAGTACAACGAAGAGTTGTGTATAATTAGTTAGTCTAAAACAATATTGTTTCCAATGCTGAAGCAAACATGAATTTAATTTTGTTTTACAATAGATCTTTCATGATGAATGTGTGTATATGTGCTTCATATTATTTTCATAATGATGAAATAAGATGCCCAAATTCGTGCTTTGAAATTCAGAATACGTTTCTTATATAGTTTTTGTAATGTCTTAACAGGGACAAAACAATGAAAGACATGGCAATGCCTCGGTTTAAATGGTCTTAAATTAAATTAATTTAATTACCTGATAGTAGGCTACCTTATAATCTGATAGTGTTAAATATGCGAATGTCCTGATTCGTGAATATGCCAACAAATCTTATTTAAAACGTAAAAATGTGTCGCCATCATCAGAAGACATGAATGAACAATTAATGAATATATATATATATATTTTCATCATGTTTTTTGCTGTTTGTGTCCAGCATTGAATAATTATTTCATCCATTATATGACCACGGCTGGGAATAAGGAATGTGATTGTGAATTTATGACTGAAATAAAGCTGTTCTTTGCCGTGCAGAAACCCGCGGCTCGTACTTTCACTTTACAAAAGGCAGCGTTTTGATCAAAAGGCTGTTAATCGCATGCGATTTATCGATAAAAATGCAGACATTCTCGGCCAGAAATGCCCCAAAGACATGTACTGTATATAGGCTACTCGCGTTGTTTTCGCACGGAGAAATTGTGTGTGCGTGCACGGAGAGTTTGTGTGTCCACGCGCGCTTCTCATGTGTATGCACGGTGAGAGTTTGTGTGTGTTTGTGCGCGCGTCTCATATTTGACATTCATATGGACATTCATATGAAATGCACATTCTTGATACTTGTTGATAAGTGTATGTTGATAACTGTCCATGCTGTAAAAAGCATTACTTTATTCTTGCAGTGTAGACATGTTACTTTCTCACTGGGTCAGCCAGGGTTGTGGACGAGCGTCAGCTGTGGAGTGGAGAGGAGACAGGTTGAACTAGTAGGTTATGGATAATGATTCTTAACTGTGTTTGATCACAGCAAAGTTGCTGTTAGGTTTAAGCAGAATTAAAAGAATAAGAATTATAGCTTGATGTATCCACCATACCTAGATATGCTTACTGGCTGGGCCCCAACTGGGAGAGAGGGACGAACACACACGAATGCATGAGATGCCTGAAGATCTCTGTTTATTATCAGCAAACAGAGCATACTTAGGTTTTTGGTCAAGTGCCCTGTGTCCCATACATCAAAAGAACAAATCGTTAACATATAATTCATAGAGAGACCTGGACGAAGACAGATGATAATAAGCACATTAGCATTTTCCTGTTAGACAAATAGGGTTCCAGGGGAATTGAGCTGTTTGTACTGTACTGTATGTACCATACTGTATATGCGTCTGAACACAGGCTATAGGATGTGTTACCATAAAAGGAATCAGGAAGCACAATGGGGTGGTTGTTTTATGGGCATAGAGGCACAGGAACATTCACAACATATTACAAAACTTTACAGTTAAAAAAATTTTATATGTCTTTTTATGCTTTCAAGGAGAGCCAATAACCAGAAATAGATAGAGCACAGAAGCCCAGAATGTGTGTGTGTGTGAGAGAGAGAGATAGAGAGAAAGAGAGAGAGAAAGAGAGAGAGCTCATATGAATAAAGAGAACATGCCAAAAAGTGAATTTTGAAACAACATGAAAATAAAACACCTGGGCGAGTTATCCAAAGCTTAGCTCTTGCTTTATTATTTTCACAAATTTGTGTTACAATCACTTCATGGAGAAATGTTTTTTATATCACAGTGGAGACATGTTACAATATTATAGAAGAGACATGTTACTGTGGAAATACAGTATATTACTACATCTTAGTGTGTCCATGTTAACATGTTACTCTGTGTTAGTGTAGACATGATTTTATTGTAGAAATTATTATATTGTGAAGACATCTTCCTACACAACTGAGAAACTACCCTAAAACATAAGGTAATGAATTGTGGTTAAATTACCTTTTTTGTGAAAACTTTTATAAAAGATTTGTCATGGGCTTCACATTCAACAACTGGTGGGGAAAAATTAAAGATCAAACTTAAAGTGAGGGGACACATTCCCAGAGTCCCCAGCATGAATTATGCTTTTAAAGAGTTTCTTGCCTAAGGTTGAAGATGAGAGACTGGAGTAGAGTTGAATGTATTGTAATGAAGATCCTTTTAAAATATCATTTCGGGAATGAGAACTATTACGTGTGAAAGCAGATGCCTAATTTTCTTATTTTGTGGTGTTAATGTTTCTTACATTCAAATTCTGCACAGGGTGTCTGAGAAAATAGCTTCACAATGTAATTTAATTTACTGTAGCTTAAGTGAGCTTGACCAGAAAGATGAAAACACTGTTGATATGTCTGGTTTAATGTAACTATGCATTAACATTTAATACCAACCTATTAAATACACATAGTATACAATAAAGTCCACATTTACAAAAACAGATTGTAGCTGAATTCTAGATTCGAAAGTTTTCTTTTAATAACCAACATATTGATAGTTTTCTGTGAACTTAAAAGAAAACCCTCATAGTCTCTTTTATAACTACAGTACTTACAGTAAATACCATAAGAACAGATAAGTTACTTGAGAAGGTACATTTTCCACACCATCATAAATCTTTTTCCCCCCTAGTTATTGATTTTCAAAGTCTACCTTAAACTACCACAACTTATAGCAATGCTAGTAGAGTAGGTGAAATCAATCGACAAGCAAGTGGCAGAATAAGTTTTATTATGGACTGGCAAAAATAACCATAATTGCATTCTTTGTTGCACTTATACTATTGAGAGTCCAAGGGGTTCTTGTGCCTTTCTAGTGTCCTTGTGAAGTCTTACATCTGTTCCAATGAGTTCCTGGAATTTTTGTTTTATTCATTTTATTTTTTGGTGCAGAGATTATAAATTACTCGATGATTTGCACTTGCTGTTTAATTTTTGTAGCTTGTACCAATGGCAGTTCTTGAATTCGTCCAAGCCAAGTTCTACAAATACATCTGGATGCCTGTGCCTCTTCAAATTTACTAACCAATATACAGTACTATATAGAATGTGGTTCTTGAACTACAGTAGTTTACATCTATTCACCAATAAAAAAAAAATTCTGCTTCCGTCAAATTTTGAGGCAATCATTTAGGAATTTGGTGTGACAGCAAAACACTGGGACCTTACCACATTTCATTTCTTGTTACACTAACATTTCTGAATCTGTATTCAAAACTGTACATATCTGTTTAAGTAAAAACTGATATGGTCTGATAAAATTCTTGGTCATTAAAAATGTTTATTATCCCATGTAGTACTCTAAGAAGTATTCAAAGAAGTTGACAAGGAAAAAGAGACAGTGGTGAAATTTTAGTATTACACCGTCAAGGTTGAATGTGTGAATAGATTCATTGATTTCTTATTCATTCTTTCAGCAACCGCTTTATCATGGTTAGGGTTGCAATGGATCTGAAGCAATCTGGGAACATGGGGAGTGAGGCAGAAATACACCCACAGAGAGGACATACAAAAGCTATGCAGAGACAGTAACACAAGCTAAGGATTGTGCCAGGAGGCAATGCAACCCGCTGTACTGTAATCGAATTACAGTGGTGCCTCGGCTTACAAATTAAATTTTAGTTCTTAAGGTGAAAATTCGTATTGCGAAATGCATTTTTCCATAGGAAATTACTATAAATGCAGATAATTTATTCCAGCTACACAAAAATATTACTAATATCACCAATTTTTAACACTATAGTAATACTTTTGCATATAAAACAATCAAAACGTATAGAAAAGACATGTAAATGAAGTACAATATAAAATAAATAAACATTAAATCTCACTAAATCTGGACTTTTACAAACTAAATTGAAAGTCGCTCCCTTTTCTTCTTTGCTACCTGTATATTTACTAAATTCTGCACAAAATGCATAATCATCCCACAAACAAAATATGTAAATGTGCTTTGTTTGGTTTTCCACTGATGTAAATAAGTTTTGAAAGACTCCCAGACCGCTCATATGCCGAAAATGCTTCATACGCCAAGGCAGATTCCTTGCAAAAATTCAGTTCTTAAGCCGAACATTTGTGAGGCAGGATGTTCTAATGCCGAGGTACCACAGTAGTTCTTTAACTTATCAAAGTGTGTGTGTGTGTGTGTGTGTGTGTGTGTGTGTGTGTGCGTGTGCGTGCACTTTTGATGATAGAGAACCTACTTTAAAGCAGATAATAAAAAAACCTGTACAAGTGGTCTGTCCCAAGCCTGCACACTCTACACACAGTGACATTACACACTAACACCTCTCTATTTCTATCTACCAGTTTTGACTGCTGTGGAGGTGCTGGTGAACTGGCCCAGTGTGCACTAAATTTCTGTGCTTGACAAATTCACACCTCTCAGGTTTCATTAATTCACAAATCTTTGTATTGCTATGGGTGTGATTCTGTCATTCTAAATTTAAAAGCAAACATATGAAAATAAAGTAATTGCTTTGAATTTAGTTAATTCTTGCTGTTTGGTTCTTGTTTATACTGTATGTGTCTTATTGAAATACATTTTAATGATATAGAAAGTTTTTTTTTTTTTTTTTACAAATATTGTTCATTATCAGCTTTTGGACCAAAAGCACCCCAATACTAGGACTTATGGGATTTGTCATATTTTACGTACGTTATACTAAAATGTACTGGTGAACAAAAAATAGTATTGGTGAAAAGATAGAGCTAAAATAAAAAACTGTTGTGGGGTCAGTATCACATTTAGTATCACATACAGTACTAGTAAAGGAATAAAAAATAATTGCTGCCAGTTGGACTAATGGACTATTACAAATTATAGCAGAAAAAAAAAAGGAAATGGACAAGCATTTGTACACTTAAGGGAGGGCACATTTACTGTAGGCGGCACGGTGGTGAAGTGGTTAGCACTGTCGCCTTGCACCTCCAGGGTCCGGGTTCGATTCCCGGCCAGGCTCGATTCCCGTCTCTGTGTG
>JAQQZT010000033.1:20380918-20398816 GCA_030068275.1 Clarias platycephalus | reverse complement strand
GCAGTTCTGAAGGCGAAAGGGGGTCAAACACCGTATTAGTATGGTGTTCCTAATAATCCTTTAGGTGAGTGTATGTTGCATTTGTTATTTTATTGGAATTAAATTTTGTACTTGTCTTACACTGGCTACATCTATAACTGTGAACTGGAATGGAAAAATGACCATGGTAATAAACATGCTTAAAAACACTGTCATGTATAATTAGAGCCGGTTCATGAAGATCCATGCTAAAGCATATCTGTGCCTCAACACACAGTCTCCCTATCATGTGTTGCTCACTGATGATTGCTGCAGCACTATATGTAATTCTATACAATACACATTGTAAAGCGTTTAGCAGGGCAGGCCAGAACACAGACACAGGAAACACCAGATTAGGTAAATAAAAGCTCTTTTATTTATAACACATAGGAAAGTTGCAAAGGTTAGGGGATTTGCTTCCTGAATATCAATTGAGAGGATAGCTTGGAAACCTCCTAGAATTGCTGCAGCCAGTCTTACACATCCGACGGGCTGGGCAGGAGGAGATGGCAAGACTGAGATGCAGTCCCTTTCTCTGTGAATTGTCCTGAATCGTGGGCTTTCTTGGCTTGTATCCAATATATCCCACTCACCCGGCTGGTGTGGACTCTGCTGCCTTTGACCACAAGCAGTTGAGACGCTCCGCCCCTTGTGTGCATATGGTGGGAGCAGGAAATTTTTCTTGGCTGCTGTGGTCACCGGCCCATAGACTTTGGTACGCTGCAGTTCGGGGTGGTTCAGCTCGAGGGACATGCTGTAAGGCCTCCTGCTTTGGAGGGTACTCTTTTTTCTCTAAATCAGGGGAGAGCACCAGGATTGCAAGCTCTAAGGCATCTGCCATGTCCCGCAGGGAGGAGGGAGCTTTCAGCCTTTTGTTGTTCTTCCGGGAGGGAGCGCAAGGCAAAGTCAATGGTGATTTTCTCCACAACCTTATGAACTGAACTTTGATCAGGCTGGAGCCACCTACAAGCTATCCTCTGGAGGTGGTCCAGCTGGGCCCGGGGTAGTGCATGTGGGTCGTAGGTCCAGCTATGGAACTCGGTGGCGTCTTGATAGCTGGAGAGTCCATAGCGGGCCAGCACTTCAGCCTTCAGACGGTCGTAGCTGGCTGCTTCATTACTTGTAAGGGAGAAGTAGGCTCACTGTGCCTCTCCAGTGAGCAGTGGGATAAAAGTAGTGCTCCACTCCCGCTTTGGCCAACATTCTTGCTCCGCTGTCCTCTCAACGATCCGCAAGAAAGATTCCAGATCATCATGGGGCGTAAGCTTGCTGAGAAGGCGTTGGGCCTCCCTGCTGGAGTCTGGTAGCGAAACGTTAACCCCTCCGTGCTGCTTGAGCCGGCCGAGCTCAGCTAACGTAGCTTGCAGGCCTTGGGTCAGCTGCTGTAGCACCGCCTGCTGCTTGGTGCTGGATTCCAGGAGGTGGTGGAGCAGTTGCTCTAGGGTGGGTTGGGTCTGCACTGGGTGCTCGCATTCTCCACCAATGTAAAGCATTTAGCAGGGCAGTCCAGAAGATAGACACAGGAAACACCTGTTTATTTATTTAAATAAAAGCTCTTTTATTTACAACACATAGGAAAGTAAAAGTTAGGGGATTTGCTTCCTGAATAGCAATTGAGAGGATAGCTTGGAAACCTCCTAGAGTAGCTGTAGCCAGTCTTACACATCCGACGGGCTGGGCAGGAGGAGGTAGTAAGGCTGAGATGCACTCCCTTTCTCAGTGGTTTGTCCCGGATCGTGGGCTTTCTTGGCTCTGTAAGAGAGAGAGAAGAAAAGAAGGCATATGAGTCTTGCATCCAGTATATCCCACTCACCCGGCTAGTGTGGACTCGTCTTCTTTTTGGATGCTGTTGACACCAGGATGGTAGTTACTCTGCTGCCTTTGGCCACAAGCAGTTGAGGCGCCCCGCCCCTTGTGTGCATGAGGTGGAGCTGACCATGGTGCTGAACCTATGCTGGGCTTTCCTCTGCTTGGTTGAGTGTGAGGGTGGTAGATAATAAGAGGCGCTGGCTCTAGGCCCATCATCACAATTGGCTAGAGTACTGTTATTGAAATTCATGATGTTGAGATGCTGAAGTCTACAACGAATGTTTTAGGGTGAATTTACACAAATTAATTTAATTGCTGAGACTGAAAAGCTTTGTGGGTCAGTGTTTGCAAAGATCAACACCGTAAATAAAGGAAATGTCTGATGCTTTAGTATGCTCTGGGCCCATCCTATTGTGGCATGATGATGTAACTTACAGCAGGTTATTGTTGCTGAACTGCTGGGTGTCTAAGTGGTGCTTTTGGAAACAATGTGGGCTTTTTATAGATTGTAGTACCTATGAGTGCAAGGCTCACATTTTAGGGCAGGATGGTATTCATCCCATTTTGAAGGTGCTGTGCTCATTTCTTGCAGCATTCCTCATAATCCGGTAGGGGTTTGTAAATACTATGGACCTCGAATTCCTACATGCATTTACAGTTTTCATATAAAACCTGGTTGTTTTTGTAAACAGAGTAGTAATTATTAAATACTTTTTTTTTTTTTTAGATAATCCATCAGATCCATTAAAAACTGCATGTGTGTCCATTCTAGATTAACCAGGGGTTAGTCATCACATAACAGGACCCAATATTTATGGCACATACACTACTGATTTAATACTGGCATTTAGATTAAATACAGTAAACTACTAATACTAAATTACTATCCCAGTCAGAAGATCATTAAATATCTCAAATCATCAGAACTCATCATTAGCTCTTTTAGCTCAACAGGCCTTATTGATATTATAGGTGCTTTGCTATGCTATCATGTCAAGCATACAATCACAGCAGCTACTGATTTACTGTCAGTTTTACTGTGTTGTTCAATTAGCATTTGTCTCCATCTTAACATAAGTAGCAAATAATATTTTATTTATACACTAGTAAATTTAACTAGAGAAGGACAAAAACCAACAGTATGCAGTGGCATAGATTTTTTTTAATGTAAAAAGCTTTTAGGCAAAAGAAAAATAGTATTAAAAAAGTATAAAAATCTTTAAATTAGGCTTTAGGCTTTATCACAGTCCTGAGATCATGCAAAGTGTTTCAGGGCCTACTACTACTCACTGATCAGGTATTTGTGTTTTTCTTTGTGTTCAGACTCTCGATGCATACTAAGGTAAAGTTTGCCTTTCACTTAGACTATGAACAACAGTAAAAGACCTTGGTGTGGTCACAGACTACAGTTTCTCGATTTGAAGCTCCTATAGATAATATTACTAAGTTACCATTCTTTCTAAGAAATATTATTAAAATATACATGTAATGCCAGCACATGATTTACTAAAAAAAGGTTTATTTTCTCCCCATGCTTGGTGGATTGTCCCTGGTAGTCCGGTTTCCTCCCACAGTCTAAAAATATGCAGATTAGGCTAACTGGCATTCCCAAATTTCCCGTAGTGTGAATGAGCATGTGAATGTGTATGTACAGTATGGGTGTTTGCCCTGCAATAGATTGGTACTCTGTCCAGGGTGTACTCCGCCTCGTGCCCTAAGTCTCCTGGGATAGCTTCACCCGCAACCATGAATACAGGATAAAGTGGTATAGACAGTGAGTGAGTAGACTATTATATTTTTAGATGTTCTAGTAGATGCATAAACAAGGACCAGTTAGTACAGAATGCAAAATACAGAGTTACTAAAACCAGAAGATCTGACCTTCTACACACAGTATTGACTTCCAGTAAAATATTCTACTGATTATAAAATACAAAATCACACAAAAGGGGGTTGTACTGAATATCAGCATGACTGCAATGTGCTTCACCAGCACATACAGTACAGTACAGTATTCTTCTGCAACTAGCAGAACTAGAGTTAAGCTGGCGACCGACAAAAACTCTCACTGGTATTTTGTAGTCAAAAGGTGAGGAGAATAAGCCATGGAGGTGGTCTACAGTCATGTAAATCTTGTAAGTTCCTCTTTACAGTATGTCTCCTGTCATTCCACTTTAGAATGTCAGCTAACTGTCCACTACACCACCGTGCCTTGGTTGAATTGCAAATAGCATTAATCGAAAAAAACTAGTGCATTACAGTATGTAGTTTGTACAATCACTTGTTCCACACCCCGAGTAGTGCCCTTGATCAAGGGTTAATGATTGTTAAAACACCTGTGAAGTTGAGTGATACATATAGTGAAAAGTTCCAGTGCTATTATACTCCATATTAGCACTCATGGAATGCCCCTTGTCTAATCAAATTACTTGGTTGGAACTAACTGTTGTATAATGGCACATTAAGCAATGAATGGTCTCACACAATATCTATTTCAAACAAATGTGAAGGCATTTTGTTGGGACCTACAGTAGACCAATAAATTTGCACCAGGTGGTACAGTAAAGCTTTTTGATATAAAGTCTGTTATGTTCAAACTTAATTAAAGAAAGAATTACTGCCTGATGTGTCAGTCACACCTCAATATGCTTACCAGTCGCCCATGAAACCAGGAACAACTGACAAACACAAGCACACATGATGTGTCTGGAGATATTTAAGTCTTTTTGCCTGGTACCCTTGTGTCACGTATGTCACGTACATCAAAAGAGCAAAAGTCATTAACATTTAAGTCACACGGAGGCCCGGAGACAGACAGACGATAGGAAGCAAATTAGCATTTTCTGGTCCGACGGAAGGGTTCCAGCAAGCCACTTGAATATTTATCCAGACATTGACTAAAGAGAGAGAGCGATTATTTATTATGCTTTTTGCATGAGCAAAACCAAAGTAAAAAAAAATTAGGAAATGCTTATTTTCTTTATATTTACATGCAGAGATTGATAATGGACATCATCCCCAAATCATCTGCCATGTGTACAGCCAGTCTACCTTTGATAACACCCACAAAACACAATAAATGCTAAAGCTCACAAAGCGGAAAGCACAATATAGTTACTAATAACCGAAAAAAGTTTATTTAATTTTTATTTACTATATTGTATTTGAGTTATCTGATTTAATCAGAGGCAGAAGTTGGACTTTTGAATTTTGTCTATTGTTTACAAGAATACAAAAATACACATTATTTAGAAGGACTACCAGCTTAATTACTTCACCTAAAAAAGCTGAAGAAGAAAGACAAACCAAGACTTAATGTAGACTGAGGCCCGACACAGTGCTCAGCATGATGGAGGACATTGAAGCAACTTTAAGAGATATAATTTCAAGACAAAAATGCCAATCACTGCAAAAAGTGCAAAGGTAAGCTGAGCAAATTAAATGGCTGCTGTTTTTGCCAGCAATACCTTCTTTACACATGCATACTGAGGCAGGATGTACTTTAACTTATTTATCAATTTTCACACATTAGCACAAGTACAATACATCTTTCTGAATATAAAAGATTTTCTTCATTCTCAAATTTACAAATTGCATTTAAATTATCCTACAATTTATGAATGAATCTAGTTATATCCAGCTTGATAAACAAATGACTAAAACCAACTTTACAAATAACTGCACCCAGAGGGAGAGAGAAAAGAATGTTGTGTCTAATATAGAACTTAGTGAAATACAAACATTGCTTACTTTACATACTTTAGTAGGTGTAGGGTACTAGTTATTTACATTTATGTAAATAGTTATTTATTATGTATGTACATTATGATCAAGATTTGTCAAATACAGTTCAAAGGTTAATACCTCCTCTTTTAAATCTATGGGTGTGTGTGTGTGTGTGTGTGTGTGTGTGTGTGTGTGTGTGTGTGTGTGTGTGTGTGTGTGTGTGTGTGTGTGTCTAAAAATATGTGAATTTTTTATGCGTTTAACGTATTACTATTTTTTAAGCAAATTAATCATATGACATTTGACATGGCTCCCCATAATCGCAGTGCGTCTACCCGGCTGTGTGTGATAATTGCACTCTTAACATGGATAATAAGGTGACTGAGGAAACAACACCAGGTGTGCTGAATGGCAAGTTTCATTATAAAAGGCTCTAGGTTGTTGATTGTTGGATCTGAGGATCAGGGTTTGAGCCCCACCATGGATAGGTTGCCACGCCCCATACTACACAAGCACTGCATGCAGTACCGGTCCCATTCGAGAGATTGTAATTCAACATTTGTTGAATAATAATGTTGGAGATACGGTATTATAAAACTGCATAAATTTCCAATGCATTTCTTTATTCCAACATCGTCTTTTTATAATACAAGTGAATCTGAATATTTTAAAATTATGATTAATTGTGATTAATCACAGACTGGGTCATAATATGGGTCATAATATTATGATATCACAAACTGCACAGTCAAACAACACAAGCAATACATCTTGACTGAATTTCACTAAGATTTCAGGTTCACCATGTGCAAGTAAGAATATAAATACTAAGCTATAACTTTAGTTTAGCATCTTGGCGATAAATAGAATGATTGATGTTGACTTATGATTAGACAGCAGAAAAGGGTCAAGGTCATTTTGTATGTACACAGACAGTGATACAGGAGTTTATTAGTTTTTGCCTCCTCCCCTGCCAGTTAAACCTAGCGAGGTCTAATCCTAGTGGACCTAAATATCTTATAGAACCTGATCAGCTTAGCCTGTTGGTCTGATCCCTGGCCTGGCTTGGAATTTCTCACTCAGTAACTGAAACCATTCTAAACTTAGATATGCTACAAGAAATGAGAACAGTACCCCTTAATCCCTGGCTAATTTCACCTGCTATAGAATAGATCCTCCTATAACCAGTGCTCTTTCAACAGGTTTCTGAGCAAGTAATTCAATGAGACAAGAAAACCCATATGACACATAAATAGGAGCAGAGTGATGCTCCCACGAGCCAGGTTCAGTATTAACTTTGGTTTTATGACAATGCTGTTATCACCTGTTTTCCCTGCTGTGATGACTCTAGTGCTCGAGCTGGGTCTTTGCTGTCTCTGCCTAAAGCAGACAGACTTTACTCTACTGAAACTATGCTGCCTTCAATGTTGTTCTGTTCTAGCATGTAGATGTGCACATCTAATGCTGCATCTACTCCATCAAAGCGCTAACTAGTCTATAGTCTCACAAAGTAGAAGAGTGTTTGAACATCCTGCATCCTGAAAGGCAGGACATTTGCCACAGACTGCTTTTTGCCTACTATTGTGTTATCGATCCATCCATGTAGGAACCTCTGTAGTCCACCAACTAGGGACTGTGGAAGTCAATGGTGATTACCATTGTATTTATTCCCATTTTATGATTATGGTTGGACTTCCGGTAAACATTCATGCACGCATTCACCCACGAGGAACAGAGAGAGCATACAAATTCCACGCACAAAGACCCCGAGACAGGAATTGAACCCAGACCCTGAAGGTGCACGGCGACAGTGGTTATCACTAAGCCTCTTTACCACCACTATTGTACTTAACATCTTCGTCATTGAAATCCACAACCTTTACTTTACACTGAAAGCTGTAATAGACTTTGTGTACTTTTATTATTCCAAGTTATACATGGAAAGTTCTACAAGATCTTGCAGCAACCTAATTCTAAGCACATATATATATATATATGCTTAGAATTAGGTTGCTATATATATATGCTTATATGATTGGACCTCTAGAGAATGGGCTATGTAACTGTGGGTTGATTTAGAATGTATTAAGCATGAACTGGGGAGCAGAGAAGCATGAGTTTCAAACCATTCCTCATTACCAAGGGTCTTTTCTAGAAACACCTATTAAGTTTTTTACATCACCCGAACAACAAAAATGTTTAAGTTAGGTTACACTTATGCTTGTCAGTCTCTTTGCCATTCAGAGTTCTCAGGAGACTTTAGGTATACTTGATGTTTTACGACCTATAGCGCAGGCCATAGGCAATACCGGTTTACTTTTAAAAGATTTTTGTAAAGACCTATATATTATTATTATTATTATTATTATTATTATTTTATTTTATTATAATAGAAGATTTTTACAAACTCGAAGATGCATGCTAATTTGGCACAATGTCTTCCACACTTGTTAGACAAGAAGAAAGCTGTCATCATTGACACTGATAAGAATTAGTTGAGCTATGTTTTTGTTTTTCTGATGTGTCCAGTCATAGTTCTGTCACTGAAGATGACATTAATCTTTGTTAAAAAAAAAAAAAAACAACAGTCTCCTTTATCATATTCATATCATGTCAGACCTCTAAAAAGATAACTATTAATAAGAGAGGTAGATGATGTGGTCGTTAATAATCTTGTTGCATGGAGCTTTTTATTCCTTTTAACTAAATATGCATGATGGTTTGTATTGCTTCTGCATTGATTACCAGTAGCTCAATTCTATTTAAACATGACTGTTCCCATTTATTAAATGGCATTTGTGTGGACAGGGTTGAATTTGCCACATTTGTGAACAAATTCGACACCCCATTATACTGAGCCACATTTCTACTACATACTCAAAAGGAATGGGTGAATGCAGTAAGAACTTTCAAAACTTGGGAGAAATGTAGTAGAAACTGGGAACGATGTACTGTAGTATTGAATATTTTGTTGTGGTGTGGCCACATTGTAGTGGATAAATTCAAAGACTGGTGAGTAAATGGTCAAGGCAAGATGCAGAAATACCTTAATAAATTTATTGACTTACGGCATTGACCAGTTAATAGCATAGCTAACGCCTGTTAGGGACTTCATTGACGTATTACGAGCCTGGCGCAGACGAGAAAATTGGATATCGTTCTGACTGGGATGTTTTTGCATTGTTGCTACATTGATGGAGTTCTCACAATAACCTCTTCAGTGCTATTATCAATGTAAGTCCATGCCACTTTGTAGAAAATATACCTATTAAGTTCATATTACATTCTACCATATTTATGGCAGCAGGTTATCACTATGTCTATGTCTGTCAGCACTGCTTGTGTTGTACTTATATAAACTCTCTGGACCCAATAACAACACATTAAGCACATGATAAGAGCTAAATACAATGTCATCAGACATAGTACTCACTCGGTTTGATATCATTAGACATGGTGAGCATGTGATCATGTGCCTGACAAGGATAGGAAGTAGTATGAACTTGATACATGCACTTTTTAAAAAAAAAATTATTTTAACCCTGTTCCTGCTGCACTCTTTGACACTTTTAGGATGCCATGGGAAATTCATGGTCTTCGTTGGAGTGTGACAGTTCCCTTAAACACATTAATCTGATCAACAATAGTTTCAATAACGATAAGCATTTAGATCAAATATTTTTGGAAGTATATCATTATTATACTTATTAGGTTACCAAAGCAAACTTTTTAATTTTTGTTCCTATTTTTTTATTTAGCTAAGAGATACACACCCTTGAGACTATTGTAGAACCTGAGAGATAATACAAGGCAGCTAGCAGATGGTTCGTTAAGTCTGTTGGTCTGTTGCCTGGCCCTGGCTTTGAATTGTCACTAATTAACTAGCCCTCTGTTAACACAATGATCTATGCTACAATAAATGAGAGCAGCACTGTTCTGAGTAAGGTTGAAATCATACTAACCCAAAAGAGCTGAACTGCACCCCAAAATACTATACTTAATCAATAAAGCCCAAAATGGCCATGACTTAAACTAGTGGAGCCATTAGTGCCTAGATAATTTCACCTTTGAATGTGGCTTTGGTTTTGTAATTATGCTGTTGAGTCATGAATTATTTGCTTTCTGATGTGCCCATTATTAAAATCTGGAAGGATAGTGCATCAAATTCCGGCAAGAAATTTGGTCGGGAAAAGGTCATGCATGACTGTGATCAGAAATCACTCAAACACCAAAAAAGTCAATAGAAATTACATTTAGGTTTAACTGTTAAAATGAGCATTTCTGGGCAGTTTTTGATGACACACTGTATGTTTCAACTTCATCAATAGTTTTCTTCTGTTGTCAAAACAATGCTTGCTTTAAACCTGGCTGTCCAACATTTCAAGTTCTCTTATCCCCATTATGTTCTGTAGAGACCAGAATCCATTCATCTCTACAGAGAGGGTACTTTATAAGATGGCGTGTAAGTGTACAAACTTTTCGACTTGATTAATAAACCTGTGGCAAATTTAATGTTTCTGCTGCTGCTCTTTCTGAACCAGTGTGTCTTCTTTTGTACATTCCTCTTCCAGTTCTGTTTCCACCAGCATTGGAATGAGAGGGATCATGAGACACTGGTTTGTTTTTAGGACTCCATTGAGCTTCTCTCTCTCTCTCTCTCTTTCTCTCTCTCTCCCTTTTAACAACTCAGCACCCCTGTCCATGTGACTGTAATCAGGTTTAGAAAAGTGTTATCTGTATTCTCCTGTGCTATCTTGCATTTGGTTTTGTTATACTCTATGGCCCCCATCCAATCCTTTTCTCAATTTTTGATACATTTTAAGATATTATTTTCAGTACCTGGTCAGTATTTGTATATTTGTGCATCCACTTTTAGTTTTCCATCTAAACTGAAATAAGCATTACATTATAGCACGTGATATACTTGCAGCTTGTACTGTATATAGTTTTATATTTTTGGCTTGTGGTATGCACCCCTTTTAAACAGATACTGTAATCCCATTTTAATTAAATGCTAGACCTGATATTTTAGCCACATCTCAAAATATTTTGAAATATTTTGTTACAGAACATATTTTCAAAACTGCTAATAATGTGCATGACATTAGACAATTCACATATCAAGCAGTTCCTGAAAGTAAATATGTCCAATTTAAGTGTTTCTCTTCCTTCCTTTCTGATTAGTATGCACTCTGAAATTTACAGCTAATATTTTGGATGCTTTTGCACAGTAGGTCACAGAATCAAATATTACTATTATGATAACAGTGTATAAATAATTATTTATATAAATATCTAAATAACTTGTTGAAATGAAAAAAAATTATTACAGATAACTGCATAAGCAGCAGGAAATGAGAAATTCTGCTTCACAGCATAGAGAGGGTGGATGGTGTTTTCAATTTATATTTTATAATTTTTTATTTTTTTTTTGCACCAAACATTTAACATGAAATAGCAGACTGTACATGCATTTTGTGGTACACTTCATTCACTACCTGTCTGTTGTTAGGAACTATGAAACGGCATCAACTTGAATGTAACAGAGAAATAATACAAAAGAGGATGTAATATTAAGTCTATGCAAATTGATTTTTGTGATTTAAGAAATGAAATGAAATCAATTGGCTTCTGACAGGATCTGTAGTAGAGACTGAGGTGCTAAAGATGAATGCTGCTACTTTAATGATGTGCCAAACGTTCCGTCAGTGACAAGCCTTCCCATTCTTGTGCAGTTCAGACTAATTCATCAGTCAAATGTGAACGTGATGCAGCACTGCTGTCCTTAATTAGATTTAGGCTGTAAATTCCCACAGTTAATTGCACAGCATAACAGTTTATGGCTCTGTGGTATTACTGGAGTGATGTGATACTGACCGTGAAATGAAATCATCAAGGTAGATTAGACAAGAAATGTGTTGATAAAAATCACCTAGGCTTAAAAAGGTTTCATTGTAATTTAAAAAATTACTTAGAAGCATAGTATTGGCTTTTAGGATGCATTTAGTATCCCATATACTGTATGACTTTAAATAGACTTTTATTAATATGTATTAAGACCAAATCATACAGTATAACTCCAGCCTTAAAATGGAGTTAAATATTTCAGAAATTACCTATACATGCATTTTTAGAAAATGTGTAATTTGGATAGCGAAGCCTTTGATGTTGATCCTCACCTCCTCTACACATGACTAAATATATCCTGCTTTTGTTGGGAGAAAGTAGAGAACAGAAAGAAGAAAGGGTAGCTGTAAAGTCATTCTAATATAATAAAAGAGAGTTTTAATGATGTTTCATTCCCAAAATGGGAAGAAGAGCAAGAGAACCTTTAATTAAATATACAAATATTGTGAGGCTTCAATAAAAGTAATTGGACCAAGTTCTCACATTTATAAAAAGCAAGAAAAGACTAAAGACAGAAACTAAGAAATTTTGTGACTCTTATCTGCTTTTGCATTGTCTCTACTCTATCTTTATGTGATCAGTCTGCTTTATTAGCTTTCTAAAGCTACTACACCCTTCAGGGGGAAACCAATTGTACAGGGAAACACTATATTCTCAGTGATAGTGAATTTAATTATGAATTGACCTTGTACATCTCTATGCACTAGACAAATATTCATTTGTAATGTCATGGCAACACATAGATCATATGGAGGCCCATTTTACTCTGCAGTATATGTGATAATAAAATTAGCATTTATTGGGACTAATAACATATGCCTTAGGCTTTAAGAAACTGAATTGTTCTCTGCATGCACAACTTGGCAAACATTTTAGGCACTGTTAAATTACACTCCAAAAAGCATACTATTTGTAGTTGTGTCATGAAGTGGACAAACCTGCAAAGAAACATAGTAAAGAGGTTGTGGCAATGTGGAAAGATGTAGTGTCATGAACACCTGAACAATTGATTAAGCATGAATAATTACTCACTCGCTCATCCTCTATACAGCTTATCCTGTACAGTGTCTCAGGAGGGCACGGGGCATGAAGCGGTGTACACGCTGGGCAGCTTGCCAATACAGTATATTGTAGGGCATACAAGCACACACAAGAACACACACTCTCGCTCACAAACTATGGAAACCAGAATACCCAGACATGCAAACTCCACGCACACAGACCTGAGATGGAACTTGACCCTGGAAGTGAGAGACTACAATGCTAGCCACTACACCACTGTGCTGCCCATGAAGAATTAACTAACCGGAGATGCTATGGCACAAAGAAAGTAACTATTATCTTAAGAAGAAGAAGAAGAAGAAGAAGAAAAAGAAGAAAGGTTTGACAGCAGTCTTTCAACAGTTTTTTTCAGTCACTTTTTTATTTAGTAGATGTTCCCATCTCACAGCTCTATAATACTATCCTGAACTTGACTTACTTTCTTTGTGGAGTTTTATATGGCCTCCAAAAAAATTTCAGTAGGTGGATGGTTACGCAACTTTGACATTAAGAGTGAATGAAATCCAGGTCCAATGTTCCCATGAAAGCCTCCAGATCTATCATGGCAGTGACCTGAAGATAAAAGAATGAATGAAAGTACTGCCAAAAATGCATGTTATTTTTTAATCCATTGTGGAAATAAATAGCAAAGTCTAAGATACTGTATTAATGTGCAGGCATACATTATCTACCTTTTGAATGTACTGTACAACCTAAGATAGTTTTCAGTGGAATTGCTTGAAATAAGCCCAAAAATTCACAGTCTTGCATAAGATAAAATGGATATGGTCAAAAATGCGCAAAACCATTGTTATGCAAAAGATGTTGTAAAGTACAGTTTTGTAAAGCACTTTCAGATGAAGTCACTGATGAAAAGAATAAACAGAGTTAGTATTCAACACGAGTGCTTGAAACATTAAATTGCACCGAAACACAGAATGTAATAAAGTGAAAAGTGATGTTCTAAAGGGAAGTGAAATCAAATTGCTGAAACTGTCACTCACAGTTTTAAGTGATGTTAATGGCAAAAGAATATCTGAATTTTAGATATAATTTTAGCCTATTTTATCTAATGGCCACATATACAGTAGGAATATTCCTATAGTGGTGATGTGAAAGTGAGTGAGTGAGTAAATGAGTTTCAATGAACTGTGTTGTAACAAAAAATTGATCAAACTTTCTCCACACTGAGACTGATGAAGCCATACAGGAAATGCTAACTTTACATTACTGCTTCTAAAAGTGAATCTACTGTACAAGCTATTATAACATACAGTAGGGGATACTTAGTAATGCCCATATGTTTTTTTTCTTTTTGCTTTATTTTTTGTTTCAAATAAATAATGGCATGTTGAAAAAAATAATAAGAAATACATAGACTCACTTTAATCAGATGCTTTTTATTATTATTATTATTATTATTATTATTATTATTATTATGTGATTACACAAAAACACAGAATTTACATGACTGTATATACTGTACATGTATATAGTTCCTTGCAGGTTTCTTACAGTTTGATCAAATATTTTTTTTAATGCTCTTTCTTTCTTTCTTTCTTTCTTTCTTTCTGTCTTTATCTAGGTGTGTTTGTTGTAAGTGATTGAAGATTGGAATAAGGAAGATATGATATCAGATAGGACATCTCAGTGAGCATTTGCAAGAACGAGAATGCATGCACCACTGGATAGAGCTTGATTTCCTAAGAGCAGGTGGATTTCTGATGAGCGCTTTTCTAATCCACAGAGTCAATAGACCGTGAGACTCAATCTATGAAGGTCACTTAGTTGCATACTCAGGCAGTTTATATAAAGTTAGACATTGTTAAATAAGAATGTTGTTGTTTTCTGAAATTGGTATGTACATGCATTTGTGTCAAACTAGAAATAGACAAATGAGCTAATTTTATGTCTTTAAGACAGACCAATTAATCTGGGGAAAGATGCCCAACTTTTAGATTAACACGTGAGTCTTGTTTGGGCCCATCTCTAAAGGGCCCATCTTTATTTTTCATTATACTTTAAAAAAATCCACATTGTATTTTATGTGCTTGTTTATCTGCTTACTGAAAATGAAAAAGGACAAATATATTTTTGTATTATTTGCCATATTCCCTTTATATTACACTGGTTATATGCAAGTAATTTCATTTTGACCCAAGGATAAAACAGATCACAAAAAATAGTCTCAATTGACACATTTTTATATTGTGGTCCTAGATAAACACTGTATGGTACTAACTTAACACTCTGGGATTTAATAAAACAATGTGGATTTTGCTGTGCCCTAACTACTTTGTATGGTGAATTCAACTTATGAATTCATAAACAACTGTTTACTGACTTCCAAGATATGTATTCAGTGTTGCTCATTTTAAATGTTATTTCTATCTCAGCTGCTCAACACAACCTATACACAGTAGCATACAGTAGTGAACATAACACAAGGACAAAGCAAAGGCAAAAGAATGTCATAATTTAGAACACAAGACAAAAATAAACATTTGCTAGTATTTGCTAATAGGTAAAGGCTGAGTAAACCTTAACGTGGGCTACATTAATGAATAAAGTATGACATTTTCATGAAAGGCATTTTTTATATATAGAATTATGAATGTTTTAGAGATCATTCTTTTCTTCTAAATCACTTGCTTACTAATACAGTCTTCTTGAAGAATTTTGTTTGTTTGTTTGTTTTGCAATCCCCTCATGTTTTGCAATGATGAAATACTAAATACTCACAAAAATGCTCTGTTAAGTGTTGCGCAGAGAAATGGACTACAATACTCTATATATCATGGAACATTAAAAAAATTTTTAAGAATATCCTTTAGTAATAAAGTGCTCTTACCACTTCTTACAATCCTTTAAAAACAGTTGTTCAGTGGGCTTTTTCTATAATAATGTAAATTTTCGGGCAGGCAGATCCTTAGACAGCTAAGCACTTGATACTCAGACAGGCAGATCTGCAGGCAAACAGTCCTTTTGTCACTTGGCAATGCCATCATAGAGATAATGCAAAATGTAAAAAGAGAAGTAAAAAAAAAGAACGGTAGAAAGAAAGAAAATAGAATTGTAAAAGAACTAATGTGATTATTAAAAGATTCATGTGGTCTTGATTGTGCCATGTGCTGAAATTACCGGAAAGTGCCTTGAGTAATTTCACAAATGCAAATTCTTAAATCCAAATTCCATATTCAAATTATTTTAGCTGTAGAAAAAAGAAACTAGTTTGGTTTAACTAAAACTCATTTTTGAGTTACCTCAGGTTTTATTATAGAACTCACACTGCCTTGAACAGTTGCAATTACAAAGTTTCTGAGTTTTTTTTTTTTTTTTTTATTATAATTTGGAATGACTTGAAAACAGTTACTAAGGAGTTAATGTGCTGTCCAAGATGACATAACATTATGGTTTTGTATTGTACGTGGGTTTTGGCAGGCAGGTGCTCTCTCATGTTTCCAGGACCATGGACTGTACAGACCTACTTTCACTGTTGGCTGGTAACCAACAGTTAGCCTAGCCAGTTAGATCACCCATGACGCAGAATGATACATATAATTAAATATTACTGTGCTGTTTTGCTCTATATGATTACACGTGAAATGCCTTTCATCCAGTCAAATTACCCAGTCAGAACTAACTGCTGTAAAAACTTGATATAAGATAGAATATTATTGAAGGACTACTGTTAAAACGTTTTAAGAAATAGAACAGAAACAAATGTGATAAAGGTGCTTCAAAATTGAAATAAAGTCAAAATAGTTTATATTCTGACATATAAATATATTTAGAATATAACCAATATTTTAAGTATGTTATTTTTCTTAATGCTGCCATTTTGTCAAAGCTTATGTAATTCTTGTACCTGCTACATGCTTGTAAGCAATAAGCTAACCAAATGTTGCTAAGAAAACTGAGACTAGTTGTTCAGTGGCTACCTGTTCATGACTACCCAAAACATGGAAATAAAAAAATAATAATTCTCTACTGAGACTAAGCAAAATTTTCTAAATCCAAACTTGTAGCCTATGGACTCAAAAGCTTCACATCAACTCCTCTTCAGGTCCAGTGGCTTCAGGATTCTACCCTCTTCACATTTGCCCGCGTTGAAGATACAAATCTACACACTGCACCAAGAATCAACATGCATGCCATTACAGATTTCTGTATGCTTTTAGGACCTGTGGTGTTTGGGTGTTAGCCATGTATACTCAAGCAGGCATAATAAGAACTGTTAGAGTCATGGGTGAGTGGGCTGTGGGCACGTAGGGTGCAATGGGCAGCTTAATACATCTGACAGGCCGACATCTCTCTTGGAGAGGTCAAAGAGCAACCTCCCATAGCCTCCAGCAACAGCAGTCTCCTTTAATGTGGTCATAGTATAATGGACACATTAATTTCCATATTTTTCCATTTTAACCTGCCTTATGGTCAGAAGGATATAATCCCTCATGCATCAGTGTGCTTGTCTGAAAAATGATAGGAGCGTGCATTTTTCACAATATTTCACTCACTTAAATTTTAAACTGCCATGTTGCAGTTTTCCATGCATCATAAAACTTTACTATTGCTTTAAAATGAATACATTTTAATTAAAACTTCTATTAATCTAATAAAGTAAATTAAATTGACAGTTTAATAAATGTCATGACATGTCAAGAACGCAAACACCTTGGAATGCCAGAAATAGTTGAGATACCATGAAATAGCTCTTTAGATACTTACAGTACCTTTAAGTAGAATCACAAGAATGAATGGCTGCACAGCTATTGCAATATATTTATTTTCTGTTATATGGTGTATTTCGTTGCAGCACTGCTCTGACTGGACTAATATAATGACCAGCATGTGGTTTCATGCTTCCCCAGTGTCATGAGTTCTGTCATTAGTGCATGAGAGTCTGTGCAGATTTAAGAGAAGAGGGCACCAAGCATGGATCTGTATTAACACTATAAATAAAACTGTTTACTTTTATTGTGCAACCCAGGTTGTTCTTTAAATGAGCATTTCATAAAGTAAATTTCCATTATTTAATATACATGGACATACAGTATCATGTCTGATGTACAATATAAAGTATCTGTGTAAAATATCTGGCAAAACTGGGTTAGTTATGTAGTAACACTTGGGCTCCGAAGAATCCAGTAACCATATCAGAGCAAATCATTAAAGAATGTAATAAGTATTTAAAATTAAGAATCAAATATATATTATTGCTAATAAATAAATTGTTTTAATTTCTGTTTTGCATTCGTTAAAACCTCAAAATGCATTTGTATCGTTTCTGCCGTTGCCTTATGATACCCAGTAGGTCATACAGTGGTGTGAAAAACTATTTGCCCCCTCCTGATTTCTTATTCTTTTGCATGTTTGTCACACAAAATGTTTCTG
>JAQQZT010000033.1:20365879-20377159 GCA_030068275.1 Clarias platycephalus | reverse complement strand
TTTCACGTGGAATTCCAATAAAATTGATTCATGTTTGTGGCTGTAATGTGACATAATGTGGAAAAGTTCAAGGGGGCAGAATACTTTTGCAAGCCACTGTATACTGTAATGTTGCACACATGTAATTATAACATTGTAAATATTTTAAAAATCATTGTAGACCTAAGTTAAAGTTAGTACCCCTTGTTTTAATTCTATGTGTTTTTGTGTAGAAACATAGAGTAATAAAAATAGTCAGGTCATAGCATGTTTTGTACTAGGCAAATACAGCTTCAAACAAATAACATTAACTTTTTCACCATGCAATTATTTATTTAACAAAAATGATGCCAAAAAAAAAAAAACACGTGGGCAATACGAAGTACCCCCTAACTGCTTCATCAGAATTGAAATGGGTAAGTTGCAGTCATCGAGTTGACAATTAATTCCTCTGTATACTAAAGTATTCTAGAGGCAAATGTGAGGCCATCTCAACAGCACAATGATTGAGAGCACACCAATAACCCTACATCAGAATGGCTGAAAAATAAAAGAATCAAGGTTTTGGAATGGCCTACTCAAAGTCCAGACCTCAACCCAATTGAAATAGGGTGGTGGGACCTTAAGAGTGCTGTGCATATGCAAATGCCTAAAAACCCCAATGTGCTAAAGCAATGTTGTACATAAAATAGACCAAAATTTCTCCACACTGACAAAGTCATACAGGAAAAAAATACTTCAAGTTACTTCTACTAAAGGTGGATCTACAAGCTAATGAATTATGGGGGATACTTAGTTTTGGCCAAGTTTTTTCTTTCTTTTTGTTTCATTTTTGTTAAATAAATAATGGCATGGTTAAAGAAAGTTGTACAGGTGCATCTCAACTAGAATATCTTTGAAAAGTATTTCAGTAATTCAATTCAAAAAGTGAAACTTGATGATCATTGACACCCTGCACATGGAGGGTAAGACACAAAAAGTAATTGCTAAAGAAGCTGGCTGTGGTCTCTCTAAACCCCATAGAGAATCTATAAGTTATTTTGAAGAGGATGATGCGAGACACCAGACCCAGAAATGCAGAAAAGCTGAAAGCTGCCATCAGAGCAACCTGGGCTTCCAAAGCACCTCAGCAGTGCCACAGACTGATCGCCTCTATGCCATGCTGCATAGCTGCAGTAATCCATTCTGTACATGTTCATACTGTACTTTTCAGTAGTCCAACATTTCTGTGTTAAAATTTTTTATTGGTCTTAAGTAATATTTAAATTTTCTGAGATAAGCCATAATCACTCACTGTCACTCACTCACTCATCATCTACAGTATACCGCTTTATCTTGTATTCAGGGTTGCAGTAAGCCATAATCACCCAAATTAAAAGAAATAACCACTTGAAATATATCAGTCTGTGTAATGAATCTATATAATATATTAGTTTTAAAAAAAAATTATTACTGAAATAAATAAACTTTTTCAATGATATTCTAATTTATTGAGATGCACCTATATGTTGTTGTTTGTCTAAGGTTGTATTTGCCTAATATTGAGACCCACTATGATCAGATGTTTTCAATATGTTTTTATATATATAATTAGAAGGAGGGGTGGGTAAAAAATTTTTTTAACATGGCTGTATGTCTTATCCATAGATAGGTCTTTCAACACAATTATGTTTCTGCAAACAAGTCATGTGGGAAGACATTTAGATTTGTTTGTATTGATTGAGGAGGCTTTGCAAATCCTAATCATGGGAGTGCCAACAATTCTTCACTACTTAAGAATAAAATGTATTTCTTTTTAGCTGACTGTTTGCTGCTCAGCTCTAGTATGCTGTCCTCTAGGTAGAAGTAGTCTATAATTTCCACTGTGCAGGCTGCTGACAGAATAATAACAGGTCTCTCGAATAACGGAAAAGAGAAGCCTTCGTTTCAGTGTCAAGAAATGATAAATAACACTAATTAAATCCTGAAATGTTTTCCTATAAATTATTTTCATGAAAAAAATAACAAATTATATGAAGGAGAACCCACTCCTAACAAGGAACTGCCTAAAATACAGTAGGTGGTCATGCATTTATTCGATCATCACAAGATTATTCAATTAGCTTTCAAGACTATTTAGCATATCTGTTAAAACCATGCTTGCTCATGCTTGAACAGGTCACCTTCACTTTCTCAGAGCATTAATAGCTAAGACGAATGCATTTAAAATGGCATTATAAGCACACAAGTCACATCATTATTATACCTAGTATTATAAACTAAATAGTGTTTAGAATTACGCTTTTAATGTTAGAAGACAATATCAGAATTAAATGATGTTCTTTTTTGTGCTTGCTTGTTATAATGTTTTTTGTCAAGTAACATGCAGCACATTTCTGTAAAATAACATACAAGATAAAGGATTAGAGAAAAGCCTCTGTATTTTTCCAATACATTTCTTGGCTGCAAAGTAAAATGTATATGTACACATTTAAGTCCAGACTCCATGCTCGAGTCCTGGTTAGTCAGTTCCACTATTCCTTCCAGTGTAATGCCTATGTTATATCATGTCCACTGATAGCCTCATTGGCACAGCTGTTAACGGTCTCTGAGACCTGCCTCAATAGCAGCTTCCAAATTGACTGATTTGCTGACAGCCATTTAGAATTGTTGCTAGCACTGTGCATGGTCGGGTCTCTGTTTATACCTAAAAGGACTACACTGGCAATCAGTGATACATTAGGAAGCAATCATAGGTTGTTTTTGCTAGTGCATTTTCAGAAATCACCATCTATCACCATCTTGTGATTGGTATAGATATGCCTACAGTATATTTCTGTAGTCATAAAATTCTCTAGGGCAATTTGAAGTTGTATCTAGTGTTTACATTTTTTCTGTGTTTGACATTATCTACTATATTACTATTATTATTATTATTAGTAGTAGTAGTAGTAGTAGTAGTAGTAGTAGTAGTAGTAGTATTAATACATGAATATTGCATGAATCTTGGTAAACCAAATGCATCAAGATAGTCCTGGTAATTATTCCTCAATTAAGGTTTGTAACATTTTGAAGTTTTAACATTCTTTCTAAATAGCTTTTTACAGTAGGTAGTGTCACAGTAATAATTCCAGACTTGTAGAATTTAAGGGCAGAATACAAGTTATTTCTGTCATTTCTGAAAAAATAATTGATGGCCCTGTAACCAAGACCATCATTTTGCTCTCCCACAAATGTAGCTTTGATGCCTACTGTATATCTGATTAACTTAGTTGATTAACTGATGTGAAAAGTCTCTTAGTTAGCACACACAATCAACAGAAATTTAGCCACAAAATGGATTGGTTATCATCTCATAGAGTAATTAAATTGTTAAAATTTTACTAGCAGAAATATCACAAACATTTAACTGACATGAGCTCCTCTTAAACTCTCTCTCCTTACCCTTTCTTCTCTGCTTCTCTCTTTTAATGTCTGTACCCTGTGAGGCGAGTCATTTTATCAGCTATTGCATCCACCGTAGACCTTTGAGAGCCCTTTAAGGAGGTTATGAGGCAGAAATTATCTTGATTCATTTTATGCAATAGCACAGAATTGCTGATATTTGACTTCATTTCTGAAAAGCCACATAGTCTTCATCAGCCAAAGCATATGCCAGCTAGCATACATGTCAGACATACAGTACAGTATATGACATGATCACAGTCCATATTATACCATTTTACAAAAGTCTGTCTTAATTGTCCAAAATGAATTATGCATTTGACAGAATACAATAATACTACATGTCATCTAGCCAGATGCAGTAATACTGTAAGTAGAGGTTAACTTAAAGATGTTGGTAAGACCACAATGACGCGTATCATTTTGGTATCTAATCTACCTGGCAGGTCAGCAACATTTCTCACAAGCTTTTGGGTATTTTCATTTAGCACAACATATTGCCATTATTAATGTTCACTTACTGTGCAAGTTATTGGGATCGCTACACTAATACTGGATACTCAAAACCGCCTCAATTTTTCATGGCATGGAAAATATTGTAAAATTTCCTTTGAGATTCTGGTCTACATTGACACAATTGCATCATGCAGTTCTTATAGATTTTTTTGGGTGCACTTTCATGCTGTGAATCTCACATTGTACCACATCCCAAAGGTGCTTTATTGGATTCAGTTCCAGTTCCAGTAATGGGCCACTGAAGAACACAAACTCATTGTAATTTTTGAGATGACATTTTGCAGCATCATGCTGGAATGAGCCATCAGAAGATGAGTAAATTGTGACCATGGAGGCACATGGTCAGCAACAACACTCAAATTGGCATCGACATTCAAACAATGGTTGATTGGTATGTGCCAAGAAAACACCACCTCTACCAGTCTGGATTGTTGGCACTAGGAAGGTTGGTTTTATGGATTCATTCTGTTGGCCCCAAATTCTGACACTACCATCTGTGTGCCTCAAGGAAATAAATAAATAAAAATCATGATTAAAAAATTGAGACCAGCCTACATTTTTCCAGTCTTCAATTGCCCAGTTTTGGTGAGTATGTGCCCACTGCCATCTCAATGTTTGGTTCTTGGCTTACAGAAGTGGAAGCTAAAACCATCCACCCCAAGGTTCAACATGCTGTGCATTCTTAGATACTTTTCTGCTCACCACAATTGTTCAGAGTGGACGTCTAAGTTACAGTAGCCTTTCTGTCAGCTTGAACCAGTTTGGCCATTCAGTGTTGTTCTCTCTCATCCACAACGAGCTTCGGTGCACAAAACTGCCACACACTGGAGTGTTTCTCTCTTTATAGACTGTTAAGCATGAAAATACCAGAGGCAGGACAGAAATACAACTAGTCTGTCCGGCACCAACAATCATGCCATGGTCAAAGTCACTAAGATCACATTTTTTCCTATTCTTATAGTCTCTATTAAAATCACCTGAAGCTGCTGGCCCATACCTACTGTACATGATTTTATGTATTGCACTGCTGCCACATGATTCACAGATAAATAATTGCAAGAGTGAATTTAAAAGTACTTTGAAAAGTATGAGAACTAAAGGTACTGTGATTACAATGGCTCTAATGTTATATTATTATTTTTGCAAATAGACTCTTGGTACTCTACTCAAATGTATCACCCTGGGCACTGTTCTCTTTATATAATGTCGTTAAAGTACTGTAGTTTGACAATGATTATCATATGCAGTCATCATGCAGGCGAATACATTTTATTAGTGAGATCTACAGTAAATGCCTGTCAAACAGCATGGTTTGAGAACAGGTAAATTTTACTTTTAAAATTGATTTTAAACTTAACATACTATGCTTTCTCTAGAAAAATGGAAAAAATCCCATACATTTTAACCAAATGAATTGTCAGATATTAGTCTCCCTATCTTTGATGAATATAAATCAATGTTTCCTGTGTTTGGTGTGTAATAGATGCACTGAGATACCATAGTGTTTGGCAGTTCAGTAGAGGTAATGATCACAGCCAGTGGAACTGAATTTGTAAAACTAGAAATCTCAGTTGGTTAAAAAAGAACTCAATTACCTGCTAACTGTTTTAGAATCACCAACTGCATGCAAAACTAGTCCAATTATTTTTAGTTACACAATTTCTTCACAGGTGCTTCCAGTATTGTATGCTTTTGCACTGACCTAATATTAGTAACCTTCTCTGTTCACAATGTAAATACAGCCAATAGGTGCATCTAATATGTCAACAGATGTAACAACAGATTTTAAGTAATGTTGTGGAGTAGAAAGTACAGTATTTTACTTTTAATTTTACAGTATTTTAGTTCCCCAAAATTGAAAGGCTTAAGTAAAGGACATACACTTAAAAAATAAGTACAGTGACTGTTAAGAATTTTTTGACACTTCTCCTAGACTGTGAAATTTCTCTGTTAGTATATTTTTTAAATCTCCCCTATACTGTGTCAAATCCCCTTTGCGCTGTTTCATTCCTCACATGGTAATATGTATCCCTTAACATGTTAATGACTTTTTGTTCTTTGATATACTGTAACAAAATGTTAATGGGTAAGAAGTGTTTGGCTGATAACCTAAATATTCTGTATATGCTGTTAATAAACCAGAAAGAACAACCAGACACTTCCATACATGCTGTGTGTGACTGTGTGATTGCATCTCTCTCCCTTCGGACAAGTCTGCCAAAAACAGCCGGTAAGAATATCGAGGTGCAGCAGATGCATAATCCAGTCCCTCATTTTAAATCTAACAAGCTCAGTCTGGTCTCATCATGTTAAACCTAAAGGAAATGCATTATATTTACTTTGGTGGTACCACTCGGTACTAGTAAACTTTTATTGCTTAGAACTTTTATTGTTCTGTTACAATTTCCACTGATGAATTTTATAACAATCTAAAATCCATGAATGCTAATATCAGTATAAAGTATAGCAGATGGCATACCAGTTTTTATATTCTTATATTCTACCTTAAGCCATAACCTATCAAATGTGCCAATTTTTTTTTCTCACCTTACACACTAATGTGGCTTCTCAAATTTTAACTGAAACATTGTCCAGAATTTACTTACATTGATTGTCCACAGTGCCAGTCATTTTGATATGTCCTGCAGGTGACTGTGTCACACAAGTGTATTTTGACTGGCACTTAGACATGTACCCTTGAACCTACAGGAACACTCTCTTAGCAAAATATTTTTTAAATCATGTGTTCCCAAAGGTTCAAGTTTCCCATGCCTTACTGCAGTTTTCAGAAACAGTGCAACAATCACCATCCAAAACATCCCATGTCTAACATTGGTTAAAGAATATATTTAATCTTTCTTTGTTTAGTTTTGTGCCTGTTATACAATTACATCTGAAATCTTATTTATCTTATCTTATTATCTTTATTTTTCTTTTCTTTCTCAGTTTCCTCATTCCCTAGTTTCCACTTCTGACCCTGGCTATAGGTTATAATCCATGTGAGTGGAAATAACAAATTACACTTTGGTACAATCTGAATTAGATTAAGAAGGATGGGTCATTAAGGGAAACAAACAATGAAGAAACTGAACAAACTGGACTAGGTCTTGAATCCCAATACCTTTCTGACTATTGCTGTTCTGCATGAGGATATAAGAGATGGAAATAAAAAGAAAAGAAAACTAGAGTCTCTTAAAGTGGGGAAAATAATTATTTGATCCCCTTCAGATTCTGTAAGTTTGCCCACTTACAAAAATGAAGGGTATATCATTTTTATCACATGTTTATTATAAATGATATAGACAGAATATCAATAAAAACTCCACATTATGCTCCCACAGACTGGTTATGTACACAGATTAATTTAAGAAGGATCTCCTAACAACAACGCAATATTACTATAAAAGCCACCTGTCCACAGAATCTCTATCTTCCATTTAAACTTCACCACCAAGGGCAAGACCAAAGAACTGTCAAAAGATGGGACTAGATTGTAGACCTGCACAAGGCTGAAATGGGGTACTCCTGAGATGCGTGCAAACCTGGTAACCAAGTACAATAAACGTCTTACCTCTGTGCTTGCCAACAAGAGTTTCTCCACCAAGTACTAAGTCACATTTTGCTTGGGGATCTAATAATTATTTTACTCATTGAAATGCAAATCAACTTTTGTATTATTAACTTTTTTGTCGATATTCTGTATCTATCCTTTACAATAAACCCTTGACAAAAAAAATTATAGACCCTTCATTTCTTTGTAAGTGAGAAAACGTACAAAATCCGCAGGGGATCAAATAATGATTTTCTCACTGTATGTTTGGTATGGATGCAGAGCTGGGGTTCTTTTTGGTAAACCAAGATGTATTATGCTGTCACAATTATATACACCCCAAGCCATTACTCTGGGGTGTTGCTGCTAGAGTGGCAGAACACTGACATCCCTTGTTACATGGCTGTGCTATCTGGCTTTCCATGTCTGACTTTCTCTTTTAGTTATTCTCATAGCTAAACTTTGCACTACTGTATAGTTGTACAATGGTCTAATTATCTATTCTCTGTGTTTGTCAAGCGCTGTGTGTTCTCCTGCTGCCCGATCTGATGCTGGTGCCAGAGCCTGGCACCTTCTCCTGCTGTGACTCTCCTCAACTTCTGGACCTGTCTGATTAATTATGATGCCCTACTCCTGCTCTACTCCTCCAGGTTCTTCAGCACGCTCAGAGCTATTTTATAACTAACATCCTGCTGCTGAGAATAATTTCACGTGAATACCCTAAAGAGTTGCACTTCCCAAAAACAGTCTAAACAAGTTGAAGTTTTTTACAAGTTCCTTCTGCAGTTAATAATACAATTTAGATTTCATACACTCATACTTCACAAGAATTTTGTTTGAATAATTTTAAAAAATCGCTACATTCTGTATCTTTTTACCAAATTGTTGGTATCTTTGTATAAAACTATGATCAAATTAATAGTGATCTGAATAATTATTCAAATGCCATTATCTTGTGTTATCCAGAAGAGGATGAGTTCCATATTTAGTCTTTTGAGTCTTCTGCTTATCAAGGTTACCTAGCATTTTGATTATACTATAGATCTAAAGCTACATCAAACAGTTTCCAACTGCACTCCTTCTGTTAGGAACACCTTGCATGCCTTGTATGCCTTAGTGAGCCAATACTTGTGCTCAACATCTGTAGATTGAATGGACTGTTCCAGTGCTAACATATAGTAGCTAAGATATTGCCAGTGCATGCCACATACAATATGTCTGCACTCAGCATTTGGCAGCATAACGCTGGACATAGTGCTCCATCTGTTGTGACTGCATCAATAGGGTAATGGCCAAAATCAGTCTACTCGTGATTTATGATATTAGCCAGACATAAGACAAAGAGTTTGTGTGTAGGTTAGCTTAGTTGACAACTATAAGCAGTTTATCCTGTCTAGTTGCTGATTTGTCTAGAAAGTGATTTAAGCAATTTTCCGCATTCATGTGCAGAAATCCAGTTTGGTAGGCAATACAGGGGATGCATCATGAATCAGAAAAATCATCCTTAAAATGGTCAGTTCATGGACAGTGAGCACATAACTGGTGCCATCATTGCCTTTGAGATTCATAAACTGACAGCATAATTATTTGTTGGATGTCCACTTCCTGTATGGTGTGAAATTTAGGGGGAAACAGACCCAAGTGCATAATAAAGAATAAAATATATATTGTGTGGCGGCAATAACCACTCCAGCTATATTAGCAGGTTCTGCATATGATAGTGTGTAGTGTGTTAAAAGTGTGCCATTAACCATCACTAGAAGTGCAACAAGCTCATCTCCTCAGTTATTTGGCAGAAAGTGCAATTTTTTTAAAGCAAATACACCAAGGAATGAAATGACTTGGACAGGAAAGGAATGAGTGGCATGTGCAAGCCATCATAGAGGAAATAGAAAGCAATTAGATGATCCTGTTCAAAGCTTTGTAGGACAGGTTATCACTATGACTGTCGTCCCAAATTGCTAAGGTGTAGCAAATGTTCTACAAATTGTTACTTACTGTTATATTTTGTAAATGAAAAGTATCCCTGTTCCTTTTCCCATTGTTTCCTAGGGTATAGTGACAGCAGAGGTTACATTCAGTTAAAAAATGTTTAAGCCATGTCCACTTTTTGTTAAAATCAGAGTACAGATATGAATATTTGAAGCACTAATCCAGAAAACTGGGTACCTTTAATTCCGATATGACTCATACTTTGACATTGCACAAACTGATCCAATTTGTTTGGCTAATGCTATGGACATGTAAATGATCAAGCATGTGGTTATTTTATTTCACATCAGAATGTTGCCACCATTTGTGGACTGAAACTGATTCCATTGTGTGTATAAAGCCAGTATTGGCAGTGTTTAGAGAAAAAGAATAATATTATTAAGCACTATGAAATTACACTGGCAAATCTGCTGACTGTATGTGAGCCAGCAGCAAAATAAGCCCATAACTGCAACAGTATTGTGAATATCAGTGGTGTTATATTAGTATATTTTACTCTAACTTTTAGGATTAAATTTAATAAGCACATGTTCTTGCTCTTAATCTACTTTTCTTTGTTACAATTATATCATATGGTGTCCCCTGAAATTATTTAATGTTTACAACCTGGCGCGTAACATACAAAGCATTGTAAACAGCATATCATGATGCACAGTTTTTTAGGAATATATGCACTTACAGTATGCCCATACACACCACAGTGAAAAGCTGTTTCATACAGTATACGAAAGCAATGATTATAATGCTTAAAATAGCTGACCTTTTCAAATTGTCTGTTTCAACTGTCTTACTTTTTTTTTTTTTATTGCACTTATTAGTATTATACTGTAGATGCAGCAAGAAAATATTACAAATGCTGCTATTCACCATTTTTCTGCGGATTTAAGACAGATAAGATGAGAATTACAGATTCATCAAGCATGAGCAGCTATAAAGAGAACTGCAATTTTGGGCAGGCAAAGAAAAAAAATGGAAAGCACAAAGCATGTGCAAATGTGCATCACCATTCCAAAACTCCTCCTACAGCTTGAAAACCAACAAAGAGAGAGAGAGAGAGAGAGAGAGAGAGAGAGAGAGAGAGAGAGAGAGAGAGAGAGAGGTGTACGTAGCTGTGCATCGAAAAAGACCATTTACTGGTAACTCATTTTGCGTCTGAATCAGACCATCATAAAGCAGGAAAGCAGAAGGTCGAGCTGATTGGAGGGTGGAACTGACAGAAATGGATTCACTGTGGCCTCACAGTTGAATTGCTTTTTCCCTGGCATGTGAGTGGATCAGCAAGAGCCTAAAAGCAGCTCAATATCTCACAGCCAGAATCCCAAACAGCGGCATAACCTCCTGTGCTCTGATGTTTCCTTAAGAGTTGATGGAGAGGTGGGCAGAAAATGGAAAATGGAGTTGCCTAAATAAAAATCCACAACTAAGAACTAATCTAAAGCATCTTCCCAATACAGCTGTTACTTTTTCACATCTTACCATGAACCTTGCTCTAATCTACTACTACTACTTCATTCTCAGCCCGTGATTATGTAAGACCTTAAACAATAATTACTAGTTTATGTGTATATCAATAAATTGTAATGTTGTGTTTGATTTATGTTCATGATAGCCACACTGGATTTAACCATGCCAAAAGAGCTGAACTGAGGTATAATACGTATACGTACACACATATGTATACACGTACTATATATACACAGTGGAACTTTGGATTATGAGCATAACATTGGATTACGAACATGTGATAGATAGATAGATAGATAGATAGATAGATAGATAGATAGATAGATAGATAGATAGATAGATAGATAGACAGACAG
>JAQQZT010000033.1:20332359-20354747 GCA_030068275.1 Clarias platycephalus | reverse complement strand
AATGAGTTCACTGTACTAAAATGGCCCCCACAGTCACCAGATCTCAACCCAATAGAGCATCTTTGGGATGTGGTTGAACGGGAGCTTCGTGCCCTGGATGTGCATCCCACAAATCTCCATCAACTGCAAGATGCTATCCTATCAATATGGACCAACATTTCTAAAGAATGCTTTCAGCACCTTGTTGAATCAATGCCACGTAGAATTCTGAAGGTGAAAGGGGGTCAAACACCGTATTAGTATGGTGTTCCTAATAATCCTTTAGGTGAGTGTATATGCAGTACTGAGACACCTTTTATTTCTTTTTACTCAATTAAATGACATAGATTAAATTAAAGAAATGGAAACTTGTTTAACTGTGACAGGCTGCAATTTGTCTAAAGATACAATCTAAAAATTGGTTGTTAATGCAACAACCTCAGCAGCAATCTCATTTCCTCTCTCATCTGTTCCTAACACTCCGCATTCAGCATCACCAGTATACTAATCACCAGCGTAATCACCTGTCATCATCTGCACCTGCTTTTCACTGCTTGAATAATTCATAGATCAGTGTGTGGTTTAACAAACAAAAAGCATTCCTCTGAAACTGGTCAGGTGCAGTGACTGTACTGAAAATAAGAGCCAAAAGTCCTTCAATAGCCTGGAGAATTATTTATCAAGACTATATTAAAAATACCAAAAAATTAAAAAATAATCCTCTGCCTCTTTGGAAACAAATTATGAAAAAATTAAACATGGCTCAATACTTTTGCACAATACTGGATTTTGTAGATGAATGTTATAGTAAGTCATATTCAAATTCAAATTCAAATTCAAATTTTATTTGTCACATACACAGTCATACACAGTACGAAATGCAGTGAAATGCTTAGTACCAAAAAATTATTCAAGTGCAGAATTTGTACATTACTGTTATTTCACCACCAATGCACAGGCCTGCCATGAACATTAAACTTCCAGAACTCTATTGTCACTTTCTTAAGTTAGTAGGAAGTTTTAATAAACTCATTAAGTTTTACCTCTCGTTTAACTGAATGGCTCCTATCCAAAATCTACTCCTTTTGCTCACTTTTAGTTTGTAGTTGACACCACAGGAAAGTATTTTTGTGGATAAAAGTTTTGACCAGTAGTATTTTAAACAGTTAATAATATTAATATGATAAACTCATATCATTGTCATAAGAATAAAAGCAAGCTAAAATGAAGATTTGGGAGCCTCAACCTTATCAAAAATCTGTGTAAAAGACCGGTCCATGCAAATAATGCAACAAATTTAATTATATATAAAAACTACCAAGAGGAATGGACAAATATTAAACCGGAACTTAGCCAAAAGCTAGCTGAACACTACCTAAAAACTGTTAAAAGGCATTCAACCAAATATTAAGTGTGCTGTATTTATATTTTTTCAAACCTGTATGTATTATTTTTACTCAGTGTTGATTTTTAAGAAATCCAGAATAAGTAAAAACCTGTGCATCAAATTCTTAGGGCTTTCTTTTGCCTAAGAAAAAGGCATATACTGATATCCTGGGGTGTTCCCATTATGCGGTAGTTGATGCCTACTAAAAGAGGACCAAGAAATGTCAACCGGTGAACCAGGGTCATAGGCGCCCAAGGCTTTTTAATGAGGGCGGGGAGTGAAGGCTAGCCTGTCTGTTCTGATCTGACAGAGGATCTACTGTAACACAAATTGCTGAAGAAAATAATGCTGGCTATGATAGAACGTTGTCAGAACACACAATGATTTGCAACTTGTAGAGTTGTACCAATTGGAGCTGAACAGTGGGACTTGCAATGGCATTTGGACTTGTAGTGATGTGGACTTATATTGCAATTGTAAATGGTATTGAATGGCAGCTCATAAGGCTTTGGAATGCAAATGCACCATTACTTCAATGGAGGAGCATTCAATTTCATAGAGTGGTTATAAAGAAAATATACTTCCAAAGGTACAGTATACGTCAACATGAGAGCCTTTATAAAAAACATTTCTTAATACTTTCTGAATGTGATGTCAGCAAAGAAAAAATAACAAACAGTCTCAAACTGTCAAAGAATAGTAATGGACACATCTTCTCTCTGTTCCATGCAAATATAAGATATTATACAGTGTAACAAATGACTTCATCCAAAATGCTCCAGTATTGCTGTACTGTATAAAATATTTATGAATTGTTTATGGATATGTTAAAAAAAAAAAAAAAAAAAAAGGCTCAATATATAAAATCATAAGGGTATCTTTTAAATAACGCATTGCTGACATTTTATTGATCAGTAACATTATAAACCTTCATTCTGAAAAGTTACCACTGTACCTGTTATTTTCATATATAAAATGGTTGAAACTTTTGTTGTTGGTGTTGTTTTTTAAACATGTCTACACATATTTTGTACATGTATAAGCAAGACCTACTGAAAAATTTTCAACACCAGACAATAAGAAGACCCGGCTTTATTTTTTTGTTAAAGGCTTGCATGCTATCTCCTTTCTCACTCACTCACTCACCTTCTATACTGCCTTTATCCTGTATTCAGTGTCGTGGGAACCTGGAGCCTATACCAGGAGACTTGGGGCATGAGGCAGGGTACATCCTGGACAGGATGCCAATCCATCACAGGGCACAAATATACGCACACTCTCATTCACACACTACGGGCAACTTGGGAACGAATGCCAATTAGCCTAACCTGCATATCTTTGGACTGTGGGAGGAAACCGGAGTACACGGAGGAAACCCACCAAGCACGGGGTGAACATGCAAACTCCATGCACACAGAGACAGGAATCGAGCCTGGCCGGGAATCAAGCCTGGACCCTGGAGGTGCAAGGCAACAGTTCTAACCACTACACCGTCACAGCACGTATTAGTCCTATATTAGGCAAAATATTAATCACATCCATTAACATAAATACTGTTTATATAAAAACTGGACTAGAAACTGATTTTGTGCTTACTGGCCAAGAGAAGGACAACACTTTGCCTTTCTCCACTAGTAGGAGTCCACATGTAAGGACAGGACATGCCCTCACAGCATTTTTGTGTGACTCTGGTACTTACTTGTTGGACGCCGGTACTCATTTTGTGAATTGCTGATGTCACCCACAATGGATTTGCTACATGCATCAGATGAAGGAAGTTAAAAAAAGCCAAGTTTATGAATAATTCCTTTTGCATATTATTTGTCTCTGGAGGTATGTAAGAAAACTGCTAGCTCATACAGACAACCATTTAGCAGAATCGGAGGAAACAAATATTAAAGAGTTCATATCAGAGAGAGCACAGACTATACTGTAGGTCAATACTCACTATGAGCACACACACAGATTCAGATTTTACTCACAATACTCAGTCTTCTGACAATTAAGGTGATGCTTTGTGATTTAGGAAAATGTGTTTGGGTTGCTAATTAAAAAGTAAAAGTGAAGAAGGTCAGAAGAACATGATCAAATACACACACACGCATACACACCGATTAAGGTTACACACCACCTAGGTACAAAACAGTTTGCCAGTAGTCATTCATGCTAATAGCAGACCAATGCTTTATGTTGCACCAGATGACAGGTGGTGGTAAATGTAAATGAAGTAATACACCACAGTGCATGGTCAATTATTATCACCCAGGGCACAATGTAGTCAATGGGGTACAGAAGAATAGGTCAGATGAAACAGTCACTGTCAGTAAAATGTATCACATTTGAGGTAAATGAAAACTGAAAGCAGAAAAGAAGCTTCAGAATTGCACCAGTCTCGATTATCAACATCAGAGTGGAGGTGGCTAAATAGCATTTTCCTTTATACAGTATCTGCTTTTGTCTAGAAATGATCAATCTGCACATTTACTTTGAAAAACATTAACCAAGAGGCTGTTGTTTACTGTAGGTGATCAGACCATGACAGAATTTTTCAGCTCTATGTAAGATGTAGTAAAATCACAAAAAATACTCGGCCCTGTCTAAAATGTGATTAAAATGTTCCATCTAGTGATAATTCTTTTAACCCTAACTAATGCAGTGAGTAGCTTCTCATTTCTCAAACCGCCATATCCAAAATTTGTGAAAAATATGTTATTGTTCCAGAAGGGTCAATTATTGGCCTGCATCATGCAAAGAAAACAACTAAGGAGATTGCATTTACTGGAATTGCGTTAATAAATGTCTTGTACATAAAGATTAGACGATGTAGAAATGTAAATCTCTACATAGAAAAGGTAATGTGACCTGATAAGTCCTAAATGACCCTATTCCAGAGGGATGGTTGCTTCAAGGTAAGAAGGGAAGTACATGAAGCAACATACACATCATGCATAGTGCTCACTGTATAAGACTCTGGAGACAGTGTTATGATCTGAGGTTGCTTCAATAGGTCAGGGCTAGCCTCAGTACAGTTATGTGGCAATAAAATAAAGTCAGCTGATGACCTGATAATCAGGTTATTCCATCACTCATGGGAATATTCATGGGATTCAAATTATAAAAGAGCAGTTCTGGGACAAGGAACCATTTTCAAACATTAATTGGTCTTGATCTTAACTCCTGAAAGTCTACTTCTCCCATCATCTGTATAAAATGTGGGCCAAAAATTAATGCAACAATATAATATGATGTTGCATACGATTTATTGAAACAATGCTGTGGCGAATGTGCACTGCAGTAAAAGCTAGAAACAATTCAAGGAAACATAAGACGGTGAAAAGATGTATTTCACTTGAGTAGCACCTGTTGCATCCAAGATATACCCAGGATGCTGCTGACTAGGAACCACATACAGATGCAACCCTTGCAACAGCATTATTCTCGCATAGGTTTCTTCAGCCAGTTGATCCAGCGAGCAGACAGCAGGAAAAACTAGAATGCTTCACCTATGGTCATCCCTGACCCGCAGAGGCCGAATGGGTCATTAGTCCACAAACATTTGCCCATGATTATATTGTATAAACATACAAGCAGGGGGCTGGTATTTTTTAGACTATTAATTAAGGAAGTAATTAAATCTATAAAATGAAAAGTATGGTCTTTCTCTAGATGCTTTTTGAAAACACATGGTAGCATTTAAATTTATCCAGCTTTATTTCACTACCATCTGCCTCTTTTAAACCCACAGAAGGGAGAAGAGATAATACCACCAATACTCCATTTAATAATCTTGACCTGCTTACTGATTTTTTAATGGCAGAATTTAATGGAATCAGTGGCTGAACTAACAGGAAAAGGTCATGACTGATAGATGCTCCACTGTTTATTCTTCAAACTTCTGTAATTAGCATTTAACTAACTTTTGATTGGCACAGCAGTGCATGGGGAACCCCACAAGATCTGTGAGCACAAACATTAGCACAAACAACAATCATGACCTTTCTTCATGATTTCAACAAACTACCCTGACCAGGCTCATTTAACTTTTTATTCATCATCCTCAGGAAAGTGGGGCACCACCAGCAAAGTGCTTATCTGGGGTCTTGATTAATTAATGATTTTGGATTACATGCAACTAGATGAGAGGAGAAAAGTAAAAATTTCAACAGTTTTACATTTATGCATTTAGTCAGGGAAATTAGTCAGCCCCAGAATTATATGACAAGTGGGTTTTATCTTCTCCAAAATGAATCTGGGTCAGGGGGAGTGGATGTAGGCTAATAATGAAGGCTTCCATAACTCATACTGTAGGTCTGGCCGGCTGATTGAGAAACAGAATAAAGCAGGAGCTGTTTAAAAGCTGCATGGAATACTAATGAATACCTATTTAAATGAATTTAAATTTTTGTGAAGACACAACTTTATCTCAACTGCATATTGGAGACAGGGATTGTTTTGATTACCTGTTGGCAAATACTGTTCTCTGGGCAAAATGTACAGCTACAAATGCTTGGTATGGCCATATAATTTCTTCACAGGCAAGATACCTTTCTAATATACAAATGAAATTGTTATCTAAAGATGTAGTTTAACATAAGGGATAAGCCACAGAGAAAATCTAATTTCCATACAAAAGTGTTAACATGGTACACAAATTGTTAACATATTACAAGTTGGAATAAACTGAATTCTATTTAATTAAATTTTTATAATAAAAATACTTTTTATTCTATCCTTATTATGTTTTAAAAGAAACCAAATCAAACAATGGTCTCACAATTTGGACCCACTGCACATACAGTATGATGTAGACAAGCAAAAATCATGGGATAATAATAATAATAATAATAAGAAGAAGAGGAAGATGCCTTGCAAAAAAATTTGACCTGGATTTAACTAAGCAAATACTGTAGGTAAGAGCCTTCTATTAGATCATTACTGCAGTGATTAAAATTATTTAGCTAGCAACCAGTTATTTAATTCTAAGTTATGCAGTCAGTAGCTTGTCATTTCTTAAACCAAAAGAACGCAGATTTTCCAGCATGCTCATTAAAACAGCTGTTTCACTTACAATACTTTTCTATATAAAATAAACTTCTATATAAAGCAATAAATAGTTATAAAATAAACAGTCAATATTTGATATAAAAATAATAAGTAGTGTTAGGAAAAACAGTTGTGCAGTTTTAATTAAGTTAAACACCAGGGAGGTTTTACTGAACCTGCTGGAGTCCTTCTGATAACTTTGTCACACCTTTCTATTTTCAAGCAAAACACAGGAGCCTACATTAGTTTTTATTTTAATTATTTATTTATTTTGCCAACTAATAATCCACTAAAGTATTTTTACTGATCAGACCATGTTCTTCTTTTTTTTTGGTTGTATCGTAACCTTCCCAAGCCGAACTGTCTTTAGCTTGTTCTTAATTAAGGATCTACACAGCACTCCCACGTTCAGATTATTTTTCATGTGTTTGGTAAGGTTTATAGTATCTTTACTTTAAACAGCTTTCAGGCTATGCTGTGGTGTCACGTTCCTGTTACCAGTTTGCTGTCTTATGCTGGTCACATGACAGTCAATGATAAAGTATTAATGGGGCAGTTATGGCTCTAGGTTACTGATTGAACGGTCGGTGGTTTAAGGCCCAGCACTGCCAAGATGCCACTGTTGAGCCCATGAGCAAGCCTCTCTCCCCCAGGGGTGTTGTATCCATTGGTGTATATACTGTCAAGTGCTGTGCAAAAGTGTGTGTGTGTGTGTGTGTGTGTGTGTGTGTGTGTGTGTGTGTGTGTGTGTGTGTGAGATCTAAAGTTGTGCCAACTACAAAGCATGTTCTTAGCCAGTGTTTCAAAAACATAGCCATTGTTTTCAACTTTGACACTTAATTATCTCATCACTTCACCTGACATGCTACTTTTGCTAGAAAGGCCTTCTAACTGCATACTTTCCAGGAAACTTTTTTTTCTCCCAGGCAGTTTTATATGCATGTAGTAAAAGCCTGGAAAGCATCAGATAGGTCGAGCATATCTTTACCAGATAAAGCAAGCAGAAACAGATGGTCTAGGTCTAACGCTCACTATTTCTCTGTAACAGGTTGGAAGAAAAAAAACGATAAACAAAAAATAAAAAATATGGAAAGGAATTTATTCACATGTCCACTACATGGCACTTTTAGCACCTCGGCTTTGTGCAGGCTGGAACAGCATGTTTCCAGAGCCCACGCGCGGACACATACACGATTCAGATAAGAGGTGCATTTGGGCAGCTGTAGAACTGACATATTTGCACAGGAACATCCGGCCATCTGGCATCTCTTTTTTACTGCGCATTGAACCGCAGTGCCAAAATAACTTTCCACCTGCTCCATGCACCAGTGACTACACAGATCTCCTGAATACCACAGGGTTCGCTCAGTGCATGTCCACGTTTTTTGTTGGAACAGTACAGTATGTGCACATATTCAGCATGATGCCTACACACACATATTTGCCTTGCATGAAAACATTTTCAAAATTGTTCAAAATGGTGACAGAACTTTGCTAGTGAGCAAATGGTTTAAGAATAGCTGCATGAAAGCAGAGCCGGGATGAAAGATGGGAGCCAATGGCTATGACCTCTTAAGGTGAGAGATTAGGATCTGCAAATGCTGATTAGCAGGGAGTCTAAAAGAAAAAAAAGAGACAGCTTGAGTAGAAAGCGGCTGCCTGCTGATCTCATGTGTCACTTCGTCATCTGGAATGGATTGCTATCAGACTTCTGATTCCTCATCCAGAAGCCTTACATCCTCTACAGCTCATTCCTGGCTTTATTTATGCAATCATCCATTTTCACATGCATGAAACTGCATCTCTAAACTTATCAGAGAATGAAACAATGTGCATGGCTAAATACTAATGGATTTTGCCTGCACACTTTTTGGCAGTCACGCACATTTTTCACATAAAAGTGTCACAATTCCCCAAATTAATTCTGATGTAAATAAACAAATTACAATACCACATTACTGGAACTGGTTCCTCAAGTCTCTAAAAAGAGATTCCGAACCAGAGAACTGGATGGTCAAATTAGATCTTTATGTCCTTTATAAAATGTGAAAACAAAAAAATTGCAAGACTTGCGCTCTGGTAGTGTTAGAGCATGCTGACGGAGGGAGTCTTGTTCTCTAATTAATTGGGCAAGTTGTTCTCCTTAAACATTGGCTCACTTTGCAGTCCTACTTAATTATTCAGACGCACAATGGCTACAGATTACTGTGTGCACAAAGAGAGGGAAAACTGCAGTGTGTTATGGATGAGGGCATAGGAAAGCTAAAGTCAGGAAAATGATAGAAATGTGTAAGTATTGGTGCAGAAATAATAATAAAAAAAAAACTTATTGCACAAGGTCTTGTTTTGTGTCATGGGCATATTCATAATAGAAACACAGACTTCACTTACTGTTTATTTCGATGCAGAACATTCATGACATTCATGTATGTCCTTCAAAGGTTGTTCTGACGTATGAGGCAATACTTGGCACAGTGTCCTATTTCTTAATGAACTGAACAGTCATCAAAAACTATAATAATTATTTGTCTCAAGTTAATTCCTCATAAAAATGACAATACAAACACAAATTACAGCTTTTAAAAATAAGTAAAACCCATCAATTGCATGAGTAACATACTTTGTAGAACCTTTTATTCATCTTCTTTCAAAGACAAAAAAAAACCCTCCAACCCTCAGAGCTCTGTCACATCTGCTTCCATGTTCCCTTGCAAACCCACAAATATAAGACCAAAAACACAATATTCTCTTCAGTCCATTCAGCACCATACACAAACACTTACAAAAAGAGGGAAAAAATAATCATAACAACATGGAAGAAGCAGCCCACAGGCCGTCTCCATATCAGACTAGATGGCAAAAGTCCACTGTTTTTCCATGTTGTCTGAATAAGCACACTGGACCATTGAACAACATGCTGTACAAAATAAGAAAATAAATGGTAAATATGTATCTAATACTATATGAGAGACAGAATAAAAGACTGCAGGGTTGTGTGGTCTGGTATGACTACAGATGGGCTTCATGGAGGGGCTTTAGGTTGCACTTGTTTGATCCCCACAGCAGGCGATAGATGCATTATATCATTTGGTCGCACATTAATGAATAAAAAAGTAATATACAGTACAATACATTCAAATTTTTTAGCATTTACTTTTAAATGTAGCCAAGCATGTATTGGTTTATTCACATACTATTCACATAAACAAATATACACCCATATGTACACATACTCTTCAGTTCCATTATGAGGGTCCAGGCACTTTCTCACAAAGTTCAGGGTCATAAAAAAACAAACAAAAAAAAAAAACAGGATATTAAAATTCTCTGGATGAACCCTCAATAACTCTTTCCTATTATAAACTGTTCCATCTGTCAGACCATTCAGTGGATTCCCATGACTCTCTAAACCAGCTTGTTGGCTTGGAGTTTTGGACTGTGCTGGATGCCATTGGCTAGAGAGACTGTCACTCAGTGTCAACCCAAAAGCCCAACATCTGGAATGACATATGCACAGCTATAAAAAGGCAAAGCAGCTGCACTAAAATCTTGTGTGTGGGCTTTTAATGACAATTAACCTGATGAATCTCCAATACGACATTTTTAGCAGCTCTGCAGTTAGAACATTATTTGAGACGTGTGTGCAAGTATATTTCCAATTAAATTATGCTGTATACAACTTGTGCAAATGTGTGTGGATTAATTTGATTATTATACAGTATGAATATATGATAAAATATTAGACTTCATGATTGGGTGAATTAAGAAAAAGGAAAATCACATTATTTTCTAAAAGGTAATAAATTAAAGTGTCAATCATTAATAAAATAAAAATAAATAAAAAATTATTAGTTGTCCATTTATCATTTACTATCCGCTATATTTTTTAAACGTTTGACTTTTCCTTATTTATTGATTTCAGCATCTTTATGCATTTATCTATTCCCTATTTAACTCACAGGTTTGCTACTCTCCTTGCCACGTTTAGAATAATGAGAAGGACGTGTCCAAACCTATCCATTTGTTAGATTGTGTTTAAAGCTGATATTGATGGTTAATGCAGAATAGAGCACCCATCTCTCAAAGTGTCAACCATCCTACTGATTTGGATAAACTCTGACAGTGTCTAGATCACCACCTGCTTTCATTAATGCCAATGTAAGTCAGGACATCATTTTAAGGAATGTTTACAAACCGACCCAAAATGATATGATAAAATACTGAGGGATTACTAATAAGCTCTTTATCCATATGTAGATAGAGAAAACTGGGGTGACAATCAAAGCCTGTACCTATATGAATTATTAAAGGATTAAAACACAGCACTTGATTTTGTATAATTACCAGCAGTGGCCAATCTATTCCAGGTCAGACGAATTTGGCTCTAGCTGTGGCTCTGCAGTTTGCACATAATCAGATGCAAGCACATTAATTATGCACTTTATTAATGATGTGGGATAAAGCAGTGATTAATAATGCACTGCAAAACTTCAATTATGCACATTTAGAAACTGTACCTGATCCTTTTTTTTTTTCTTTACCCACATTACATTATTTTGCAAAAACAACTATGAAGTACAGCTTGTTGTTATTCAACTGCATTAATAATGTAGTACACTTTGTGTAGAGCATCATTTTAGAGTTTTATTTTTCCCACATTCCTGCTGAAAAATCCAGATTGGTCTAACTAGCTACCAGCTGCCAAAAAACAGAAGCATCCTGGTCAAACTTGCCAGCTAATAAATAGTGTTAAGGAGAAAACAGTTTCTCAGTCATCACTACTAATGCTACACTGCTATTTTGGGGAACTTAAGCTCATCAGTACGGCAATTAGAAAATCTCAGACATTTACCGATTAATTAAACTACATACACAAATAAACGAGCTATAATAACTTTCAGTCAGCTTCAATAGCTTGGAGTGTGTCTGGCAGCCGGTAACTAGTCAGTCTAAAAATAATATTTCAGCAGGTATTTCTAAAATACACTGTGTGAGTGTCATTGATGTTTAATGTGGCTTTAACATGGTGCTGCTTTTCCTAGACTACATACAGTACAAGCAGTAAATCATAAACTGAAAAATAATATACATTTACTTTGATGACTGGTTGAGATACTTTATAAGATATTCATTTGAAAGTAATTATTAGGAAACGTATATTTGTATTCAGAAAGATTAAATGAGTCTAATAGTGACTGGTCATGTTGAGTATTTTATACATTTATTTCATACCCACCTGAACAGATGTATGAACATGTGGTGAAATGAGTCACCAAGGTCAACTGCTGAAATTAAAAGGGATATTATAAAATATCTTACAACCAGGATGCTGCATCAATTGAACATTTAGACAGCAACATTCAGCCACATAACTGATTAACACTAACCAATTGACAAATACTAGTCAGAGTGAAGATAAATGGTTAGAAGTCGACACTGGTTGACTTCTTGTGATCATCCCACCCTATCTTTTCAGTTTAGCTTTGCCCTTGTTGCACCCTCTAAATGCAACTGTAAATCTCCATTAGAGCTTCTCTTGCTCAGCTATTTGAGGGCAAAAGTCAAGGTCAACCTGTAAACCACTTTTGTCTGATGATACTGACCACTAATTCAATCCGTCTACAAACAGAACATCTGCAGATCTTACATCTATGTACAAAATGAGAAAAGCAATAATAATAATAATAATAATAATAATAATAAAAAGTTAGGGCAGGGTATTAAAGCCATCAAATTTATGGCAGCTCTTTTTTTTCTTCAGTAAATGACATTGAATTGTTGTATTGTAGGAAATGACCGACACTGACCAATATGATGCATTCCTATTGGTTAAAACTGTAGATGGTCCAACCAGGTACAATACTAGGATTGTATAATGCAGTCCAGACATCCTATTGTTAAATGGATATCCAAGGTTCTTCAGTGAAAAACCCTCCATGGAGATGCCCTGTCAAGTGAATTAATTCAATGTTCAAGTAACAGAGAGAGAGAGAGTATCCTTAAGTGTGTGTGTGTTCTGCCCTTCTTGATCTTACAGACCATGCCTCAGATGTCTCACTCTAGTGTACTGCACGTAAGGAGAACACATCCAAGCAACACCTCTTTTGTTTCCTCAGTCCAGCCAACAAGGGACACTTCCTGTCTTTCAGTATTCCCAGCATGGAACAACATAACATAGGTCGCACTCTCAAGAAATGAAGTCAAGATGCGCTTGCACTCGGTACCAGAGCCGGCTTTGAGTTATTCTGAGTAGATTGCTCGCAGCTCAGGGGAGAACAGGAGGGGAAAAGATGCTGACAAAACAACACTGAACCACAAACAACTAGGACATGGATGGTCCACCACATCTAAACATTCCAGGGGAAAGGCGAACGCTTCTGCTCACATGTTTATTTTCTGCTCTTCTCCTCCAAGGTAAGAATTTTGATGTGAGGGAGCTGACAAAGGGGAAAGAGAGAGAGATGGAAATACATCTCAGAGAGATAGATAGAGAGAGAGAGAGGGAGAGAGAGAAAGAGAGAGAGAATAGAGAAGATGAATCTTCCAGCAGTCCTCCTCTGTATTTAGAGGACAGTTGAGATATGTTGCTATCTGAGGTCCATGCACTCCAAATATTCCATCACCAGGTCATAACAGAAGCGGTACTGCTCCTAGGGGAGTCACATGCACACAAATATTGATGATTCAGTATAGTGCTGCGAACAGTACATCTGGGGAAAAGAGAAATCTAATATTTTATTTTGTGTTATCTTACTTTTTCATTTTCTATAACCTATAGTTAAGTCAATCAAACATATTTGCTCCCATGCAACCATATAAAAGTTGATGGAGTTTAAGAATCCTGCTAAGCTTGCATCAGTCTCACAGTTTCTGTCACCTACCAGTGACTCCACCATATTGGGTTTCGCATTCCTCAACGTTTTGGCAGCGTAGAAGACATCCACCATACTCTGATACTGGATCATCTCCATCAGAATAGTGCACGCGCAAAACGTGCCACTGCGCCCACCTCCATTACTGTGGACATAAACAAAAACATATAGCATGTGGAAATTCTGAAGTTAGACTGTGCATGCAGTTTATTATTACAGAAGATTACAGTAGGGTTAATAAATATGTATGAACCGAAATGCACTTCAAATCGGAGACTGCATGATTTTTTTCATTTTTTCTATTTGGCATGTTACATTTTATCCAAATGTCCTGAACAAACAGCATTCATTGGCTACTGGAAGGGAGTGGAGGTGCGGTTGTAGACAGATGAGGCAATGGTAGTGTAATCAATCGCAGTCAGAGTCTTGGCAGCTCTGGATACACTGCTGCGGGAGGCTACTGTATTTTGTATTAGAACGTAATTGATTTCATCTCCATAATCTCTTCCCCCCTGCTAGCAGGGAATAACACTGTGTGACAACTCTGAATGATGTGCTTTCCTGGGCAGAGGCTGAAAAGCAGCACATGCCTATAGGCGCAAACAACTCTTTCTCCCCAGGGACCTTTGTTTTCCTGCATATGTGAGCACATTGACTGCATGTGTGTATGTACTGTAGAAGGAATTTCTGTTTGATATTTTATGACCATAACTGTGTGTGTGTTAGTCATTGATATTTGAGAACTTTCAACTATTTCCACTACAACTTGAAAAGGATTCAATTGGTATTCACGGTGCAACCTGTGTGTGCATCCTGTGTGTTACTCACAGGCAGTGGACCACGGTGCGACCATCGCCACATTCTCTTTGCCACTTCTGCACATGGGCTAGCAGGTTAAGGAAGGCCTTCTTGGAGTCGGGAACATCACGATACGCTGACCAACGCAGGAACTGGAACTGGCACACCACCAGATGACCCTCCTGTAGCTAAGCACAAACAAGAGAAACGGGCTGTGATGTATCATCTCTTATAAATTTGTGGGTCTGTTTACTGTATGTGTACGCATACAGGCGCCTCAGAGCCATTCCCCATGTTCAGCTCTTGGGAATGCAGAGTCAGCAGGGCCTGAGTTGTGATGAATGAGTCTATAGGGAAGAACAGCACCAGAGAAAGACACGCAAGCTCTGATTTACTCAGTCCTCTGCCCCAAAACGCAAGCATTATTAATATCCAGACCTATGGCACCCCAAGAGTCTACTACAGGAAACCTAGCCCATTGACACAGGCACAGTGACTAATGCTGATGGAAAAACTGTTTCAGCACTTTTATAACAGAGAGCAGGTTGGGCAAGACAGCAAAGCCAGAAATGCTGCAAAGTATTAGCTTCACACATACAGTATACTGTATACATTAAGTATGTGTAAAAACTGCATGCATGTCCTTAGTCTCCATGAGTGTACTTTCATTTTAGAACCTTAAACACTACCTTTGTGCCTTTAAGGGTACATTGACAACAAAGTACCTATTCATCCAGTAGTTTTTGTCTAAGGTTTTACTAAGTAAAAAGCAAAAGGAAGAGAAAATGGCAAGTATGCACAGTGGAAGGTGTGAATCAGATTGAGATGTATGTACACGAAGAGGTACTGATACAGACCATGACTCAGCGTGGTCCTAAAATGCATTTGTAATATGTCTGACATTAGCATTCAATTTTCTGTAGCTGTAGCTCATGACACAAATTGCACCTTGGACCATTTACTGAGTGCTCTCTTTGAGTGGCGCAAATTGCAGTTTAAAAGCCTCTGTACAGTGGTGGAAATGGTCAACCACAAAGTAAAAGAACTTGGGACCTTAAAGGAAATGCAGGTTCAATAGGGAATAAGAAAAAAAATCTTTGAAGAAATGAGGTTCTTATTAAATAAAGACACTTGTGTCAGAACCAGTAAACTGCGTTAGGGGAATTTACGCAGCTTATTTGCTATTTGGCTGTGTATACACAATAATCTACTTTTTACATTATGTGCAATTAAGTCAGTATTCCGATTTTATGTGGTGGCATGGGGATTCTGTATCTTTAAAAAATTAGTCATGTCATAAAATCATGTTTGGCGTGCAGCCTTCTTGTCGATTGTAAAGAATGTGATGTCTGATTTTACAGATGTATGTGTCATGACTGTGGTTAAAAGATCTACCCAACACTTCTAATGGAGAATCAGTATTGTAACACATACTGTAGTTTGACTAATATACTGTTGGGTTGTTATTAAAACATTTGGTCATTAATACATTCTGTTTAATAGATAAAAAAAAAAAAAAAAAAACTGTGTTGGCAATTCTAAATGATCAGTGGCACAACAACACTCAAAGGCCCACTGCCCTGAGGAACTTTGGTAAAAGGATAAATAAGCTAAATTATGCAACAGTTAGTTCCAACAAACAATCTGATTGGATGAGAGGCATTCCACGAGTGGTGACCATGGACGATAACACCACTAGGGCATATAACTACAGCATATGTGTTGCTACCTGTCCCATGGGGTTCTATTATACGTTAATTAATTACCCTAACTGTCGCAGCATGAGTGAAAGTAGGTCAGTAGAGTTAACCCAAATATCTAAGAAACAGATACAGTAAGTCTTTAGTTGTCGCTTAAAGATTGCCAGTGACTCAGCTGTATAGACATCTAAAGGAAGTTCACTCCACCACCTACAGTAGGTGCCAGAACATAAAACAGTCTAGATGTCCATCTTCCTCGATCCCTGAAAGATGGAGGGGCCAGTCAAGCAGTGCTGGAGGATCGGGGGGAACGTGGTGCGTTGCGGGGTGTGATTAGAGCTGAGAGGTAAGTAGATGTTGGGCGGTTTTTAGCTTTGTAGGCATGCTGAATTTGATGTGGGCAGCTACAGGGAGCCAGTGCGGGGAGCGAAGACACTGCCTCCTTAATAACTACTGGTATGTCATTAAAAATTTCTGAACCATCCATGTTCTTTTAGTTACGGCTACAAAGCTAACTAGCTCATAAGACATAAGGCTGAATAAAGTAGAATAAGTGAAAATTTTAAAGGAAACTCACAAGATTTACAGGACTGTCCACTACCATTTTTTTTATAATTCTCACCTTTTGGCTTCCTAATACTGTTAAGAATGTAAAACTACTTTCACCCCTGGTAATTACACTAACTATCGGTCACAAGCACAAGTTTTGCCAGTCATGGAAGGATATGTATTGGTGGAGCAAAATAACTGGTCAACAAACAAATGGTGTTTGTAGAACTGCTGTATAAAAGCAATATCATCGAGGTCCTGCTACACACATCTGAGCCATGCTATATCCCGCAATATAGCACTCCATCGCGTGTGATTATGCCTATTTGTCTACCGCTAATTTCCTAAGACTTACAAAATACATTTATCAAACATCACTTGACTGCTACACTAATTTGTTTGTGCTAACATCATGCGCAAATAATATGCATAAGAGAAAAAAAGCCCATTATGCAGTGTTTCTTAGCGAATGACACATGAGCTGTGCAAAACAAGCAAGACTGTTTGCAAAACGTGGCTTAATTATTAACACACCGTCTTGTACTGTATATCTGGCACTCAGGGGATAAGTAGTGGTCCACCTTTAAGCCGGTGTGACAGTGTGAGCTGCGTGGAGGTCTAGAGGATGACAGGCACATGCACTGTATCTCATGACAAGGTGTGTCGCTAATCTGCCATCTGTCACTCAGACAGTCGGCGAAGCTCTGACAGACATGGACGACAACTGACTGACCTATTCTTTTTTTTTTTTTAATACACATACAAAGGTTCTTACCTCCCACGACAACAAATATCCTCCTGACAGATACGTACTGTATGTGTATGCTTGCTCACTATGAAACACTGTTTATTTTCTCTGTGATGAGAGCTTTGTCATTTTCTTTTTTTTCTCATTCCCCGCACTTCCTGTTTCTCATTTGCCACGTTATAGCCTCTACCAGAAAATAAAATGGTGTAGGTTACAAACACTTCAGGCAGAAAATGTAGAAAGAGTATCTATAATATACTCCCGCTGAAGTGTGCTATGATGTGGCCCTGGGAAAAACAGAAGAAGATAGCCTCCTTCCTAGTCACGAGCTGGGGCAAATTGAAAAATTTGACCTTTTTTGGATTTCAAACAGGCTTATAAAACCTCAGCTTGCTTCTGTGTGTCTGAGTAGGTGTGAAAAATGTTTTCTTAGAACTTATTATTGCCATTGTATACACACTTCCCATGGTAAACACGAAATAACCTTGGGCAACTACTGTCTATTTATTCACTAACAAACTGTTAATTTTCATGCAATTCTAATAATAATAATCGATATGTGCTCAAGTGGAAAGTTCAGAGATCATTCATGTCTTATGTAACAGATGGATTCAATTCTTAAAAATAAACTCAAGCTCCATCACTTTTAGGGATGCACAGGATGAAGCAAACATGCTGACGTTCATCTACCCTTTCATCTTTAAAAAAAAAAAAAAAATCAAGGTGAAGAGAGCTGAACACATTTTACTATCTTGACTGTGCAACATCTTACTGTATATCAAGCACTCTGAAATTGTAAAGTCATGTTTGCATAGTTCTTTGTATTGCAAAGACATACAGTATAATAGAACTACAGTACTAATAAAGGATAACGTCTTGTTTTTATATGAGAATTATTAAATGCAAAAAGTTCCCTAAAGAACCTTAACAAGCCCGTTTTAACATCATAAGCAAGCAACATAATATTGACATTTGCATGAGAATGTGCATAGCGCGTCTATACAGTGCAGTAGGTTGAGACTCACCCGTGAGACATTTGTAACCCGGAACAGCCGTGTGATTATATCTTCATCAGCAGACATGGAGAGAAACTCCACCTGCATGGGGCCATACTGCTGGAGACCAGGTTCGGGCCAATACTGCACACAAGGCTAGAAAAGAAGAAAAGAAGGAATAAAAAAAAAAAACATAAATGAGGATACAAAACAAATTTTGAGTAAGTATCTGGAATCTATTTGTAGAGAGGAATTGAGAGTCATATCTCTAGGTTGTGAAGCGAACAGAAAAAAAAAAAACAGCAACACAAGAAGTTGTGAAAATTTCAAAAGCATCAGGACAGTAAATAGTACAATAAGTAGTTGAAACAGTGTTCAAATGCCTTCAGGGGTTACAGCCTAATGAGACACAGTGAATGAGACAGAGAGGGAAAGAAAGGAGGGGGAGACAGGTCGTAATGAGATGACAGTGTAGAAAGAGATAATAAATGGATTACTGTCTTCAGAGACTGAGCAGTATTAAAGTTGTGACACTGCCAACCAAAGAAGCATCTATTAATACAGAGGGACTTCAGAGAGAGAGAGAGAGAGAGAGGATTGAAGGAAGAATGATACAGAGGGCAAGGAAAGAAGCGAGGGTGAAAATTAGCCCGAAAAAAGAAGAAAACGTGCGACTTGAAGGCAAAAAAACAATGAGAGAGAGAGAGGAATCAAGAAAGTAAGAACAGCTATAAGCCGTAATCCACTGAAGTGTAAAATGAAGTGAAGGGGAGACTGAATGACAGAGAAAGCAAATGGCTCAGTGAGAACACACACCAAGACTAGAGGACAATGGAGCAAGTGAGCATTCGAAGACTTTCGCAATTAGAGCAAACAAAGCAAAGCTCCATCTGGAGCAGGAGGGGAAAAATCCCTAACATCATTTCACTCAGATGAGAGCATAAGGTCTCGAACACTTCGGCAACTGGCTGCAAAAGCACAATAAGACGTTCTGATGACACACTGACACGACAGAGGTTACCTGACGTGCTAAACATGGACTAACACAAAACAGGTGAACATAATTGGGTGCAAGGCAGTGAGCGAACACGGGTGGAAATAGGACTATAACAGAAAGCAAAACAAACATTAGCGCATGTTGGAGATCACCATGAGAACTGTGAAAAAGGGGAAACTATTAACATTAACAACAAAAACAATCACTACTATAATCTTTATCCATGTCATATAACACCTGTCATAGAAGAAGAAGTTAAAAGTGCTTTAAAAAACAATTATACAAAACAGTTAAAGAATATATTTCAATAAGAAAAATAAATGTCAACCTCCATCGATTGACTATACAGTACCACCTACCCTTGGAAACTCAGGGCACAAAGTGGGGTTTCACCTTAGATAGGGTGGCAAACCATCTTAGTCCACATTAACCCACCTACAGTAGTCATTCACTACAGGAAAACTGGAATTACCAATCAGCCTACTGTACATCACATGTCTTTGGGCTGTTTGAGGAGATCATGCACTCAGTCTCAGCATACTTTAATCCTCTTTGCATGCTCCTAACATGTCTGCATTGCTTACTGTAGTATTGCCATGTTGGAAAAACTTACCCAGGCTGAGTTTGACTGGTTGAGTTGGTTGAGCATGATGATGGAGGTGCATCCATAGTCAAACACCAACCTCCAAAAGTCAGTGGTTGTGCCGGGCAGAGGATGGGGTGTCACTATGAAGGCTGCTGGCCGATGGAAGCTGTCAGTGAGAGCAGCGTTGATGTAGTTGTTACTCTCGCCCTCTGTAGTAACCAGGAAAGCGAGAGCACGGTCTGGGGGCAAAACATCCATGCTGCGATTCTTCTCACGGTTCCGTGGTAACAGTGCGATGCTGCACTCCTCCACATCCAGGTGAGGTGTCACAGAGTTCAGCGTCTGAATGGGGACACACATACAGTACAGTAAGCACTCACATCAATTGCACAGGCTCAGTATATTGTACCCTCTGACAAGCTCTGCTGTGTACGAAATCACTTCATTACTTTCTAAATGATTGTGTTCATCTTTGACTGACAGGTTTGTAAATTTGTGTTATTCAAACCAAGTTTTTTTTTTTTTTTTTTTTTACATGAATCAGTATCAGAAATAAACGATTAGCATGTCTGAAAGAGGAAAAAATTTTAATGGATAATAAAGATGCGGAAGGCACGGGTTCGATTCCCTGACAATGCCCAAACCCCAGCCACTGGATGCCGTGCCAGTACTCAAGCCCAGATAAAATGGTAGGGGTTGCGTCAGGAAGGGCATCCGGCGTAAAACCTGTGCCAAACCGGATGGTCTGCTGTGGCGACCCCTCGCTGGGAGCAGCCGAAAGACCAGCAACAGCAGTGAAGATGGATGCACAATCACATTGGGAATCACACAGACTAGGCTAACAGACAATGAGGGCGGAGAAGGAAAAGAAAATGAAAAAATGAAAAAGAAAGCACAACCTTGATGGGAAAAGCAGCAATACAGAGGGGATGAGAGCAGCTCATTGCCATTGGGGCGATTAGGTTGATTTACACTTCACACAAGCCGCATCGTGCATCTGGCCTCTGCAGATGGGGCTTCACGCTAACTACAGCTTTCTGATTTGACTTTAAAAAGCATTTCACTTCATTCGTAAACAGAGCAGCTGAAATTATTGAACAAAAACTGGAAATCAGGCCAGCTTCATAAATAATTAATAGGAACGTTATGATTTCATCAGAAAAAGCATCACTAAAATGGGAACATTGCTTACCTAGGGTCTGTGTGCAAATTCCTGCCTGCTGTCTCCGTGGAGAAAGCAATACTAAACTCTCCAATGAATAGTGTAAATACAGAAAATAAAAAACAATACCCATAGAAAATCTATACAATGAAATAAATTTGCCACCTGCATTTCAAAACATGTGCAGAATCCGGTTGATACAGAAGATGCCAGTTTGAGTGCCAGAGAGACAGCTTTACTGCATCAAAGCAGAAACAACACCCTGCTATCAAACAGCAGTCAGCCTTTTCTATTCCAACATGTTCCTGTGCCTGGTCCCTCCATTACAGCCAGGAAGCACACAGTGATAATTGCGCTATAATTCATATGGTGTATAATAAAGTAAAATGCACTTTAAGAGTTAAATGGAGGAAAGAGAGAAGAGTTCATTTTGAGATTTCTGCCTTGTAAGAAGTGATAAAATGTAAGCACCAGCTTTATCAGCTGAAGTGAAAATTGGTCATGCATTATAATCTGAGAAATATCTCACAATCATTAGTATAATTAAGCTACATCAAGCCTGAAATTATTCACTCTTTCGAGGCATATGAGCACACATTCACATAAACATTACTAAAAAACATTCCTTACTGTCTTTAGAAAAAGGACCATAAGTAATTGGTTAATTCAAACTGACAAACTAGTAATTGGAGGCTCGGCTTATTTCAGTCAGTGTCACGATCACACATTGTCATCTCAATCCCACGAAAGCTCATAAAATATCTACAGGCGATTTTAGATTTTAGATAGTCTGTTGCTCATCATTAAGACTAATATGTGCCATTGCCAGTATATCTGGCAATAATAAAACTTAAAGCTGCAATAAATCAGAGACAGAAAACCAACTGTTTTCAAAATCAACTGTTTGACTGTGCAGTCAGGAATTTTTTACCAATTGTTTTTCCACAGCATTCCTCTCAGTGCAGGACATCATCTTTACAGACATTTGTGGACTGCGTACAACACCGACCACCAATGTTTTCCTTGCATTAAAATTATATTAATAATGATTTTATAATGATTTCTTCATCCAAATCACAATCTACTGTACATCCTGCAGATTATTGGATGACTTTCTGCATTTTACCATTGAGGGTTTTTTTTTCGGACAGCAAGTAAAATGTCTGAAATAGTCTTCATGATGTTGATATTACAAATTATAAGTACAAGAAACACTGATTTACAGGTATGTGTTTGGACTGTAGTCACATTATCTTATATTTGTTGTCATAGTAACAGTGCAGGCGTGCATATGAATAGGGAAATGCATACATTATAAAGTTGTTTAAATTTATAATTAAAAGTACAACATTAAATCTTTTTATGCCACTGCATGCCTAAATATGTATCAAAATATGATTTAAATCAAATTTGAAACCAGACATAAATGTGCTTGGCATCTGATTTGGGGGGAAAAAGGTTTGTGACCCAGAATTTCTGTCTGTCTGTCTGTCTGTCTCTCTCTATCTATCTATCTATCTATCTATCTATCTATCTATCTATCTATCTATCTATCTATCTATCTATCTATCT
>JAQQZT010000033.1:20316164-20327863 GCA_030068275.1 Clarias platycephalus | reverse complement strand
ACTGAGCAGATTGTGACCGGCCCGTCTGGCACCAACAACCATGCCACGCTCAAAATTGCTTAAATCACCTTTCTTTCTCATTCTGACATTCAGTTTGGAGTTCAGGAGATTGTCTTGACCAGGACCACACCCCTAAATGCATTGAAGCAACAGCCATGTGATTGGTTGATTAGATAATTGCATTAATGAGAAATTAAACAGGTGGTCCTAATAATCCTTTAGGTGAGTGTATACTGGAAATTTCTCGAACAACAATTTAGATTTTCTGAGCTCTATTAGTTCAGATCCCTTCAGATTAATAAAATGACCTAGTCAGCTTGTGCCTATGGGTTAGCTAGAGGTATCATGAATAGATGTGTTTGAGATCTGTTTTGTCATTTTTTCAATAATGAACTCTGAGACCTCTTAGAGCATACAGTATATCTCTGGTTTAAATGTAATTCATTATACATATGCAATAGGAAAAATTATCGCTTAGGAATTCCTTTTTAAGCTTATAAGCGTATTTGTGGGTGTGGCAAGTCTAGCATTGCTCTTAAAATCCATACAAAATCCCAACCAATTGAAATAAACAGAAGGGCTTTGTGACAGTGAAGCAGTAATACCATCTTTATGCACACCTTTCAGTCACTTTGACTGACAGAAAGACTCAGTGTGCGCTCCTAAAGCCCACATCAAAGTCATTTGTAAGCTCTGTACCTACACAGAGCAGCATAAGGAAGGTGGCGAGTCAGAGAAGATGGAGATTTGCTAAAACCTAGTTAATTCCCCTATATTCACTTCTATCCTGCACTCAATCCTGCCCTAGGTGCAGGTACATAAAGCCTGCATTGGTGTCTGAACACTTTAATACATGTTTAATGTGGAACGGGGTGTGTTTTTTGTGTTGCCAAAAAGTAAGATACAAAGACAAATTAATTCAACATCACCACAGGGAAAATGAACAAGACTTCTTTCTATACAGCAAAAAAGACACTGTTGTTGACCTGCACAAGTCAGCTCATGGATACAAAAACACATACTGCTTCTCGGTTCCTTTTCTGTTTCCTTACCTGCGAAGTGACTTATGATGAACCGCCTCCTCTAGGGAGACTCACACTTCTCACTTGGCAAAGTCTTGCTTTTCTATTAATCAATTAAATGGTGCCTAAACAAATGGTCAAATTGGGGATATTATTTTATAACCAAATCCTGACTGATTTGCTGGCTCCTCTTCATAATGCTGTTTGTTCTGTAATAAAATCATATGTCTTCCACAATCAGGTTGATTTATACACTGTGATTATGGGAAACTATTTGTACTCATATAGCAACTGATGACACCAGGACTAATTTACAGGATTTATGGCAACGAAGTGAACACTTATGCTATCAATTTAAAGTTACTTTTTTTTTTTTGTAAATATTTTGTCAAAGAATTCTTTACTTTTTTCAAAATTATGGACAAGCATGGTGATGAATATTAACTCATATAAACCACTGTAGATTTTTATATATAAATGTTTGTATTCACACTTCACACTTGCTGAAATCTGCCATGAAATATATTGGCTGGTCATTGATGCATGCATGTTGTTTTGCTCCAGGGGTTTTTATGAAGTCTGATGGCAGCATGAATTGTGCTAAGTACCACAGGATTTCTGCCCAAAATCTGTTGGCTCTGACAAATTTGTACTTTGATGGATATTTCAGCGCAGAAATAAATTGCTTTAGAAACACAAAATCTATTTTCTGCAATGGTCATCCCAGTCTCTGCATTTACAACCCACTGAAAACCAGTGAGCAGAATCAAACAGCAGCTTCGTGTCTGCATAGAGGAGTGACAGAGGAGTGGTCCCTTACCTCATGTGTCCTTGACATGGGTAAATTTAATGTATTATTCGTTGAACATATATTTCACTTTATGCATCGATTTTGATCATTTTCTAAATGTGTGCCCATAATTCCAAAGCTGACTGCAAATCGATAATACAAATCGATAATACAAAAATCCTATACAATGCAACACAAAATTCAATATGTGGACAAACCCAGATATTCATGCAGACATTGTTTATAAATTAATGAACATTACAAATATAAAATGTATGGAGAAAACTGGTGTGTTTTCTCTTTATATAACGTTGGCTTTTATGGTTGTACTCCTTGGTGTGACTTTTTAGACACTTACTAGATGTGGAAAATACGATTCTGCTTTAAAAAAAACATTATGGCAAATAAATTTGCCTCATTTCTTTTCTCTTAAAAGAATGCATTTAATTAGCCTCTCCTTAGAGATTATTAGTTTGGTCCAGGGAAAATTTAACCTATTAATGCAGAATTAAGGTCATGTAAGTCTCTTCATTTGGGCGGGCAAATTCTTTAGGAAGGACTAAAGAGGAAATGCTAGAAAACATGCAATAAGCATTAGGACTTAAATGCAAAAGGATAAAATACAGTGCATTGCCTGCTGAGATGTTAAGCTGTGGGCTCTTTTGCAAGCCAGTGTAATTGATTTGCAGTAATACAGCAGTAAGTCTGGCCTGGCAAGGAGAAAGACCTCTTTGGATTTCACTGTATACAGTAATATTTTAATCGTTGGAAGCTTGCCCTATATAAAGAAAAAAGGGTAAAAGTTTTGATATATTGTAAGTAAAAGCATAAATAAGACAACTATTTCTATGATGATATAAATATGATAACCTCATTAATTTCTGTCCTATTAGTTGTGTATAGTCCTATGCATTCATCAGTTTATTACTTAACTTTATGTCAGCATTCTCTAAATTCCTTCGGCACAGTTTGAAGCCAATATTCCCTGGTAAAGTCCTGAAGAATTATCATTAGAACATTATTTAATCCAGCCACATAAATAAATCCTTGGACACGTGCTGTGGCTTTATTCCAGGGGCTTACACCAGGATCAACATTTCCTTTAACTGGCTCCGTCTTTATTCCATAAAGCATTCTGCATGTAAGTGCATATGAGTGAAATCCTGCACTAGTTTCAGCATCACTGTGCCTCAGGGCTGTTTTCTTTGTACAAACCGGAACTTTGTTATCTCACCAACAAAGTGGACATAATATCCTAATACATCACATTCTGCACTGACAATATAATATTCTGCGGAAACAAATTTGCAGTTTTCCTAACAATATACCCTGGGGTGTGTTTAATTTTATAGAACCTGTAGAGGAAGAAGGACATTAATAAGATACCAAACTGACTATCAAAGGAGGTAAATATATAAATAAAAAAATACATTTGCACTCTTTAAACGCATCAGATGGATGGTAGGTGTCAGTGCGCAGAATGTAAAATCATGGGCACACAGATAACGTATAAAAAACTTTTTGCCAAACTCTTCATTTTTATGCATATTTTAAAAGACACAATAATATATTTTTCGCCCCAAGCATATGTACAAGATGTATTCAGAGCCTCAGCACTCCACCAATCAATAAATCTGCTGAATTGACCCGTAGTGCTGCACTTCCCACATGAGTAGTTTGCTGTAATGGCTGTTTTAGTATTTACTATACAAGGGTGTGTTAGCTCATGGACAACCTGAACCATAATTCACCACTGATATACACACACGACTGATCACACTGGGAATGATAAGTCAGGAAAGGATCATTATGTAGAGCGTTAGAGCAGGAACAGCCCTCCAGTTCTTCACACTGGACAAGGTACACTACATGCCCAAAAGTATACAGACATCTGACAAACCCATAGGCCTACGCAATACTGTTGCCACAAAATTGGAAGTAGGCAATTCTCTAGAATGCAGTGACATTAAGATTTTACTAGAACTAAAGAGTTAAAGAGTACATAACAAAACATGTTAACTACCTTTGTGTACAAAGTAAAGAGTTGAGGAAGAACTGGAGTGGCATAAAGCCTCACCAAAACGTTTTGTACACCAGGCCTTCTCACCGCACATCAATACCCAAACTGTGCTCTTGTGGCTAACTGAACACATTTTAGTTTTAGTTTAGATTTGAACATCTTTTTTAAAAAATCCTCGTTGTGAATTTCTAATCAGCATTAAGCCTTTTATATGATGCAACTTATTAGATTGTATTAGATGGTGAATTTCATCTGGAGCACTCACTAGTTTCTGGATTACTAATGATTGAACACGAATTGGCAAAGACATGTCTCTTATTAAACACTTTAGCTTTAGCAAGACAATATTTGATTCCTGTTTCTCTTTATACTCTATACACAGTGCTATTAAACCTGAACACTCTAATTAGCAGCTTGTTTATATATATTTTTTATTATTATTGCTTTTTATTATTATTCCAAATCTGAATTACTAATATCTCACTTCTTACTGCAGTTACTGAGGACAAAGCACAAACCTTTGTCTGGTATCATCTCTCCCAGTCTCATTCATGACTCGGTTTATGATGTGTATACTGTAATCTTTGTTTTTAGCACAGTACAGTAACACAATAAGGAGTGTACTCTTACAGTCCAACTGCAAGGAGCTTAAAGTTGAAATTGTCATACTCACCCTCTCTAAGGAGAAGGTGCGTACTGCATATTCAGCCAGAGTTTCTGTCTTCAGCAGGCTGATTTTGATGTCTCCATACATCTCTGTGTCATCAGGCCAGTACTTATAGCACTTAACCTGCTCACACACAACAAACACATTTTAGATGGACTCGAAGCCACCTTAAAGAGACAGATTTATTTTAGGAATGATATCAGAACAAAAATAGACACAATCACGGGACATTTGTCACTCTTGAAATATTGTCAATATATATATATATATATATATATATTTTAAATATAATAATGAGAAAATAAAAGGCTTATAGTTTTAAAACAGCACAATTTAATCATTATGGCCTTCTGGTCATAAAACCTGGAAACATCTAAAAACCTGAATCACTCAATCCAAGGCTTTTTCTACCCCAACGTGGTCATGACAGTATAATAAGCATCACCGCCAAGACAGAGCTTCAGGCATCATTCCTTGCCTGGGTGAAACAGGTTTTTATCATATACTACAAAAGCCATTTGGCATAACAGGATACCAATTTCAGAATAACACAAGGCTAGTCATTTACGAAACTTCTGCCAGCAGTGATTTGCAACCTAAAAGAAGTGATCTGTGTGAGCTGCAGCAAATGGAAGAGCATTATGCCTGAAATCCTCAGATGGCCTAACCTTGATTCAGAGCGAAGGGAACAAAACAATAACATCAAATGCACTGGATGAGAGCAAACATGAGCACAGAGATGATAAGGTTGGCATTATAGCTAAACATTAGGGCTATTGTCTTTTTGCAAAACCCTGAACAATGCGGTAATTTTAAACAATCACACGCATGCACACACGCACTTCAGGGTACCTACTGAAGAATTATTACTATTACAATGGCTGGGAATCTTTTAGCTTGCAGAGCCAATACTTTGAAATGCATTGGGTTTCCCATATTTGCTTAACAACAACAACAACAACAACAAAAAATGCATTTTTCATGTGAAAAATATGTAAAGCTATGGATAAGATAATAAGATAATTTCCTAACCAAACATACAGTACCAAAACCGTTGTTTCAGGCTGTTTACACTGAACATTTTTTCCCCTGTTGGTAATCTTGGCTTCTTCTCTAATATTGGAATCATGTAAAGAGACAGGTCTATGCCACACATTCCTTTCCCCTGGTGCTATTATGTTTACAAAGAGAGAGAAAAAAAAAGAAAAACCATGACTAGTGCAGGAGCTAGCACTGACATTTCCCCTCCAGTTCTCCAGAGACATCTTCACCTGAATTTTGAACTATTTCCTGACATATTTTCATCATTTCCTGTTAGAAAATGTAAATGACTCACACATACATTATGAAGCCTTGCAGTTTGCGCCGGCGTATTTATAAAGTCTGAGTCATTGTTAGATCCGATCGTCATTCTGTGGATGACCCAACCTTATTTACATTGTTTCTGTGCTCTTTCTGGCCCCTTTGCTTTAATGTTATTTGAATTTCATTTTTGAATTATCTGCTTTTTCAAGCTTTTCTGGTGCCAACCTTAATTGTTTTTAAGGTTGAAAATTCACCATTACTCGGTTTCAGTGAGCTCTTACACATGGGCACATTATTATTATAATATTTTTTTTTCATGTGTGCTTATTTATTCATCTGTTTATTCATTTTTGTTAGTATGAAAATTCAAGAAGATGCCATAACATACCCTGCCCACCTCCACAAGCTTGGTAATCATAACGATGCTGAAGCAGTTCTCCTGCCACACCATCCTCCAGAAATCGTACACTGTCTCCTGCTTGGGTCCTGCACACACACACACACACGCACACACACAAAATCTGTGGCAATCAGTGCTCTAGACAACGAACTTCATTTTTAAAGTGTCATTGTGTGTTATGAGGCAATTCTGTAATCCAGCACTTCACATGGAGTAATTCAATAGCAGCCCATTTTGCTGACAGAAGAACGGTTTAGAACATCAGCAAAGGATGCGGCTGGCTAGGAGAGAAAGCAAATTTCCCTTACCGAGTGAGTTGAGTGAGTGAGCAGGGAAAATTCAATAGGGGAAGACACATATGCCACATGCAGACAATGATTTATTTAGTGCAGTTTGAAATGTAAGGAGGGGAAGAGCAGAGGGGAACCTTGAGTGACTTTGATCAAGGGGTTATGAGAGACCTCATCCACTAGAGCGGCTGGAGCACACCAGAGTGACACTCTTCTCTCGCGCTCTCTCTCTCTCTACCACTCTGAATATTCTCTCTCTCTCACACACACACACACACACACATATTTACAGCCATGCAAGCGCACCCACAGAGTCTAGGCCCTTGTCCAGGGGCTCACAGGTGTTGTGTGAGATGTGGTGTGTGATGGTGAAGGACTCGGGTATGTAAGCAGCAGGTAGTGATACCTTGCTCTGCAGGCCCGTCTCCCTTCCCATTGCCCTACATAACATTTACAGCTATAATTACCACAGCTCAGCAGCCATTAGCTTCAGTCAGAATGTGTATCATCCCACACACTCACTCAGTCAGTCAGAGCTTGAGAAAGACTTACTCTTACGCATGGGGTTCGGATGGGTGTTACACAGCATACTATTTCACAAAAACACACATACTGTACAGTACAGACAAAGACACACTGAAAGCTCATTCCAGGGGCAGATACTCACCCTGTGTGGCGATGAAGTGGTTGGATCGATGGTAGCCCTGAAACAGAAACAAGGAGACATGCTGAGATGGCCATCTGTATCTCAGCCAAAGCCAAATGAGCACCTTAGTCTTACACTGTACCATCTACTTTTCTCTCTCTTTTCCTGTCTCTTTCCTTCATTGTTCAATCGTTAATCAATCAATGTCGTAAGCAGACTTAAAAAACTGTCCACTTTAATGTACAACATAATGTTTCAGTGGCTTGTGTGCGATGTGTCCAGTCAAATCCGATTCTATTGTTTCTTAAATGAGTCTCGAAATGCTGTAGATATAGCTACAATGCTCTCAAAACACTCAAAACCAACACTTTCACTCTCAATCACTCACTCATTATCTATACCGCTTTATACTGTATTCAGGGTCGCAGGGACCTGGAGCCTATCCCAGGAGACTTAGGGCACGAGGCGGGGGACACTCCGGACAGGGTGCCAATCCATCGCAGGGCACACACACATACACACACCCATTTACACACTACGGGCGATTTGGGAACGCCAATTAGCCTAACCTGCATACAGTATCTTTGGGCTGTGAGAGGAAACCGGAGTACCCGGAGGAAACCCACCAAGCACGGGGAGAACATGCAAACTCCATGGACACAGAGACGAACACGTACCCTGGAGGTTCAAGGTGACAGTGCTAACCACTACACCACCGTGCCGCTCCAACACTTTCAAATATCTTCAAAACCACAGATTAAATCTATTTACACTCATATAACAGCTCAGATAACTGCTATGTTCAGTAGAGGTGAAGACTTGGGTATTTTTCTCACTTTTTTTTTTTCACATTCACCACAAACATTTCATATGAGCCACCAGTCCAGTGGCCTAAATCTTTTTCCTCGTGAAATTGGTTGCCTGGTGCTCTGAACCATAGTGCAGACCACATCTGGTGTAAAAGCTACCTGTTCTTGATGCTGCTTAATAAGCACCGGCACTATTGTAGTACCGGCACTGGTTTTGTCATGGCAGGATATTGTCGTTTTATGGTCAGTGGAGGAAAATGAAAGCATCACTGATGTGTAAAACCAGGCTTTTAAGGAATGGAGTGCAGTGATTACTTCACTTTTGTCATGTGAGTGTTTGCACTGACAGTATTGTGAAAAATGGTCTTACATGAAAACAGATTAGGCACTATTTCTTCATGAAGGCATGAGAGCCGTTCTTCATTTGTTTGCTGGGGCCGAAGGAAAAAATATGAACCTATTGCCTACCATTTTGCACACATGCATGCACAAACATGAAATATGGAACTATACAATCGATCCATGGTTTGAAAGAAACCCCTCTGTGTAAAAGCAGACCTGAGACTTAAAGTTCCTCCCCCAAAACAAGCCCAGATGTTTTTATGGGTGTGGACTAAACTGATCGTGTGTGAGAACAATGTACTGCGCCTTGAAAAATCAAGCTGTTTGTCACAAGCAGTCTTTTGTTACAAAGCTAATTGGAAATGTTGTGAATTTTCATTAAACAGACAATTATCCAATAACAGAGACTCAACTTGATGTTCGGTTTTTAGAATTGTACCATTAGCAAATAAATTCAGAACAAGAGATGGTAGAAAGTTAGTGTACGTAATAACTCTACATGTTCGGTTCTTTGACATAGATCAGGTTTGTGGATCTTGAAGAGAGCGGTAAGGGAATATGAGACAATCCTACTGTATATTAAATGTCTATACAGTGGATTTTTTTTACCCAGCAGTAGAGTAAGTGATGTGGGAGCACAATGCTCTCAATTTACAACCAGTGTAGGTAAAGAAAGAGCGATACCACTTTAGCACATAACAGGTTTCGTGGTCTCTATGTAATATATAAACTTTAACAATAAAAAGATTTTGCCAAACTGCTTTAGCATTGATACTGACTGCTGTACTTTAGTTTCCTCTTCCTGAATCTGACAATATCAGTAAAACGAAAAGACTACCTCTTGTCCTTTTTATAGATGTTCTTTACATGTATAGACAGAGTAGACAAATTAAGTATAAATCATGTCTAGCCCCAATATAATAAAATAATAATAAATATTGTAATCTTTAACACTGGCCTAAAATGATTTGCCTTAAGTAAAAATTACTGTGGATTCTTAAAAAAAAGTTCTGGAAAAAAAAACTGAAAAAAAGTTCTGAAATAAAATCTTTTATTAAGGACATCATAAATGTATGTTTTGCAGTTAATGCTAGCACTGTGTATAGATTTAACGCTTCAAAAACGACCTTTAATAGGATCTGAGAGCAAACTAAAGTAATGGTTCATAAAGAATTAGGGTTTCCTACTTTAATATAAATTCTGTACCACTTTGATGGTCTGTGGTAATAATAGTGATTAAACATGAAACTCATTCGGAATTTAGAAATTCTGATTTATGTACCCAGTTAAAATGCTGTAAAGAGAGCGTGTAAGAAAGAAAAGTTTCAGTAGAACAGTGAGATCAGATAGAGAAAAGCTTAGGTGAAGAACAGGTCCAGGTCTTTTAGAGGTGGTTATGTAGAAAGAGTGGAAAGACAGAGAGCATGGATGTTCACAGGGATGTTTTATGTGATTAATTGGCGTCAACTGTTAATGGAGGCATTCCACCTTGACACAAAACAGGGTAAAGTGAGAGTGTGTGGGGGGGGGGGGGGGGGGAATGGAAAGGGCGCAAAGGGAGGAAGAGAGAAGAAATAGCAGCAAGGTACTTACTTCCCTGTTTATCCGAATCTACAGGGTCCAAACTCGTAGAGGTGGGGAGTAGGGGTAGAAAAAGAGAAGACAGAGACTAGTTAATGAGAAGCTGAAAGAGCTGTGTGAAGAGGAGGACTGACAGATTACACAAAGGAAGTGGAAAACTGAGAGAGGCACAAATGGGAAGAGACAACAAGAAAATAAGAGAGAGAGAGAGAGAGAGAGAGAGAGAGAGAGAGAGAGACAAGGAGAATGTGTTAACATTCAACATTAGAAATGGATGCATAACCTTGTATGAGTGTGTGAATGACAATAAGGTTGGTACAGTACAGTATGTGTTTAATGTGTGCGTTAATAAAGAACTTAAAATACCATATAAAATGCTGCCTCACACTAAAAGCAAATACTCTTAAGCTTTAAAGCAGAATAATAAGAAAATCTCCAAGTTATGGTTCTGTGTATAGTCCTTTGCCTAGCTACAAAATGATAATCTTATAACTTGGGAAATCCTCGCTCTAAAAAAGAAAAAGCCCTGAAATATGCTGCGTGTAGACTTAACAAAACCTAGACCTGTGTGCCCTGTGCTTTAATGGATGCCATCATCATGATGGGGGTCTGAACAAGAAGGCCTAAACTCACCTTAACACACTCCTCTAAAGCCTTTTCAATTTAACCAAAACAAACAAATAAAAAAACACAGCAAAAAAATAACTCATGAACATCAGTACATTCTGTCAGCTCCAGGATTTTCTCTGCACACATAATGATGCTCAGCTCTGGATGATGATCAGGCATATGGGCTAATTTGGGCTCAAGTTTTTAATTTTTGCTTTTTGTGTTTGTTAATTTATTATTATTATTTTCAATTATTAAATAGTCATTATTCTATACTGCCTGTTCTTTTGATGGGTTTTGATGGGCTATGTCTATTTCTAATTTAACATATTGTTGCATAATTACCTTAAGCAGTATGTGATTAAGTGAGCACTGTGATGTTGTGTAAGTCTGCAACTAAAATCCCCCAGGGATTAAGATATGCAAAAAAAGATGATACTGAATAGTTTATGTAAGCACTTGTTTTAGGCCAAAAAAAACATCACTGATTACTTTTCCATAACAGCATGTTCTAAAGTGTTATTTTATTTTACTTTAACCACAGCAGGAAATGATATAAAAATGTCATTCTTCTCCCTCACAGCTTTAACATATGTTTTATTTGTTTAATAAGAAGATGTTTTTCCATCCATCATCTATACGGGTTATTCTGTATAGTGTATTAGCCTGTGTCTGCCTTCTTACTTTTAGCATAATAATACGTTGAAGAAAATGTCTCTTTAAAAGGCATTTAAACACATAGGCGTCAACAAATAGCCCAAACAACATATCTGACCGTGATCTTCCCCAAAGGAGATTTGCTAGAACCACAATCAATGTTACAGTGGATGTATGAAGCTAGGCAGCAAACCACCTAAAGCTTAAGCTCATATCTTTCTCTGGAGAGACACAGCAGGTCAGATCTCGGGCAGGAAATGTCTGAAAAAACTTACATCGGAGCAGGGAGAGAGAATAGGACAGCTGATAAAGATATTGAATGTACTCAAGGGGAGGTAGATAAGAACAAAAACACTGGAATTGTTTCTGAAAAGAGGCATAACTGAGGACTCACATCAATGTAATTGGCATTGATGTAGTCAGAGTTCGGATCCCCAAGGAGTGGGTGCAGCTTCACACGGTGACGGTCATCTAAAATGTGCACATGAACAACACACACACACACACACACACACACACACACACACACACACACACACACACACACACACACACACACAC
>JAQQZT010000033.1:20292769-20306845 GCA_030068275.1 Clarias platycephalus | reverse complement strand
GTGTGTGTGTGTGTTTGTGTGTGTGTGTGTGTGTGTGTGTGTGTGTGTGTGTGTGTGTGTGTGTGTGTGTGTGTGTAAAAGCTGCTTAGTGGTCCAAGGAGAGAATGTGTAGTTTAAGGCCTGGATTCCTAGATTCCAGTGGGGTAATGTAGGAGAAATGAGTCATTAATACAAATCTGCTGCTATTCTGGTTGAGCAGCACAGCAACGGTAAACCACAGACTGGGTTATATTCACTCAGGTTTGGGTCAGTGAACTCTGCAGCTCAGCACTAAACAGCCTGTATGTGCTCCCTGAGTGAAATTGGGCATGATGTCTCTCCGCATTGTGATTCTGGGATTGTAAAACGCATGACAAATGTACGCGAGTATGTAGTAGCTCACGGTGTGATTGTAAAAGTCATAGTGCCTGTCATGCAACTGTGTGAATAATGCTCTATATAAAGATAGTGCAGTTTGTAAGCCAGAAGGCTATGCATACTTTCTGTGCTCATGTGCTGCGTGTGTGTGTGTGTGTGTGTGTGTGTGTGTGTGTGTGTGTGTGTGTGTGTGTGTGTGTGTGTGTGTCTGTGTGTGTGTGTGTGTGTGTCTGTGGGTGCATATCTCACTCCGGGTGCTGCAGGTGTGGGCATCCATAAAGGACAGAGCCATTCTCTCATCCTCCTGCAGGGTGCTCTGGTCTGCAAAGCTGCGCTCCATTGAGCCCATCATATGACTCTTCTCCTGCCTGTATGTAATGGGAGTCTTATTCATGTTCACCGGTTTCCTACTGATAACAGAAACAGCGAGAAAGGAAAAGAACAGCGGAAAAAAAAAGAGGGGAGAGGGATTGTTATACCACTAAAGTGCTCTCTGAACAGTGCTTGCTAACACAATGGGAAATGATGGTGTGCAATGGTGGAAAAGCCACTTACGGATAGTAAGAGTAAGAGTAGTAGTCCCTTCTGGAGAGGAGAAGAAAGAGGAGAGACAGAGAGGGAGAAAGAAAGAAAGAAAGAAAGAAAGAAAGAAAGAAAGAAAGAAAGAAAGAAAGAAAGAATATAAGGCAGAGGCGACATGAGATGCAAGCATTGCCAGTGCTCTGATTAGTGTGAAGAATGACATGCTGCCCAAGGCTTGTTTTGGTCACACCAGCAATGTAACACATGCTAAACCTCAGCCGTGACAGAGAGAAAAAAAAAAAAAGACAGCCAAAGCAGATATGACCTAATGACATACACTACATTGTTAGATTTAATGAACCACTCGAATGCCAAGGAGAGTTTTATCATTAACCACCACATGGGCAACTTCACAGTAGTCTCCAGCTCTATAATCCTCCAAACTATATCGCTGCCGCAGCTATACACCGGCGCCAGGTCATCGGTCTACATGATCAGCCATATTAGTCCTGTTAGAATGGGACATATTCCTGGAAAAGTGCTTTCGGCCACCGATCTTGTTCGCGGTTTCCTCCTTATCAGTAATTTAAGCCACTCATTAGCAGCAGTAATCCCGGGGATTCTTAGAGCTGGGTAAAACCTTATGCTGTTTATTTTCCATTGTGTAAAAGTGATGGAAGACTGAGGCTAAAATTAGTATGGATAGTGAGAGCTAGTCTGAATGCAGTGGATCATGCGCTTTTTCCTGTCATGAGCACCTTAATGTGGAGACCTTTAGAGAACAATACTAATTATCTCCAAAAGCACACCTTTTCCCGCCCAATTATCAACTCATTTCTGGGTCAGGCTAATGTCAGACCAAGCCTAATTAAGTGAGTAATTGAATTGCACCTCTTCGTAATTAAACATTTCACACCCAGGTAATCTCAAAAGATGAAAGCCCCATGCGCAGCTCTGCTGCCTATTGGGAGACAAGAGACAGGAAACTAATTCTGCCTTTAGTTACAGTAATAGTATTTTTATACGAGTATTACAAAAGTGACCATCTTAGTTTGACTCGAAAAAATTAGACGGGAAAAACAAATTTCTTCATCTTAAAGCACAATTGACAAGTCTAATTAGATGTTGATAAGCTGCACATACAGTACACACTGCAGCCACTCGTGGTTAATGGTAATTTATGGTAATCATGCAATGTGGCAGATTTCTTTTATATTGAATGTTTTAAACATTACATGGAATCCTCACCCTTTCTTAATGATGATGATGATGGCTCCCAGTAACAGAATGAGGACCACCAACCCCCCTGCACAGATTCCTAGAATAAGTCCCATCTCCTCCGAGTGCTGCGTCACCTCCAGAGGCCGTCGAAGGTCCTTACAGGCCGCTGCAGAATGCACACATGCACACATTTACAGTAAGGACACATGTTTGCACAAGAAATGCTGTAATATAATCCTCACACATGCAATACAATAAAGAACCAGAAATAAAAATGCGTAACTCGAAACAGAAGGAGCACACCTCCTCCAGCACAAACACATTGGTTACGTCCAAATGACTATTTCCACCCATCTGCACTGACTGTCTGACACTGACACTGCAATGCAGCAGAGGTCACTTGACATTGTGAATATGTCCATGGGAAGCTATTTGCCTAGCTTTCAGTCACACAGAACAAAAACGCTGCGTGATAGAAGAGTAAGCAAAGAGTGTGTGTCTGTATACAGTGAAGCCAACAACAAATTAACCCATTTGCACTTGAGACACTTTCTGATGGATGAGCAGCACAGGCAAGGTGGTGTTTTCAGTTTCTCAATTCCCTTTCCCCCCCCCCATTCATGGTGAAAGTTAAAGAAGGTCAGTTCTGTATTATATGCCTATTTGAGTTCGTCACTAAAAATGTAGGTTTTCTACAAAAAAGGAAGGATAGATCAATGACAGGGATTAAAACAGGATTTTGTTTCATGAGTGTCAGTAATGACGACACTCTAACATTTTATTAAAACATTAAACATTTTATGAAATAGATTAATGATTAATAATAATAATAATAATAATAATAATAATAAATGATACACAGATACATACAGTACTGTGCAAAAGTCTTGAGTCATATTAAATTAAATTATGTAGATTAAAGAAATGGGAACAAATGTTTTTTTTTTTTTTCTGCGACAGGCTGCTAAGTGCCTAAATACACAGTTAAAAGATTGCCTGTTTATGTGACAATGCCAGCAGCAACCTCATTTCCCCTCTAGTCTGTTCCAACCACTCATCACCGGCCTGACCATCTGTAATCATCTGTATGTGTTTCTCACTGGTTCACGCCTTAAATGAGATTTTTTTATTTTAATTTAATGATTCATAGGTCAGTGTCTGGCTAAACAAACAAAACTATTCCTCTGAAATTAGTCAGGTTCAGAGACTTGACTGAAAATGAGAGACAAAAAGGAATTCAGGAATCCTGGAAACTTATTCCTTAAAGACTACATTAATAATACAAGAAAGTGTAGCTCTTTAGAAGCAAATTATGGATAAATGAGGAGCTGCTTAAGACTTTGTACAGACTGTCTGTACAGTACATAGTGCACAGGGTGGGGTACACACTGGGTATCCATAGCAGGGCACGAGTACACACACACTTACACCATATGATCTACTATAAATAGACTTCATAAATTAATGCTTAATTGTACAGCCAAATAACTTTTACATAAAAGCATACTTTACAAAATGTGAATGCTAGTATATTATCACTACTAATACAGAGGCTTTATGTACAAGACACGAGGAGTTCAGTGGCCCTAATTGAAGTCCTTAGAAATGACCTCAGAACTTATAATTGTTATAAAGAAGTTATCATTCAATATTGCAGACAGTACATCTTCCAATGACAATACAGTACATTAAAAGACAATATTTTCCTGCTATATATAATCTGAGATCATATATACTGCAAATTATTTATTTATGAACAGTTGTTTGAAAGCTTACAGTATGAAGTCAGTTTGGACCTAAGGAAAGAAATCAGTTTCAAAGCACAAGGCACACGTGTGTGGACAGAGAGATCTGGGACAGTGGAGAGAGAAATAAGTCATGGTTACCCTTCATCTACAGCCCCAAGGCCTTTTAAAGACCACTCGCCTGTCTCCTGTGACAGATAGACATTACCATTTTTTTCATCAGTCCTCATCACAAGCTACATAAGCCAAGATACAGTATTAACAACCAATAAAACAGTGCGTAATAAAATAACATAAAACAAAACCTTGGGTAAACACCCATTAAAGTTTGCAGTGTATCTAATCAGATTTTAGTTTTTCTTGACACATTTTCTACTTGAATATCAATTAAGTCCAACACGAGCATGAAATTTATTTCAAGATTAATGTGAGCACATGCTGAATGCCCCAAAAATGGAAATTGGTACTTAGGGAAGAAATGAGAGTCTATTGTTGTGTGAAGACTGCCAAGGGACTGTTAATTAAACTGTCACCTGCATGTTGAAATGGGTGCCCTGCCTGCTTGGTTGTGCAAGCCTGTGCAATTTTACAACGCTTTGAGCACATTATGGGGGTGGCACACGCACACACACACACATACACATACACACACAATTCTTCCATAGATTTATGCGGCACAGGAAACGTAATGACCTATTGAGTATAATTTTATCTTGAATTTATTTGCAGTAGAGTAAATGAGGACATTTTAAATTGTAGTCATTTGCAGCAGGGCATCTAAAACATCCCAAAAAATCTATTTGATGCAACTTGAATAAATACAACGCAATAGTATTCAGTTCAGTGCTATATTGTTAGATTTTATTCCAGGGATTTTTTTTTTGTTCCGCATGCATATGGGCATGCACCATTTAACTTGAGTCATAAAACTCATGACTGGAAATGACTGAACACAGCAGTAAAGTCACACAGCTGCAGGCTGGGCTATTTTAGGTTATTTATCAGAAACATATGTCAAAATGATTTTGAAAGATGCAGGCACTATCCATTCTTCACAAAACGATGGCAGTGTTATTCAGGGAGAACATTAAACTAACACGTCACTTAGACATGCGGAATAGCACCTACACAATTTAGTTTTATTTTCTGTCGCATAGTTAACTTACAGTACATTGCAGCAAAAAGATCAGCATTTTATTGAAGAAGATGAAGTAGCATGTCTGAATTGAACTACACATGGCATTATATGAGCTGAAAATGATTTTAATTCTGCCACAGCAACGATAAAAGACTGAGTTTGACTGCTAAGATTTTCAGGAGAGCAACAAATGAAATGTCAGGCAAACAATTGTGATATGCATGATGCATTACGCTCTTGTTGTGTGTACGATTCGGCTTCCTTACCTTCATGTATTATATGAGCACATTTAACATTGTTAATACATGAAGGCAAAAAGAAAAAAAAATCCATGGGCTGCAGTCTGTGTTTCTGGGAAAAAAAAAGTGGAATCGCTCTGTGTCATAATGTGTAAAAGGCAGAAACTGTGCAAATAATGTGTGCAATTGCTGCTAGAGTCCTGGGCACATTCAGAAACAGCACAACAAACAATCAATACGCTTATCGCAGATGCTTTTATGATGAATCACTAACCCCCTACTACTTGGCCAAGTTTGTGTTTTCCAATAGTTCAGCTATATTTTAGCCAAGACGCAAACATCCAGTGCAAAATATGAAAATATCTGTAGTAGTATTCAATTTGTCTCCTCTAACCACTCTGTTACTTTGTCATGTAGCATAATAGTTTTCAAAGTGCAGTGTGGATAACACAGGATTCCATGAGATTGCTTTTTTTTAGAGGAATGGAAATCAAAATCCACCATTACCAAAGCTGTACTTACAGTATTAGCAAACTCCTTTTGACTGGCCATTGTAAGTAATACATTTGAACCAAACTCATGTTAATGATAAGTGGACTGTTTACTCTCTTTGAAGACAGGTTCATTATTAAACCGGCTCTGAAGCGGCACTAGCACTAGATATGAAGTTCACTTTGGTGGAAAAGTCTGACTAGAAGGAGGCCAGGGTTTAATTCCCAGATGAGGAACCCTACAGGGTGCCCAAGCTTGGATAAAAATGCTAAGGGTTGCTGCAGAATTCTCAAAGAGCATGAAACCTGTGCCAAATCAAATATGTGGCTCAGATGATAAGCTCTTGCGACGCCTAATGGGACTAGCCAAACGAAGAAAAAGAAACTACTTTTAAAACCGCCTGGTGTTAATTTAACTTTAACTAATAGACTTAATCTGGATGGCACAAGTCCTAATTGTTAATGACATGCATTTTGTCCACAGACATGTTGAGGCGGGATTAATCATAGGCCATCTGTACTCTGTGTGTATGTGTATAGTATATGCAGAAAGACATTTCCAAAATGGCTGCTCTCAGCTTTTAGCTTCATGCTCTAAAAGCTCCTTTCCACCTTCATTATTCAGTCAAAGATAAAAGTATCCCCCTCCCTTCTTATCCTATGTCTTCAAAGTCAATTTAGCCAGAAGGCTCAGTGCAGGCTGAGCGAGAGCTGAGAGCTATAAATACCAGTGCCGCCAGTGCTGATCAGTGACAGCGCTCAATAGGGGCTAGCAATAGCCTGTTTTCTCATCTGGATGGGCCCCCTGATGTTTTTTTCATGTTTGGTAAGGTTTGTGATAGGTCATTTTGATGACCACAGGTGTGTATGATGTGAAGGGCTCACTGGTGCTGATCTCACTGGAATTTGCTTGGATTGTCTGTCTATGTAAGCCTGGCCACTACTGAGATTCAGGCTTTGATATGGGTTGCTGCCATCCTGGTAGCGCAAATAACAAACATGATGAAAGACTGACCTGTGCTCTTCACTTGCTTTCTGCCATTTTGGCTCGATTGTCTATAGGGTGTACACATGCGGAAAGTAAACAGGCATGCCAAGTTTTATGATCAAATGTACTATATGTACCAAAATGTACCAAACAAGTAAGGTTTATCTTAATACTTTTTTAGTGCTTAAATGACAATAGCAACAACTATGGGCACAGCCTAGCCATGGAATAAAAGGTCTGCTCGCAACAGATCTTTGAAAGGCATGAAGACATCTCTTGTGGCCTGACTGACCAGGTCACAACATTTTACGATTTTGCTTTAAAACTGAACTAGGGGAGGGGCAGAGCCACAACTAAGCATCCAGCACCGTTCAGAACGAGCAGATCTGCTGGTGGTTATCCCGCAGAGTTCTAAACGGTTACCTAGACTGCTAGGCGACACCGCTGTAATGGCAATCAACGCGGACACGCTGCACCTGGCGGCGTGTCTATTTCAGGGCCCTGATACCTGGGCACTTTATGCGTTCATTAGGTAGCACCGGTAAAGGTATCAGGGTCAAAGACAATGCGCACCAGACCCAAGACAGAGGCCAAAAACTGAGCCTCAGCCTTCTTAAGACACCGGCAAAGAGAGAGAGAGCAAGCAGTATGCCAACCCTTAAGCATGCGCTCTCAGTTAGTGTTGAAAGCACAGAAGTAACACACATATATCCTCAGTAAACGCCCCAAGACGTTATAAAGTTTATTTTTAGTTTCTATGGTCCCGTTTATTTTTGTGTTTTCAGTTTTCTTTTGTTTCTTTTTTAGTTTACTAATTAATAATCCCATGATATCTGCCAACGGGAAGGTCTTCCCATGCATCTCATAAGCACTCTCCCAAACTCCTATTTTGTTGACCCCCTCAGAAGCCCTGAGTAAGGGCTCTTATTAATATTATTCCATCTCTAATCCGCACCACGTAACAGAAATCTGAAAGGAACCAAATAGTAGTGGGAATAATGGCAACATATTTCCGTGCATACATTTTATTAAAACTATGGGTGTTTGTTTACTTCTTGCATGTAATTGTATTTTTGTAGTTTTGCATTTTTTTGTAGAAGCAAAACTATCGCAAACATGAAAATGGAAAAGGGGTCAGAAGACTTAAAGTATAAAAAGTATAAAATTGTATACAGGTACAGTATGAGTATTAATAAAAACGATACACCTATAACAAAAAAAGGATGAAAAGAGGTTTTCCATATCCACAAGCTGATGATCTGGGATAAACCCAACAGATGTCAAAATAAAGCGGAATATTTATTGCTGCAAATATCATGGTGAATAAAAGACAATGTAGGACAAATTCTATGGTGAAAAAAAGGAAAAAAAATATATCCTGGAATATAATATAACTGCAATATAATATCAATGTGGTAAGTGTAAACATTGCATGCTGCTTGGCAGGCACATTACAGGTCAATACAGTACAACATTTGATTTTTATCACACAGTTTAACGAAGTGTAAAATGTATAAATTTCAAATACAAATGCAATGTTACTTAGATGAGAGTGTGTTGGTGTGTCAGACCAGTCTCTTGATATTAAAGAGTTTAATCTCGCTTGTGGGGAAAAAAACATTTGTGTTGTCGAGTGCTTTGTTACCTTTTGCCAGATGGCAGGAGGGTGAAATGTGTATGTGTGAAGGGTGTGTGGGGTCATCCACAATGCTGGTGGCTTTGCGTTTGCAGTGTTTCTGGTAAATGTCTGTGATAGAAGGGAGACTGTGTTGATCTTCTCAGCTGTACTAGGTACACCTTCTTATGATTCCCTACTGACATTCCCTTTGTAAAATGTGTGGCTAGGAGGTGGAAGGTGCACTTTCTTAGCTTTCTTAGGAAATAGGGATGGTGCTTGGCTTTCTTGGCAATGAAGCTGGCGTTAAGGAACCAGCTGAGCTTCTCCTTCATATGAATCAGGTGCTTGTGACAATTTAAACAGGGCACCTGTCAATGTTCAACGGAGAGTGGTTCTTCGGTGCTCTACTGGAGTCAATCGCCATCTCTTTAGTTTTGTACAAGTTTAGAGACAGGTTGCTAACTCTGCACCAGTTTTTTCGCCACTGCACCTCCTCTCTGTATGCTGACTCATCATTCTGGCTGATGAGACCAACCACAGTTGTGTCATTATCAGACTTGACTGAGTCAATAGAGTGAACAGCAGTGGACTGAGAACACAGCCAAGGGGGGCCCCAGTGCTCAGTGCGTTGGTGCTGGAGATGCTGCTTCTAATCCAGCCTGACTAAGGTCTCCCAATCAAGACATTTATGATCCAGTTGCAGAGATAGATGTGTTCAGGACCAGCAGGCTCAGCTTTTTGATCAGGCACTGGGGAATGGCTGCAGTGAATGCTGTATTAAAGTTTATGAACAGCATTTGAACATATATGTACTGATCGCGTGAATGCCAGATGGAGGTTATTGGTGATGGCATCATCTGTTGAGCGGTTGGGAAGAAACATGAACTGCAGGGGGTCCTGTAAGGGGGCAGAAGGGTCTTGGTGAGCCTCATGTCGAGCCTCTCAAAGCACTTCATGTTGGTGGGTGTGAATGCAACAGCACATAATTATTATTTACTGTACTCTGATCAGCCATAACTTTAAAAACACTGATAAGTGAAACGAATAACTGACTCTCTTTTTCTATTGACATACGTCGAGGGGTGGAATATATTAGGCAGCAAATGAAAAGTCAGTTCACAAAGTTGATGTGCTACAATAACAAACATAAGGATTTGAGAGACTTTAACAAGAGCAACATTCTGATAGCTAAAAGGGTGGATTTGAGCATCTCCAAAATGTAAGGGCTTCTGATTGTTCTTATTATAAAGTGGTTAGAACCGTCCAAAAGTACTCCAAGGTAGGACACCTACAGTAAGTCAACATAGTCATGGGTGTCCAAGGCTCACTAACCGCATGTTAAGCAGACGATGGTCTGTTTGGGCCAATCCTACTGAAGAACTAATGTAGCACAAGCTGCTGAAAAACTTATTTCTTGCTATGATTGGTCTCAGAACCCACAGTGTATTGCAGTTTGCGGCGTATGGGGTTGTGTAGCCAAAGTCAGGTTAGAGTGCCCATGCTGACCACTGTCTGAACTACAGTAGATACAGAACTAGTCAATAGAGCACAGGAAAAAGGTGGTCTGGTCTGATGAACCACATTCTCTTTTACTGTATGTCATATGTGCTGGGTTTGTGTTCCTTAATTACCTGGGTAACATACAGTATGGCTCCAGGATGCATGATGGAAAGAAGGCATGTCAAGAGTGTGTTGCTTTGGGCAATGTTCTGCTGAAAACCCCTGGGTCCCCATATTCAGGTGGATGTTACTTTGACATGTAACACCTACCAAGAATTGTTGTAGACCAAGTATTCTCGGGTAGCAATGGCCTCTTTCTGCAGAATAATGGACCTGCTGCACTGTAAAATCATTTTGGAATGGTCTGAGGAACAGGGAAAGAGTTCAAATATTCCAATGTTGCCTTCAAATTCTCCAGATCTCAATCTGACTAACAATGCTGATCCATAAATACTGCACAATGCAACTTATTGGACTTTAAGTATCTGTTGATAACACCTTGGTGCCAGATATCACATCATGCTCTGAGAGGTCTTGTTAAGTTTATGCCTTGATCGCTCAGAGTTGTTTTGGTGACATAAGTGGGACCGACACAATATTAGGCAGGATACTTTATTGTTATTGCTGATTTGTGTAAGTGTAAATATTGTTATTACCCCAGCTCCGACAGTTGGATAAATCAGACTTCAGTTGTGGTTATGGCCCGGCAACTATGCAATTTACTACCAATAATATATTAGTTGATTTTTTATAAACGCCATAGCAAACCCATGCTCTGATTATGCTTTTCATAGTGCTTCACTGAAAGCAAATGTTGAGTTTTGCTGCACAAAAAAAAACCTAAAAAAAAAAAAAAAAAAGATTTTTCCATGAAAAAAAAAAAAAACAATACCAAAAAAAAAAAAAAAAAAAACACTTAGGTGACAGCATCATCAACATCCTCCTCTACCAGCTTCAGGTTCACTTTAAGAGTTGAACACACCTCCTTATCATAGTACTGTATTTACTGTCCCATATAATGTGCATTCAGGAATCAACTGACTGCATATACTGTATTGTACTGTATCTACCCAGATGTAGCAAATTTAATAGCTTCCACCACACAGAATGTATATCTTTTGTACACAAAGCATTGCTCATAAAAATATCAAAACTAGTACTAGTGACAGCAGGAGCAAAAGGGAAAAAAATCGATTTATAAGTGAAACAGAAGTTTACCCTAAAGTATACCACATGGCTTTACTTTCACCCAACATCTAAAGTGCATAAATTTCTATTTCACAGACGGTACATATTTCAGATGTTAAATTGTCCATACTCATACTCCATTAATGCTGGGGAAATTGCAGTGGCAATAAGAGACTGAATCCATCTTTTTGGTAACCAAGTTGGCATCAGCATTCTCAAAGAATCACGTAAATGCATTTAGTTCACTCACGGCAGCCGCTAGTTTTAGTCCACTGATCACGTAACAGAAAGAAGTGATGTGTCCAGATATTCAGGTACATTTTGTGTTTTGCTTTGTCGTGTACTGTAGCAGTTTAATGTCATGGTTTGCCTAAAACGTAGACGTTCAAAGTTTCTAAAAGAGGGTTATGTATTTTTAAAGTTTTATTACTGACAATGTTGTGTGCCAGAAGGGAATACTTCGCCAGAATATTCAGAGCATGGCATTTATTGTGATGTGCTAGCAAACTTGTCCATACTGTATATTTCACAAGTCTAAAAGCCTTTTAAAAACTGTATCCAATGCATGGAGGATTAAAAATGAAGGTTTTATCCCAGAGATACAGATATTTTTCTTTACCTACATATTTTTTAAGATGAAGTCTCTCTAGTCAAGGTTTAAGAAGGGATCAGCCACTCGCACACTGGCCTGCAGCATTCTTATGTCCAATCTTTGCTTAACACAGTTTAGGACGGTGCAAAATAACTGGTTTAACACTCACCTTTACGGGCGATTCGGATGCAGTTTATCCTTGTTTCCTGAAGAAAAAGAGAGACGGAGATGATTTAGCCACAGCGTTTTGCTCCAATTTCAGTCGACTGGACAACAGGCAGGAGCAAGAAACATGATTAAATACATTATAAATCAGCAGTTCTCTCATTAGACGAAAACGCATGTATGATTATTTGAGTGTGCATGTTGTATGATGAAAAGATAATTGGTTGTTTGGCAAAGATGGGAAGCAAAAGAGCAGAAAACGTAGGGAAACAGCTTTATAACAGCAAACAAATTCCAAGAAGAAATTAATTTCCAGAAAATCTAGGCTGATGACATTGGGGTGTTATGAAAAGAACCTTCGTCAAATAACACTAATTAGATCCAAGCTCACAATCTAATTCTGGCCCGCCACCTCGACAAGGAGATGTATTATCAAATTAAGATTTACAGATGCTAATTCAGGCATTACAGGACAATTATGCAAATTTCCCCAGGCATAAAAGAATGAGAACCTCTGCCTCAAAATGGTTCAATTGCTTTTTTATTCTTTTTAATTGAAAATCCATTCAAACTGCCTCAACACTAAAAGCTGCCTTTAATACTATTCTCAGGCTTTATTCTCTCTCCTTCACACACACACACACACACACACACACACACACACACACACACACACACACACACACACACACACACACACACAGTCTTATTTTTCGTGTAAGACACAATGATATAATTACAGTATTAATTCAACTAATTAATGCTATACCTACACCTGTATCTAAGCCACAGTGATACACGGGGAACCGCTGCCATGTGTTAACTGCAGAGTCTGAGGGTCCTTAGCTCTTCTTTGTGCAGGAGTGCATGTTCTTATAGTTTTCATGTGAGTTTCTTTTGAGTATTTCAGTTTCCCCCACTGGTAACGTAAATAACCACTGTTTATAACCAAAGTGAGCAGGAAAGGAGCGTTGCAGGTTGCAGATTGGAAAAACATCACCTGGTCACCTAGGGCAGAGTTACTGCACCATAGCCTACCATTTCCTTTCTGTATACAGCTTAAAATAGTCTCTCCATTCTCCTCTGACCTCTGTCACCAATGAGGTGTTACTTCCCTTAGACATCCTGATCACTTTATAGTATGTTTTCACACCATTCACTCATCTTCTGTACTGCTTTATCTTCTCTACAGGGTTGTAGGCAGCCTGGATCCTGCCTAACCCAGGAGACTTAGGGCACAAGGTGGGGTACACCCTGGAGGTAGCAATCCTTCGCAGAGCATGCACACATACATGCACATACACAAACATGCTCATTACTGGAAATTTGGGAACGCCAGTTAGGCTAATCTGCATGTCCATGTGCATTGTACTTTGGGCGGAAACCAGAGTACCCGGAGGAAACCAACCAAGCACGGTGAGAACTTACATACTCCATGCACACAGACCCAAGGCAGGAATCAAGCCTGGACTCAAGAGGTGCAAGGCGACAGTGCTAACCACACACACACAAAAAAATGGGAGAAAAAAAGAAACTAAAGACTGTTCTGCATGAAAATTACAGGAAATTATCAGTTTTTGAATCACTCAGTTGTATAGATATAAAAAAAAACTTACTCCCATCCGCCAATAAATGACACACACACACACACACACACATACAAATAATAGCATTTGGACAGCTCATCTCTGAGATTCACACTTTCTGATGAATGAAGGGAATAAAAATCTTGCAAAGATCATTGTGGTTTATTCGCAACAGAACCACAGGACCTGCTCTGTCTCAGCATACCATGTCCTCATAGTCAAGGTTCAAGAATATAACTTTGACTCCACTGGAAGCTGTGCGACAGAGTGTAGAGAGATGCTCAGCTTTGATCATACAGGTGCAGTCACAAAGCTTTAGCCTACTTTTCCCATCTAATGGAATTCACTGAAACAGTCATGACCACCACTGCAAAAGGGGATCTGTCAGCAAACTCAGCCTAAGCAAATGAATTATGAGAACTATATTTAACCAGGCTGAAGGTTGGGACTTATTAGAAGGCAGACACTCAGTTTAGTAAAGACAGAGTGAGAGAGCAAGAGAGAGAGAGAGAGAGGGAGAGATGATAGATTTCTGCTCAGGCCATCCATCTTGACATGGCAGAGATTGGAAAGTGAAAAAGAGAGGAAGTAATTAGTGAGTGAAAGATTGAGGGACAGAAGGTGCTCTGTGGGAGACCTCTCTCTCTCTCTTTCTCTCTCTCTCTCACACACACACACACACACACACACACACACACACACACACACACACACACACACACACAC
>JAQQZT010000033.1:20273964-20286977 GCA_030068275.1 Clarias platycephalus | reverse complement strand
GGTTTTTCAAGACCACAGATATATATATATATATATATATATATATATATATCACTAATGGTGCCGATTAGTTTATTAGCCGAGTTTCACACTTCGCCACATAAAATATACCAGTTTGCAATATTTAGCTACAGGTAGCAGCTGGGTCAAGTAACTGATTCATTTTGAAATGCAGTGACAGATAATTCAAGGTTATAAAAACCATATGCAATAAACTATATGGTCAAAAGTATGTGAAGTACTGTACTACCCATCACACCAATATGTGCGTCTTCCCCAAACTGGGGCCAAAATATCACACAATGGTCTAAAATGTATTTCTATGTTGTAGCATTGCCTTCCTTAAACTATTGACACCGATTCCCTTAAATGGAACTAACAATGCTGTGACAAAACCTGTTCCTGCATAAAGGCATGGTTTACTGATGCTGGAGTGGAAGAACACAAATGGCCACAACCTCAACCTCTCTGAACTCCTTTGGAATGATTTAGAATGTTGTCCGCACCCCAGGACTGACCCGACTAGTACTCTTGTGGCTGAATGAGCAAATCCCCATAGCCAGGCACCAAAATCTAGTGAAAACCATTCGTAGAAGAGTCAAGAAACAATTGTTTTAGAATGGGATTTTCAATGTGGTTTGTGATGGACAGGTGTCTACATACTGTATGATTGTCCAAATAGTGTACCACCAATTTACACTTCATAAAAATAGAATTATCTAAACTCTATAGCTTTCTGGAGGCTGAATTACAGTATACCTACCGTTTGTCTTATTGTCTTACCTAAAGCCATATTTTTAGTCTCTGTGAAACCATAATTAAACAACCTCACACTAACATACTTCAAAACACACTAAACATTCCCATATGGTATTTTATCACGATTTCTACAAACAGAAGTGAGGCACACTGTTATGAGTAAAGTATAAGAAACGGTGATGGGACTGTAGTCAGGCACAGCTGTTTGGAGCATACGGTGCTGTTGGTTGTGTTAGTGTGTGAGGCTCCTGGGCGTTGAAGAGATGACAGGGGTGTCAGTGCTTTTGAGTACAGAGAAAATGTTGCTGAAGGGGCTGTTCAGTTTAGTGCAACTGAAAAGATTTTGCATAGGGTGACATGCATATACGTCAATACCACACCCACACACAATTTAAGATAATAAAAAAAAATACACTAAATATTTTGAATAAATCTACATAGTTTCAGCCAACCTGTTTTTCTTTTTTTCCACCTCACATATCTCTTTCTTTAGCAGCAGTACTTAATTGCCTTTAAGCATGAGTAAATGAATTTCTATCAACTACAGCTCACGAATTTAATTACACATGAAGCACTTACTGAGCTGACTAATTACGTCAAGACACATAAGTACGCGTACACACACACACATACACACACACACACACACACACACACACACACACACACACACAGACACGCATTTATTTCATACCTGAGATGTTGGTGGTGATCTCGGTGAGAGCTGTCTGGCCAAAACCTTTGGCAGTTCGCGCCCGTACCGAGATGAGGTAAGTGGTACCTGGATGTAGGTTGGAGAACATGTGGTATGTTTCATTCCTCAGCTTGGACACAGTGCGCCGTGGGCCTGGTACATTGATGCCAGGGTCAGATGACTCAATGCTCTGGTAGCTAATCTAAAATAACAAGCATTGAAAGAACGTAAATGATGTACAATATGCACTTCACTTTCTACAATGACTGATCAGTATTCAAATAGGCATTGAGGGCCAGTTGTAAAACTTTGCAGTGTCAGCACTTTACCCGCATCGCTTTACTGTATAATAAATTGCAAGGCACATTTTTTCTATACACTTAATGCTGTTTTACTTTATAGTTCAGTTATTCATTTATTCATTCATTTGCTATACCGGTTATCCTATACAGAGTCGTAACACACACACACACACACACACACACACACACACACACACACACACACACACACACACACACTGGGGCAATTTAGGGATGCCAGTTAGCCTACTCTGCATGTCTTCGAATGGGGAAGTTGTAGTACCAAGAAGAAACCCACCAGCACGGGTAGAACATGTAAACTCCACGCACACACGGGAATTGACTTACTGACCCTGGAAAGGTTAGACCACAGTGCTAACTACCACGGCACGATGTCGCCGATTTACAGTTATGGAAACAGAATGATTTACAAGACAACTGGCTCAGGGATTTTTATTTATTTATTATCACACACACACACACACTCTCTCGTTAGAGCTTTAAATCTAAATGCATTATATATAATGAAGACTACTTTGAGACAATGTTTATTGTTTTAAGTGCTAAGCAAATGAAATTGAATTCATGCAAAGGCAAAGCACAATACTGCACTTCAACAGCTCACAGACTAGGAAATGCACCACTGCTTACTGTGCAACAGTCCACTGCATAATGTAACACATATTTATTTCAGTATTAGCTACATTACCTTTAGCTGAAGTTTCCACGATATGCTCAGGTTCTGGTTTCGGACATAACTAGTGCTTAATTTGTTAGCTGACTATACAGATAAAGTTTAGAATGCACTGTATACTTTACATGTCATGCTTTAAAGAGATCACTTTGGATCCTTCTGATTATTTACCAACTTTCATAGCTATTCAGATGACACACTGTTATAATGTAGATCTCTACAGTCCTTACTGCAACAACTCTAGTGCAATAATGCCCTTGGTATATATATTGCGATAGAATATTCTAGGCTTGATTATAAACAAGTAACAGAAATAAACATGAACCCAAATCCTTGGGTTCCATAAAAGCAAGGAAAACTCCGAGCACACAAGAATTTTGTTGCTTTTGATCTCTATCTATGTAGACAGCTGATCATTTTCTTAATAATGTCACAAAGGCTCCCTTTTATCAACTTGACACTTTGTGGTACTGAGACACTGACCTCTACATTTATCACTGGCAGACATGATTACTGTAATGCTTTTTCTGCTAGTGAAAGCTATCTGATAAATTGTAGCTGGTGCAGAATCTTGTACAGTAGCTAACATCTGTACAAGAAAACTATCACCCATTTTTGCACTTGTGTGTACCATTTTTGTCATTTGTTGTGACCAACTGGACAATCAGTTTGTGACCAAACTTTGTTGACTATATTAAATATTATGTACGGTAAAATCTACACGTTCGCAGTTTAACAACTCAACGACCCATTATGTCCAAAAGTAACCATATGACCATCACACCAATATGTCGGTTACGCAAACTGTTGCAGAATATCTTTGCATTCCCTCAGTCATGCTCCAAAATATATTGGAAAGCCTTTACAGAAGACTTTAACTTCTTATAACAACAACATGGGAACCTAAATCAGCCTTGGACTTATTAATTTGTACAACATAATCCCACTCACATTAATATCCCTTAATCTCTATTGTTTTAAAATAACATAACAGACATTTATGATTCACATTGATTTTCTTCATTCATCACCTCTATAACTGAGAACAAATGCTTGTGAAAATTTGCATAGAGAGCCACGCACCCCCTGTGTGTGCCTGATAAATGTGGGTAGAGCATTTCAAGATGCTCGATGCCTCCACATGCAGTCTCTTTTGTCATTCCTATATAGAAGGTATAGATGATAACAGTGGGAGGAACTGCCATCTCTTCCGCTCAATGGGGCTCTGAGGAAAGTGGTCAATGCTGTAATCTGAGAGCAATAACAGAAGATTTCTCCTATTGCAATATAAAGCTCTGCCCACTCTCTCGCTCTGCTTTTCTTTCTCTCTTGCTTTCTCTCCTTGCTAGAAGAAATGACAAAAAATGACCTCAGCCTCCACTTTATATGTCAAGCCACAAATCCCACTTAATACCCTCCTTAAGATGTCATTGAGAGATGCTCAACCTAGCGGACAGGAGAACAAAGAGGGTGCAGTTAGCAAGGCCTTGTAAGGTTATGTGACGTGATTAGTGCAAACTACATGGGGGAAGAAACGTATGACAGAAGAGGTGACATTCAACAGAGGTACAGTAGGTGACTAGTAAACTTCTGTCAACTTCATCTGGGCCATAAACACTCTAACTTCAGTTAGATTAGCAGCTGGCAGAGTTAGAGCTGAGGCAGCACTGCTGTAGTTGTGGGGACAGATTGAGAGAGAGCTACATAGCAGTGAGGAGCCACAAGTGGTGATACGGATGCAGCTGCCGCGATCATATTGAGGATGAAAAAATCCTGGAACAGAAGAGCAGGGGGGCAGATGCTGGCTGTAGGAGACCACAACTGGCTGATCGACTAGAGACTACACTAAAAATTGCAAAATGTTAAAGTATAATCATCTGGGGTATGTTCTCTCGCTCATCCTGTACTTTATAACATCTGCTATAGAACAGGTAAAACACAGGGTGGGGAGTGGAGAGATACAGTATGGCCCCCCCACCAAAATTGGTTTTGCAGACGAAAACAGATAAACAGCAACTGCAACTTTTTTTTTTGGTCTTTCGTACTGTTTCAGCTTTTCAGCGATGCTTAAAAATAGACATAAATTTGTCAAGAATTGAAATGTGCAAGGCATGGTATAAGTGAAGATGTCAGTTAATTATCATAAACATAACAAAAACAAAAGTAAACAGAGAACAATGGCAATACAGGGAGCAAAGCTAGACAGGAAAACATATGGTAACTAAAACAGATGCAAGACAAACTAAATAGTATTATTAATTAGAACTGAAGCAAAACACCTTTCAAAACAACCTGAAGCATTAAACACTGATAATTAAACCAATACCCCCCCCCCACCCCTTAAAAAAGCCCTACTCCAGAGTGGTCCAGGACAGCCAACCCACCACTGGTCTGTTATACTGGGCCTTGGCTGGTACTTGGCTTGGAGATTTTGGTGAACTTTGACATGAGCACAGACCATGGGCTTGGCATGGGCACAAGGTCAGGGCTTGGCAACGGACTGGAGATTAAGCTTGGTATGGGAATGGGACCCAGACCTGAGACACCAAGGGCCTTTAGAGAAAGCTTTGTGCCAGCACAATTTTTTCAAAGCCAGGTGGCAACGACAGCATGGTGTCCCTGAAGTCGAGCAGTGGGACCAGCACAATTCCAGAGACGCTGCGGTGTGCTGCAAGCATGATTTCCTCAAAACCTGGCAGGGGTACCAACATGACACTCTCTTACAAGCTGGGATGTGCTGCAGAGATTGTGTTCTTGAAGTCTGGCAGTGAAGGTCCTATGACATCCTCATAGCAAGGTGGTAGAAGAAGCACACTACAACCTGGCTGGTGGAGCCAGCAGTACATCCTCAGCACTAGAGGGCACTGGTTGGCTAAAATGATATTGTGCTGCGCCTGGCTGAGATAATGCAGGACTAGGCTCAGGTAAAATAAGGGTATACAGGTGCATCTCAATAAATTAGAATATCATAGAAAAGTTGATTTATTTTAGTAATTCAATTCAATAAGTGAAACGTACTGTATATGTTGTATAGATTCATTACACACAGACTGATATACAGTATTTCAACTGTTTATTTCTAACTTTGATGATTATGCCTTAGAGCTAATGAAAACCCAATATTCAGTCCCGACCTGACCAAATGAAGCCACTCCAACGCTTAATACCGCCTCCAGAGGCTTGCACAGTGGACTCTATACATGATGGCATGATCCATGCATCGATTCATGTGCTTTCCTTCTTATCCTGACACAGCCATCACTCTGGAATAGGATCAGTTTGGACTTATCAGACCACATTTCATTTTTTCATTTCTCCAAAAGCGAGAGAAGGATTACTGTATGTGACAAGAAAATGAAGGCAACCACTATGGACTCAGACCTCCAGGGTTGAGGGTTTAAATTCCTGCCACAGGTCTGTGTGCGTGTTCTCTTCATGCTTGGTGGGTTTCGTCTGGGCACCTACTGTAGGTTTCCTCCCATAGTCCAAAAACATGCAGGTTAGACCAAATGCTTATACCAAAAGGTTAGACCAATTCTATAACTGTCTGTGTGTGTATATGTCTGTGCTCTTGATGGATTGGCACCCTGTCTAAGGTGTATCCCGGAAACCCTGTACAGGATAAGTGGTATACTGGAGCCGATGGATGAAAGAATCAAATAAAGGCAGTGCATCATCCCCATCATATCAATATCCTAGTGATGCTTTCCCAGATAATCTTAGTAACCCTTCACCAAAACGTATGATGGATATATGTATATATATACATTTCTGCGGTTTAAGAAGAATAAAACACAGACATGCTGTTACAGGAAAAGAATAAACGTTGTAATTAATCTGCTGTGTTGTACAGTACTGCATCTGATTTCCCTTTAAAAGCACAGACCATCGCACTGTATTCCTTATATAGCCTCTTGATAATCTCAGAAAATAAAGAAACACCTGCAGAAGAAATAAAATTCCGATCCTTCACTCAGCCTCGTTGATACAATGGGGACCAATTAGAGAAGAACTCCTCCTGAGACTCTAAATCCACAGACAGATTGCACAGCCAGGCCGCAATCACTGATTTGAAACAGACCACATCAGCAAACAGACCATAACATTCCAAGAGATAGCCCATTTAATAACCAAGGACTATACCAATTCACACGGGAGCCTGTGGCCAAAGTCATTTATTAAAATAGCTTTCTAATCTGTCAACCACACTCAGGACAGCCGTGAAAGCAAATGGAAGACTGCGCTATGAAAGTCTATGAGATCTCTTGCAACACAATTCTCACCCAGCCAAAGGTTTTCCCCTTCAACAGTTACGGTTAGCTACTGTCACATTTAAAGCTTCTGTCACTGATGAATTGAGCAGCACTTGCAGCTAATGTCAATCAGTTAGTCAGTAGAAACTGACTGTAACAGCATAGGGAATGTTGTTTGTGGCATAAACCCTACAGCATGGATAGAAAATCAGACCATCGACACCTCTTTGTCCAACAGACAGATATGCACTCCGCTTCTTTATCACATCAGTCTTTATCTACTGGTGAGAAAGTGTACGTAGAAGGAATACTGATACTAAATTGATACAACTGATAGTATATTACTACTGATTTTTTTTGTACTTTATCTTATTGACTTGGCATATTTCCCAATCAATTGATGCATTTTATGTTGAAAATTCACGTGTTGCCAATTAACACAGCAGAAATCTTGCATGCAAACATTAAACAGACTGTCCTAGAGCATGCCAGCAGCATCACTGAGAGATTTTATGTTAGTGGCATAAGCTTGCTGAGAACTGGCTTGGAATTTAATGTGTGAGCATTAGATCAGCATCAGGGGTCTCACTTATCAAAGCAAGAGTAAAACATATAATTATTACATGTGTACATAAGACTCACACTTACACAGAAGAAAACTAGTCATTATCACGTGTTTAATGCATACTGGCTATTGATAACTCCCACACATTCTAAAGCGATTTGTGTTTGTGCTCTGTGACACTCATTTGCATGAAGAAACACCCTCAAATCGTTAAACATATATAAACAACTTCCCTATAAAACATAGTGTGCTCACACGCCTTGCTTCAGACAGTATAAAATATACCAGTCGGTCTAATTACATGAACTTTACCGACATTAAAGTAATTGTTTAATAAATTATATTTTGTTTTTAGATTTTAGATGTAATGTCAAAAAAAAAAATTCCATCCAGAGTCACAGTAATTTCTCACAAAGATCTTGTACTGATAGATATCAATTAAAATTACACTGGGCAAAGAAAAGAACTGATGATCTACAGTACTCCTCATTCTCAGCATAGAATTCCCATGAGTTCTTCACATTTACTTTCTCAAAGCCGCATGAACAAAATCTTCAAACAAGAAAAAAAATATATTATTTTCTCATTTTATATCATTTTACTTCACATTCCCTGTGTTATCCATCTGCATCATGTGAGCACCAAAAATCAGCAACACTTCTCTCAATTATGCTGATAAACACTAAGTCACTCACTCATCGTCTATAACGCTTTATCCTGTATTCAGGGTCGCTGGGGACCTGAACCCTACCCCAGGGGACTTAGGGCACAAGGCGGGATGCACCGTGGACTGGGGGCCAATCCATCGCAGGGCACACACACATATATTCACTCACACACTACAGACAATTTGGGAACACCAACTAACCTAATCAGGTCTTAGGACTGTGGGAGGAAACCGGAGGACCCGGAAGAAACCCACCAAGCACAGGGAGAACATGCAAACTCCATGCACACAGAGATGGGAATCGAGTCTGGCTGATATGATAAACAGCATGTGATAAACAACCTCTGCTTATAATAATAAGTTTGTGCTGTTACACTTTTCTACCACTAGGTATTGTTCATGGTCAGGAAGGTGCATAAACATATGATCAATCCCATTCGACAAATCATGTAAGCAAGACTAAAAATATGCACACGTTTTATGCACAAATGTGCATGCGCATGTTTGATTAATGAGACTTAAACGCCTTTTTTAATACTTAAGGAATTGTACTGTATTAAGAAAATTAATTGAGCAAACATAAATAAATAAATAAATAAATAAATAAATAAAAGGGTACCTGTGCATCTTGAAAATATTAAATGGTGTTCATTTTAAAATGTGTAAATTATCTAAGTAATCAACCCTCAACTTTATTCCGAGATAATTACATAAATATATACATAATTGATATGGGTAAGATTACATCGCTTAGATGTTCTGAATGTCGGTTTTGATAAATTTTCAATTAATTGTCCAGCCCTATAGGGTGTGTGTGTGTGTGAGAGAGAGAGAGCCATACATATACATAATTCATCACACACACACACACACACACACACACACACACACACACACACACACACACACACACACACACAAACTGAGATGAGATACTTCGGTTTTATTTGAATTTAAAAGTGCACTGAAAAGCGCAGCATAAATAATCGTGAGCCTGAAGCTCAGGTGAAACTCTGGCTGCCCCCTGAGTCAAATGTTACTCACTAAACACTGACACATGTTCTGTGCATTTTAAATACACATATCTCATCTTGTAAAATGTCTGGCAAGTCATTGATATTTATGTGAAACCTTACACAACTGTCCTTATTCCATGTCGTTCTTGGTTACTACAGAAGGATTTGTTGTGTAGATTTTGGTTCTAGTGGTTATGGTAGTCTTTAGTACTGGGTACACAATGAAGGATTTTAGGAATGTTCTTTAACACCGTTCAGAAGAGCCCTTATTTCAACATTACAGAGCATAAAAACTGGCTGATTTTTTTTCATTACCAGCCTTAGACACACTTTTCCACTCCAATATGAGAAAAAGTAACCTACAGCATCATTCACTAGATTGCCATGATCGGTAGCTTACTTTTCGCACTTCATCCAATCTAGTCAGTACATCCTAATCGTGTTTGTGCCTATCCGTACTGTAAATGATTCATGCAGTTCAGACTCGTTCTGGGTAAAAAAATATATCTGGGGCTAACCTTGTACGATTTCAAACATGAATCCGATCCCTGAAATTTCAGTAAAATTGAAGAAAAGGGGTGCATGTCTGGAAAGGGCTTTAGAGCTTGAACTTTATCCCACAGCTCCAGGCACCTGATGGCCTCCAGGAAAGCCAGGTATGACAATCAGAGAACCATCAGGGCTTCAAAGGGAGGCAAAGCACAAAGGATCCTCTCTTAAGCAGAATGGTTGGCACAATATCATAGATTACAAAGGAGGTTAAATCTGCAATGCGGGACTACCTGCCTTGTTACGTGATAAGCTGAATACATTCTATGCTCAGTCTGAGGTAAGCAACCCCTTTCCTCCAGTTAAACTACTGTACCAACAGACTCCAACAGCAGTCACATCTGTTCCTCTCTTCCGGCCACCATGGACCCTCTCCAGTTTGCCTATTATGGAAACACATTGACTGATGATGCCATTGCTCTGGTGTTGCACAGTGCCTTCACACACCTGGACAAGAAAAACACCTATGTGAGAATGCTGTTCCTCGACTTGAGCTCAGTCTTAATACCATAATTCCAGCCAAATTCATCACAAAGCTCATGGATTTAATGGGCTTAAACAATCAACTATGCAATATCTTACACTTTTTTTACTGACAGACCACAAGTGGTAGAAATCAGTGATACAGTAGCATCCACAGGTATGGTAAAAAAATATCTCATCTTCTAATTCCATGTGTTTTTGTGTAAAAACCTTATAAAAAAATAATCTGCTCATAGTGGGTCTTAGTATTACGCAAATGCAACCTCATACGAATATAAAAATGTCCCTTTTTTCACTGTGCCATTCTCTAATTAACAAAAATAAAACAAACAAAACAAAAAAAACATGCAGGCAATACTAATTACCCCTTACTGCTTCCACAGACAATTAATAGGATAAGTTGTAGTCAGGTGCTGCTTATCAGCCCTTGATTAATTGATCTCTATAAAAGCAGAATTTTTGGCAGTTTGCTGGTCTGGAGCATTCAGATGTGCCAACACAATGCCAAGAGTAAAAGACAGGAGAAATGGTCTTAGAGAAGCAATTGTTGGAACAATTTGGAAAGGGTAATAAAACCATTTCCAAATAATTTCCAAATGGTTCACTTTTTTATTTTTGCTGTCATTTTTGTTAAATAAATAATGTCACAGTAAAATTATGTTGTAGTTTGTCTAAGGTTGTATTTGCCTAATACTGAGACCTGCTACAATCAGATAGTTTTTATTATGTTTTTACAGGGAAAACAAACAGAATGAAAATACTTTTGAACATGACTGTACTCCACTCTGAACACAGTAACTCCACAGGGATGTGTGCTCAGCCCCCACCAGTTGTCCCTGTTCTTTCAGGTTTTTCGAGTTTGCTGATGACACCATCATCGTAGGCCATCACACAGAGATAGCTTAAAGAGATGAGGTCCGAGAATTATCACAGCAGACTCTCCCTCAACATCAACAAAACCAAGGAGATGATTGTAGACTTTAGGAGGATGCACGGGAAGGGCTACAACCCCTTATTTCTTGGTGGTGATGCTGTGGAAATAGTTCCTCAGTGTAATCTCATAATGACCCAAACTGGTCCCTAGTCAGTCATGAAATCTGCTCATCAGCAACTCTACTCCCTGCAGAAGCTGTAGAAAGTTGGTCTCCCCCCAAAAACTTTGGTCTCCCTGACCAACTTTAACAGATGCACCATAGAGAGCAATCTGACTGGGTGCATAACTGTATGGCTTGGCAGCTGTTCCCTCAGTGACTGCAAGGCCCTCCAGAGAGTCATGAGAACAGCTGAACAGCTGGCAGCACACTCCCAACCTAACAGGACATCTTCCACTAATGGTATCTGAGGAAGGCTTACAAAATCACCATGGCCCACAATCACCCAGCACATTTTCAAGACAGCCATCAAGCAAACCATATTGCAGCATCATAGCCAGAAGCAGCACGTTGAAGTACAGTTTCTGCCTGCAGGTTATCAGGATTCTGTTCCAACTGTATTCCAGTCATTGACTGTTCTCCTTTTTGTGATCTTACACTCATGCCTCCACTAAAGTCCACATACTTGTCACAGTGCCATCAGATGAAGGACACTCCTGAATATTTTTCTTCACATGTTGCTGTTACATTTTTTTGGACATGTTACATCTGTACACTGCATCCAGCACTATACTGTGCATTAAACTACTTAATAGTAGGCTTTAACAGATACTACAGTGCGCATATGATATTTGTTACAGACATGAGCTGTAGAGTTATAGCTTCCCTTAGTCACGGGTATTCAAAACATGGGGGTGATATCATATTGCTGTTAACAGGTGAGAAATTATAGCAGTTCCTGAAAAGTGTTGAAAATTCATAACCAATTGTGAAGTGTAATAGGTACTTGTTACTGTAACTTGTTACAGTTTGTAGACAGTTCAATTTCTTAGTTAATGCATGGTCAATTTGTAGGTGATTTAAGGCAGGTGGCATCACAGAGTCAAGCGATGAGACAGTTTTGCACACTCTAGCAAAAGGTTCGGGAATGTGGTAAAGCCCTCTTAGGCATTATCGTCACTCGCTGTCCGACACTTAAAGTGAAGGGTGATAGCATGAGATAAGAATATGTGAAAGACAGATAAAGCAAATACCTCATACTGAGTAATGATACCATTGGGCTCCACTGGCTCCTCCCACTTTAAAAAGACCATATCATCCAACGGGGTGAAGGTTAGAGACTCTGGAGCGATTCCACCAGGAACTATGGGAGATTAGAGACAGGGAGAGAGAGAGACAGAGAGAGAGAGAGAGAGAGGTGTCAGGCTCAGTATTTTTAATGCACTAAACTCCTACACTCTTACAGAGTTCATTTGTCCATCGGGACTGACTGTAACATGGACCTCTTCAATTGACAGACTGCATTCCAGATGTGGACCCAGCAAACTATTTCAAGGACCTTGAAAAAGCACTCAGCACAGCAAATAATCATTTGAAACTAAAAAAAAAAACACTGGCTGTAATTCAACAACTCTAGTTTTCTAAGCATATACTTGCGTGACTTCTGTAGCAAATCCTCTGTTAAGCCAGTTACATGGATTTATGTAAATTATTTAGCTGAAAACAGAGACAATAGCTGCAGGGCCAGAGTCGTTAGGTCAGGATGGAGAGTTTTTATACACTTTCATATACTTTTGGTTTTATTTGCTCTCTCTGGTCTGATTATAAAAGTGATAACATGAACTTTTTAAAGAAAACCACAATAAACAATGAGAAAATTATGAGTACAGGACAAGTAAGTTTGCATGTATTTCGTCTTTTGTTAAAGTGATAACAGGAAGCAACACCATAAAAAAAACAACTTTAAATTGTCTTGTTAAAGCCACAAATATAAATATAAATTATAGTTAAACTAAATTATAATAAATATAAATTATAGTTAAACTAATATATATATATATATATATATATTAACACATATGGGATAATTACATAACAACAAGAAAAACAACAGTTAGTTGTTATTTTAAGACACAGAGGTCAGCCTTTCTGTAATAGTT
>JAQQZT010000033.1:20257113-20269511 GCA_030068275.1 Clarias platycephalus | reverse complement strand
TGTGTGTGTGTGTGTGTGTGTGTGTGTGTGTGTGTGTGTGTGTGTGTGTGTGTGTGTGTGTGTGTGTGCATGCTTGTGTAATTGTACATTCACGGCATGCCAAACAAATCAAAGCCTCATGTGCTCAGTCACTGCAGTGTTCCCAATCGCACTCTTCAGTCCTGCAGTCAATTATATCCTCCACTTGCTTTCAGCAGACTGCAGAATAGGAGACGGCGAGAATGCATAGAGTATGGAAAGCTTAATTTCACTAGCAATGATGTGCCTATATTGAAACAAAATTATGCCTTCAACAGTTGAGCAAATATGACAGCAGCTTTAACAGTGCCAATATTCATGTGCAGCCAGGCACCACTATGGATGTCACACAGAAATGCCATTTCCCAAAGAGATTCAATTACGGCTCAATGTAAAAGCAAAAACGCTCTTTCACATGCTACAGTATTTTTCCCTTCCATGGTTTTGAGACTCTAAGGGCATTTTTACATTTGGACAGAATACCTGAGCGGACACAAACTGTTGATGATGGTTGCACAGTTGTTTATGCCATTTCTGTTGTGTGCGCAATTAGTAGTTGTTGTTTTTTTTTAATGGAAATTGCATCAGTCCCATTTCCAGTATTCATTATTTGAATATCAGTTATTGTGGCTGTCTGGCACAATTTAAAAAACAAAAAAAAACCTTCAGTCTACCTCCGGTCCTGGGAGGACGAGTGCAGTACAGTTGAGTGATTTCACCGTTCCAACACACCTAACCCTGGTATTTCAAAGGTGACTTCAATTAAAATGAGATGTTTTCAGTATGGAAATCATGGACCTCCAGAAGTGAAAATGGGCACCTCATCTATAAAAGCCTACATATTTTTTTTTACCTTCCATTTTCACACCTCTCTTCACTACACCCTTTTTTTTGTCTCCACTCCTCACTCACTGACAAATGGTATGTCTCTGGGTACTGGAGCAGGTTTGAAGGGAATGCAATATGGTAGCAGATTTGAGAGAATGATGGAATGCTTGGCTGAGGTGGGAAATAATGGAAAGAACAGTGCTATGTTGAGCAGATGGCAAAGGTCATAGACAACATTACAACCTGGCCAGTGACCAACAACATGACAGGAGACAGGAGACCTGAACTACGTTTACTGTAAGACTTCTCCACACACCAGATAATAACAAGCATTTTTAATTATTTTTGTAATAATAATTTTCCGGCTGCCAGGAAAGATGAGTAAAAATTTTATACGATTGAAAGCCACATTTAAATCCAGATGTTTTGACAATGGTATGTTTTCCTTTAAGCACTTACTGTAGTCAAGCTAAGTGAAGATAAGTGAAATTCTGCAGATACTGACCAGCACATTTAGTTCTGCTGATAAGAGGGGGTCCGGGGGGTCCAGTTCCACCTTCTCCAGGCCGGGTGAGCAGTACACTAATGTGGTACTCAGTGTCTGGATCCAGGTGCCAGAGCTTGTAGTTGAGCATGTTCACTCCATTGATCTCGGACCATGGCGCATGGCTTGCTCGGTACTCGATCTCCCTGCGAATGATTGGCCCGTCACCCAGGATGGAGTTGGTATTGAGCTGGATGATCAAATATGTGGATCCTGCTCTTAGCAGCTGGGGTGGAGCAATGGGAGAGGGGGGCACTGCAAAAAGCAAACATACAAAAAGATGGTTATTGAACTAATTTGTTTTTGTATTTGTATTGCAGATGTAGCCATATACTGTATGCATTCAATGTTTAGAATAAGCAGAAGATGTGATGAAGATTGGGATGGATTTTCTTTTAGAAATCTTGGTAGAAAGGTTCACATGAAATTTGCTAGAGACAAGAGGATCAGGAGCCTACAGCAGAAATGTCATATGAGCACACGTGGGCAGTCAGATATGAAGCTCTTAGGCAAAGAAAGACAGCGTTTATTAAGTGAACATGAATGATGCATTTATGGTCTTTATTCATTTATTTTTAGTAAATAAAAAACAGCCTTTTTTTCTGTACTTTATATGTGCTCTATGAGCTTTGAGATGAATATAGAACAACTACACATACAGATTGTGTACAAATGATTGTATTTGTTTTATAACTTTTCCAGTTGTCAAGATGTTCTTATATATACAATATATTAATAAAAATAGCTTTAGGTTTTCTATAAACCTATTTTTGGGTCATAAAAACAAATCTGCTGCAACAAATTGAATGACACCTAATAAAAATGTTCTCTACAAACAGACCAAATCAAAGCAATTTCATAGCAACAAAGAACGTGCTCTTGGTCGGATACACTGGATAAGTATGTCTGTATTATCTTATATGGAGTTATTTAACCATGACGCTAAAAAGAATGCTTTTAATGACTTTGGGGCTAAATATTAAAACACTCAGATACAGTGTTCCACTGCTCAGCCGAGCCTCATTTGCCACAGCGTTGTGGCAGTGTTACAGACGCCGAAAAAGCAGTGATATTAAGGTGTTCATGAAACACTTCCTTGCTCATAATGATGCAAATGCACTAGCTTGATACTATATAAGTTAGACAATAAAGTCTATTTTCATTAAGTACAGCATTATCCCACATTGATCCCTTAATTATTACAATGATGTTGTGCGTTGCACTGAAGTACTAACCACTTTTTCGTTGGAACGTGTGGTGTCCAGCTTCCAAGAATCTGATTTGAGCACATGTGGAATGGATTCATGCTATCACAGATTACAAAAACCTACAAAGAGGAACTATCTACCTCCCTACCTGATGAGCTGAACACATTCTATTCTCAGCTTGCTGCAAGCAACATCATTCCTCCAAACTACCGGCAGACTGCAACAGCTGCGCACTAACCATCTCTGAGCCAGATGTGATCAGATCAGATGTGTCAGGACGGTCAACCCACACAAGGCATTACTGTAGGTCCTGATGGCAACCATGGCTATGTGAAAAACACCTTTGTGAGTATGCTGTTCATTGCCTGCAGCTTGGCCTTCGACATCGTAATTTCAGCCAAACTCATCATGCAGAAGGATTTTAGAACTAATAGACAGACATTAAATGGAGAAAATCAGTGATCACATCTCCTCCGCACTGTCTTTAAATACAGGAACTGCAAATGGATGTGTGCTCAGCCCACTTATATACTCCTTGCTCACTCATGACTGCGTCACCAGGCAAAGCTCAAATATCACTTTCAAGTTAGCTGACAATACCAGCATGGTAGTCCTCATCACAGACAGAGATGAAAAAGCCTACAGAGATGTCTTCACCTCATCAAAACTAAGCAGATGATCTTCAGGAGGAGTCCTTATTTATTGGTGGGGATGCTGCGGAAAGGGTTAAGAGTATTGATCTGGTCCCTTCACACTAAGTCAGTTATAAAATCTGTTGGATGTTTGGAAAATTTGGTTTCTCCCCAAAAAAGTCCTGACCAACTTCTATAGATGCACCATAGAGAGCAATCCGAGTGGGTGCATAACTGTCTGGTTTAGCATCTGTTCCCTGAGTAACTGCAATGCCTTCCAGAGAGTCATAAGAACAGGTGAACTCATTACTAGCAGCAAGCTCCAAGCCTTATAGGACATCTTTGATTAAACAGTGTCTGAGGAAGCCTTACAAAGTCACCATGGCCCACAATCACATGGATTTTTTTTTTTTTTTTTTTTTTTTACTAGACTGCCATCAGGCAGATGGTACTACAACATCCTAGCCAGAAACATCAGGCTGAAGTACAGTTTTGTACCTGCAGGCCATCAGGGTTCTGAACCACCTTTAATCTAGTCATTGTCTCGACACCTTCTTGTGCTATTATACTCGTGCTGCCATTACCTCCCTCACACTTACCGCAAGGACTCATGGGTTTTTTTGCTTCATGTGCTTGTGTCACTTTTTGGGGGCATGTTGCAGTACTTCAAAGGGCACATCTACAATTTACTGCCACTAAGGACTAAGTTCTGTCCCTGTGCAATATATTGGAAGTCATACTAATTTTACACAGAAACCAGCCCATTATATAAGCAACCACAAAAAAAGTAAGCTCCTGGATTTTGCATGCAAAAAGAAGTAGGTGCAGCAGTCAAAGTCCTCAGAAGAACTGTGGGTGGTTCTGCAGGATGCTCAGGAAAACTTAGTAGTTAATTTCCTTATAAAACCTCACGAATTGTATCTGAGACTAAAGGGTCTATAAAGTATTGTCATAAGGAATACTGACTTTGTATAATGAATTAATGTTTACTATGCTTTATAGTCCACTAACCATGTTTTTTTCTTTTTTTTGAAGACATCCTTGCTCTTCAGCATTTATCTGCACAAAACTTTTTGAACTGTACTATATTACATATTATTATGTAAATAATATCTTTCCCTCTCCTTCCTCTATCCTTTCCCTTTGTATTGCACAGTTCTATAGCACCTGAGCCTCACAGCAAGCATTTTCATTTTACGTACAACTATTTCAAGTGCAGCAGTCACTGACATTTTGGGAACATGACCAATAAACTTGAACTGAATATTGGTGAGAGGATAATGGGACCCAAGGCTCACCCATGCTTGTGGGGACCAAAGGCCAGCCTGTCAGGTCCAATCCCACTGAAAAGGTAATGCAGAACAACAATACTGGATATAATGTTTTGCATTGTAAAGTTATGGCTAACTGTTATATAAGGCTTGGAGCAGATTTGAATGATAAACAGCATGAGCATGAGAATCGAGAGTCCTTCCATACTGTCTGTGTAATTGTCTCCAGGTATGTGTGTGATCATTAATCAGATGAGTTTGAGCAGGTGTGATGGAGGTTGGAGTCCTATATTCAGGGTCCCGGCTACCTGGAGCCTATCCCAAGAGGCATAGGGCACGAGGCAGGGTACACCCTGCCAATCCATCGCAGGGCACACACACACATACACACACTCATTCGCACACTATGGGAAATTTGGGAACACCAATTAGTCTAACCTGCATATCTTTGGACTGTGGGAGCAAACCGGAGTACCCGGAGGAAACCCACCAAGCACGGGGAGAACATGTAAACTCCATGCACACAGAAATGGGAATCGAGCCTGGCCGGGGAATCGAACCCGAACCCTGGAGGTGCAAGGAGACAGGGCTAAGCACTACACCACCATGACGCCGTGCCAAGAAATCCTACTAACCAAAAAAAAAAAACATATGCTTTTATTATTACAAACATTCTGATTGGTCTGCAGGTGAAGCAGGCCATACTACTAAGTAACAGAAAGCCTCTGAGCCAAGGGGCTTCAAAAACCACATTAACTCAGCATTAAGAGCTAAAAGTAAAACAAGACAAGACACGCATACCATGCAAAGAGAGTTGCATATATCAGCTTTCCCGAGGAGCCACGGGGACTGATCCACATCTATCATAGAGAATAATCTTTCACGTTTTTTTAAATGTAAAAGAGTCCGGGCCTTCATTTATATTTAAAGGCTGCCATCTGACTAGGCCATTGCAGCGATTTAAGCTGCTGAACTATTAATGAGACAAGCAGGCATTAAGGTCGAAAGAAGTCTCAGATGATTGAGTAGTGGAGAAATTTCAGTGCTGTGGTATTCTGTCATTAATCCCCAGATGCGCTGTGTGTTGACTGTCCTAGAGTAAGAGTGTACGGTGGACTCCTCTATCCCAGCTCAATGACCCATTGCCCCTCATGATACATGTAGAACTCCTCCGGGGAAAAGCAGATAAGCAATAAAGTCAGCTTATAGTCAGTCAGGCTGGTCTGAAAATAAAATAAACTCACTTTTTTTTCACATCACCCTCATATCAAAGGCTGAAATAAAAACCAACCCAGAATATCTGGTGCTTTTTTAGGCATGGTTTGTTTGTGTATATATATATATATATATATATATATATATATATATATATAGTATATGTATATAGGTGTTTTAAATAGTGACTTTTCCTTCATTTTAGCTGCTATGCATTAGTACTCCTGGTACATAATCAATACCTTAATTTAGGAACAATGAAATGTAAAATGAGATGATCAAGCTAATTAAAAGGATGACTAGCTCCTTGTTTGCACAGCCAGTGGGGGTGGGTGAGATTCTGAATGGCGAGTCAAAGCCGCAGAGCACTAGAACCCAAAGGCAACGATAAAAAAGCATTACCACATAAGGTTTAAAATACAGCCAGACTCTCAAACATGCAGTCACAGTTCTTTGAACCTGTCCCACCAGGCCAATCTGTTATGCTTAATTTAGGCGCAGTGATGCATTTTAAATTGGACCTCCCGTCCAAGTCGGCCCCATCAGAGAGCCATCAGCAACCTGCTGCTGAGGGAAAGCAGCCATGTCCTAAACTGTCTTACACAGCACAGATGCAAGCCATGAGCGGAGTTCAAGTTACTTCTTATCATGGCAGTAATTCTATCCTACCCTGAAAAGAAGGCTAAATGCTTTGTTTCTGCTAGAAATATGTGATAACCATTGGAATTATTTGTATAAAAAGATTTCAAATTATTTCAGATTTAGAGTACTGAACAATACATGTACTTATCTGGGCTTTACAGAATGTGATTATTATTTATGAAAATGGTACAGACTGGTAAAATGCACAATATTTATTTATTTGTTGGCTTCTAATAAATAACAAGATTTTTTTTGCATCTTTCAGAAAGTTAGTAATATCCTGTGAGATGGCCAATTAGAGCTTTTCCACTCTGACGTCTCTAGCTGTTGGAGTTGGGTTAAGTTCCTACACCAACACCTGCCCCTAATATTCACTAATTAGACTAAACTAACTAAAAAAACATGTTCAGAATCTTACAAAAAATTTTAGAAAAGCAACAGAAAGTGCCTTAGTCAGATGCTGGGCATAGACTCTCCAAGTCTCCGCTGTACTGGACTGTACTGGCTGGAGGATCACTTCCTTTGCGTGCCTGTATTTGTTGTAATTATGGTGATAGAAAGCACTACATGACATGAAACGTACTATAAAACAATTCTGTGCCTTGTAGATATGAGCACTGTCATGCACACAAGAGAAAACTCCTATCATTTACAGTTTCCCCATAAAAAACCTGAACTGATTTAAATACACCCTGTCCTCTAAAGCAGATCTATTGAGAACCTCCTCCATGGAGACATACAGTACAGTATATGCATGATGAAGAGGTTTCTTTTTATCCAAACAAGTTAATTACAAATGTACGATGGCGTGAAAGGGAGCTTCTAGGGAGGTCTTGTTCCAGATTTATGCATTGATTGTCTCATCTGTTGTTTATCTGGGGAGAATAAAACTGCTCTCATGTTTTGTTCCCGCATGGTGCTTCTATGTGGAGCTCCACATAGTAGCACCATACTGGAACAAAACATGAGAGCAGTTTTATTCTATGTAAAATGTTTAAAGCATGCCAAATCCCACACATACGATCATTTAAATCTTTATTTTTTTTTGTATTTTCCATCTCACCCCTAACTCACGACTGCTGGCAATGCCAATTAGCTTCACACCCCCCCGCCCCCCCCCAGTCCAATTCCTTCACACCCCACATCTCTGCTCAAAGGGGAGAAGTAGACACAGATCATGCCAGCCATGTACTTCCCAACAGATGGTATTTTTACCTTTAAATTTTCAGCTCTTCTTTATTAAACAATTATAAGCAGTGGTGTGTATCAAATATTGAAAGTTGTTGCACTTTTTAAAATGCATATCACACATATGTGGAAATATTTGGCAGTATACTTAAACCCTTAAAGCTTGGTGTGACTAAAGACAGAATTTCCTGTGTAATGATGAGCACAACTGTAAGATTTACCATGGCAGTACTATAACAAGGATCGTGCATTTCAAAAATCATCATCTGGTTTTTGCCTTATCGCACAGTATTTCTACAGTAGGAAAACTGAAACAAAAGAAATTAGTTTCAGCATTATAACAAATAATCAATTACATTGCAAAACCTAACTAGAGCTTTTAAATAAGAAAAGGCTAAAGGATCGGATCTTTTCCTCATCATTTATGGCTTCTGGGACAGAAAACCTCCCTCTACGCCACCCTGCTGTCCATAAGGCTTTTGTATGTCTGATATAAGGCAATACATTTTATTATCATATTAATTTAAATACTTATTTATAATAGGTCAATTCAAGTACTGGCCATTGCAGACTGCTAACATACTGTAAACATAACTAAAATTTTTCTATTAAATTTTTCTATTATTAAAAAATATATATTAGTTGTTGTTTTTTTTTTTTTTTAATATTACAGCTGTCTTTAAATTTAAAACATTTAATTAGGACATCCAAATACTTTAGAACAGCAAAGTGCATTTTTGCTTTTATATTACAGTATTTTAAGTTGTTAATTAATGCTTTTAATTCATTGTTTTTCAAACATATTAGCAGTTGCTTCCAAAATAAATCCGTTGGTCTAATTCATTTGTTACTGTAGATATTAGCATGTTTATTATAATAAGACTATCAGCATTAAAAAAATAATCCTTAAATAGTTGTAAAATTGTAGTTAGATGATAATTAGATGATAATTTATATGTTAGGTTAAAGGCCTGTATTACATAATAATGCACATACTGTACACACACACACACACACACACACCACTCTTCTCTTGTTTCAGCACATACCTAGCTTATATTCCCTTCCATTTTGAAAAGGATTAATGCTGCATTAATAACAACAGCCAGAGGGTTTAATATACCATTGTTTTCAGGCAACTTTGTCTTGCACCAAACAGCCTCTTCTCTAACCTCTGCTTAATCCTCACTGGTACATCTATCAACGGGATTAGACTGGCGGCACCTCACAGACTCCATCACAGTGTTCAGAGACGTGAGTAGGCATGGTACATCCGGTACAGAGAAGCATAGTAAGCTCTAACTTTTTCCTCATTTCTCTCAGGCCTTCACCCCATTTAGGAATCAGTGAGGAGCTTGGGATCAGAAACTACTGCTCTGTGAGTCCTGACCTGACAGCCATTTGTCATTGGTTAGCATTATGAGTGGTTTCATCTCCTGTAGTGCACGAGAAGTGATGTGGGCAGACTGAATTTCCATAATCATGCAGCCTAGCAACGCTGGACTTTAACAAAATCTTAAATGAACTCAGCCTTTGATATAAGTTTCCATCGTTCTTAACATAGAGCCGGATATTATTGAAAGAACAATTGGAAATTCTAGCATGAACCTGGCCTACTCTAAAATACACATTAAAGTAGTAAGTCAGTAAGTCAGCAAGTCTGGCAGAGTCTGAGCTGGTAAATACAATAGACATACAATAGTAAAATAAAATAGGTTACACTGCTGGTACTTGACCTTGCACTTGATGTGTTACTTGCAAACCACTGAACTGTTACCAGACTTACAGTACCTTGTATACACTGGCATATTTACATGTCTTTCTTCAGTAATATACTATAGTAATACCTACATAATATAAAGTTTACAGAATGTTCTTTTGATAAAGGTTTAAAATGACAATAAGTCATGCTGTGGGAAGTGAAATCTGATAATATCGTAATTGCAGCAAGGGACTTTTTCCTAATAATTAACTCAGTTTGCAAAAATTTTATTGAATTAGTTGATTTTAAAAGCTATAAAGTACTGTTTTAATTAGTTAGCATTATCTCTTAATCAGCTGTGATTATTTCAGTTTTTTTAGTAGGATGATTATTTAATCCTCTTCATGTTTGGCTTTTTCTTCCAAAACTACAAGTTTATTAGACACTTACAGTATCAACTTATCAACTGAACCCATCCTGCATGCAGGACTCCACTTCAGAGATTCTTAAACAGCCTACTTTAAACATACTTAATAAGGCAACATAACAGTTTAAGTCAGGTTGTAAGAAACATGTTGACTGCAAAGACAGTGCATTTCATCTACAGTAGACTAAATTACAACACCACTGCTACTGTACAGTATATTTAATTTCAACTGCTATTACTGAGCATCACCTCATTTATTAACTTGATTTTATGTTCTCTAAAATCTTTGTTTTAAACAGTAAGTAAATACTGTCCGTATAATGCATATTGTGTAAAAACTAAAATATATACTTGTGAACCTGTCCATCATTGTGTTATTAACAAATATGAATAAAAAAGCACATTATGGCCACAAGAAATTATTGGTGACTGAAGTATTTTACAGTAGAATTTAAAAGAAAGAAAGAAAGAAAGACTCTTACCTTTGACGATGAGTTCAGCAAAGTTAGAAACACCAGAGCCTCTGGACGACTGGGTGACACAGCGGTAGAGGTCCTGCTCAGGCCTCTGGATGTCCTCCAACTGGAAGGACACCGAGAAACGATTGCGGCCCAGGTGCTTAACTGAGCCACCTGAGGACACCTCACCGTTGTGCCGCTAGAGTGGATAAAAGGGAGAAGTAAACATGATATTATCCAGCCACAACAAACGCAAACATGCATTACTGTTAAATATCTGTATAAACATGGACTGCAGAAAATGTCTTTCAATAGGAGCTAAGGCCTAAGATGTCTATATTCCTGAGAACATCAGGACACTGCTGACCAGGGGGGAAAAAAAGTGCAATGAATTGCCATGCACATTGCTTTAGAGGAAAAGCTGATGCATGGAATTATAAGCAAATAATATGATTATGGCCGGGCTTGACATGAGTGACTATTTTAAAAGATATCAGGTAACAGCATTAGATTTGGTCAAAACTAACCCAACTCAATATCTGGAAAAATGAAACCACATTTCATGCAAGTATCACTTTTATTTGATTAGGTCTGCTCTTGGGAAAGTGTCATAAAAGTGCTAGACTCTTTTTGAGCTGTAGATTTGAGTAAGGCATCGCAGAGGATATCTATTTGTATCTGCAAGACTCAAACCGATGTAAGAAATGAAGCTACGACTGAATGACAGTCATATGAGAGGATTGTACAGTATATGTGTCTCCGTGAAAGCACGCCTTATCCTTGTGGCTCACATAATAAAACTGTGTTCCCGTGCGTGAATAGAAGCCTACTGTATAGTCAACTATTTCCACTTTATCATTCCTAGTATCACTTGTAGTCTGTGGATCACTCTGTCTTATTGAACATATCACCGTGTTGGTTTATTGAAGAGTTGGAGTATTTAGGCTTTCACTATATGTGCAGAACACCACACAATACGAGCCTTAAACCCTCACAAACAAAACTGATATTATTATACTGGCTATAGTCATGGTAACTGCAAGGCTCACATCAAGTATCAGGCTTTAAGGGATCACTATTTTCTTTTTTTGCTTACCCTGCAATCACATCACTCAGTGAATTAGCAGCTATGAGGAAGGATAAACAGTGAGATGAATGGATCTGTTTGAACTAATTGCAGTGCAGACAAAAACCGGTCTGTTTGTTTGACAGAAGTCAGCATGGGTTTAAGATTAAAGCAAAAACACAAACTAGGTTTATAAAAGAAACGCCATGGTAATGGTGAAGGGGAGCCATATGGCTCAAACGGCACGGGCAGGGCAGCCTTCAAAGATGCTGAACGCTTTAATGTGACAAATGTGAGAAAGTAACTCCAAACACTTATCATTGTCCTTTAAATATTATATTATTGAATATAATCATGAATTTGGTTTCATTTTTGACTGGGTCTAGTTTCTCACAGCCCCCAATGAGAGGAGAACCATTAAATTTTTATTTACCCTGATACTTGTGTCATTTGTTTGATGTCAGAGTACTAATACAAATGACTGTGTATTAAACACTTCATTTATTCATTCGTATGATGAATGTGAACTGCCAAGACATATAAATCTGATTTGACCAAAAAATCCGAATTGAGCAACGTGGCTTGTAATGTGAACATAGCCTACTGTAAGTGTCTATATTAGGCCGTGTTAGCTCAGTGGTTAAAGTGTAGGACTAGGTTCCAGGTTCAAACCCCAGCACCACCAAGTTGCCATTGTTGGGCCTCTGGGCAAGGTCCTTAACCCTTAACATCTCAGATGTACTGAACAATAAACTGAAATGTAAATTGCTATGGATTAGGTCATCTGTCAAATGCTGTAAATGATCTGTGGTTGTTAAAAAGCATCAACACCATGTCTTAAAACACAAGCAAAATCAGGGATATAAAATGCAGACTGAAAGGAACAGGATTGTTTTTGTGCTTGCTGTCAAATATATGATGTAACATAAAAGCAATAGAAGGCTGTAGAATGCTGTAATAAGAAATGATTCAATAATATATGAACAAGAAATGAACACTAACAGGAGTCTTGTATATTGCAAATCTATCACTGGACAACAATTCCTAGTCATAAATATGACTATCATGAATCAGTGCAGATTGAAATGAATCTAGGTCCTGAAAATTTAATATGAGTGTGAGAAGCACTAAATCACTAATTTCAGTTGTTAAATAATAATAAAAAAAATAGCAACAAAGTTTTGGTTAATTTGAAGGTG
>JAQQZT010000033.1:20235011-20247152 GCA_030068275.1 Clarias platycephalus | reverse complement strand
GAAGTTCCTGGGATAGGCTCCAGGCCCCCGCGACCCTGTATATAAGGATAAAGCGGTATAGAAAATGACTGACTGACTGACATTTATTATGGCTGACTGTGTCTTCTATGTATAATGATTAGAAAATTGCTAGTGTCGAAAAAAGAAGTCTTGTTTTTGAAATGTTAGTAAGGGTAGGTTTAATTTTAGCCATGGGTCTGTAAGATGAAAAGACAGCCATCAAGTTGATTTTTTTTCTTAATATGTGCTATGTGAGCCATGGCACATGCTCCAGAAATAAGCAATACACATCAACTAATTACAGTGTTTTTTTTTATGGGTTCAGAATGATTTAGCGATAAGTATAATGTGAAACTACATCTTCATATAAAACTTCACATAAAAATCATGCATTTAATGTAACAAACATTTATTTTTCCACATTATAACCTGACGCCGTTCTTGCTTTACTAATTGCCAGTAGTTTTTTAAGTCTCACATTTTTCTGTATCTGCAGTAATTGGACATTTAATAAACACATTAAATATGTCTATGGTTACATAAAAAGAAACTGCAATCTACTGTTATGGTGCATAACATTACTATCGCACACAAACTAACATTGAATCCTAATTATAGGCATCTATTTACAATGATTCATTTTTTAATAATTTTAATACAAAGAAAGTTCTTTTTGGATTCAAATATACCATTATAGTTCGTTATAAAACATCTAGCTAATCAGGACTTTCGTCACTAAGTCAAACTGAGCTCATGCATTCACAGAAAAGGAGTTTATTCTTGGGGATGCCATCATGGTGCTATGTGATCATGACACAAATCAGTCAAACAATATGAACCTGCATGCACTGTGCCAAGCCTGTCATGATGAAGCTGTTCAGGCCTGGGTTAGGTCAAACACCAAAATATGAATTTACAGTAATACATATCACTGGCCACTTCATTAGGTACAACTGCCCATAAACGCAAATATCTAATCCAATCACATGGCAGCAACTAAAGACATTTAGATGTATAGACATGGACAAGACAATCTGCTGAAGTTTAAACTGAGCATCAAAAGATAGAAACGAAAAATGAAATTTAAGTGACTTTTGAACTTTGAATGGCATGGTTGTTTTTGCCAGATAAGATGGTCTGAGAGTTTCCAAAACTGCTGATCTATAGGGATTTTCAAGCACAACCATCTCTAGGGTTTACAGAGAACTGTCTAAAGAAGAGAAAATATCCAGTCAACAGATGTTCTCTGGATAAAAAATGCCTTGTCGATGCCAGAGGTCAGAGGAGAATGCCCAGACTGGTTCAAGTTGATAAAAAGGCAACAGTAATTCAAATAACATCTCATTACAACTGAGGTATGATAAAGAGCATCTCTGAATTCACCACACATCAAACCTTGAAGCAGATGGGCTACAGTAGCAGAAGACCACAGGGGGGGCCAGTCCTGTCATCTAAGAACAGGAAACTGAGGCCACAATTCACATGGGCTCACCAAATTAGGACAAAAGAATATTAGAAAAATGTCGCCTGATTTATGATTTTCAATTTCTGCTACAACATTCAGATGATAGAGTTGGAATTTGATAAAACAGCGTGAAAGCATGAATCCATCCTTCCTCGTTTCAATGGTTCAGGCTTCTGCTGCTGGTGTAATGGTGTGTGACCATGTCCATCCTTTTATGACCACAGGATAACATGCCATGTCGCAAAGCACCTTCGGGTCTCCAGCACCTTGTGGAATCTATGCCTTGAAGAATAAAGGCGGTTCTAAAGGCAAAATGGGGTCCAACCGAGTACTAGCAAGGTGTACCTAATAAAGTGGCCAGTGAGTGCATATACTATGACTAGATGTGCATGGTAAATAAGTGGTTTTCTTGAATGGTTCTTAATTAAAAAGTTCAATAATGACCTTTATAAATTGATGAATATTAAAAATGAAAATAATTGAAAATAATTAAACAAACCTGAACAACAAGCACGGCACTAATTTACACCTGTTATAGTTCGGCAGACAACCTGGCTACCGCCACCGGCTCACACTTCTCCTAGAACATGTACTCAGCAACGCTTGTTATTTTTGCGCTAAGTGTTTACTATTTGCACACAGCACAGTTGGCATGTTGCCACGTGCATGGCACATAAACTGTGCTCAGGCTGGTTTCTTATACGGCATGCCGGATTTTTTCATGCAGAATGGAAATGTACATGAAAACAGGTGCCAAATATTTATTGCATCAGAACATTTCTAACACATCAATGCCAATGCCTCAGAACAAACAAGTTTGGGGAATTCACTGTAAGTGTATAAGAGAGAGACTGACACAAAAACAGGCTGCTAAATTGGTAAATTACGGAACGTAGAAGGCAGGAGGAAATGGGAAAAGAAAATAAGTAAAAAGGAAAAGGTCAGGGATTACAATGTAGCAGAGGAACAGCTACAAAACTCTTCTTTTATCTGCACCCTCACTGTCACTCTGTGTATATACACATTACAGAATATGTGGAGATAGGCTGAGAGAGTTACTGAGAAGGGGATAAAGGAAGTATTATCGGGAGAAAGTGCATACTGAGCTTGATACGCACTTGAAACGCAGGGGGGGAAAAGACGTCTAGAGGCTCTCAGCATGGATTTAGTCACGCTTCTATATCAGTAACATCCTCCAGGATACTAAAGGTAGACAAATGATCCTAGGTCAGGGGTACGCGGAAAAACAGTATTCTAGTGTCAAAGCTCCAGATAAATAAGAGAAAAATCTGTTGAACTCTTAAATTCAGTGGTGCAGAATGATCCATTCCCAGGTTGTGGTGTCTCTTATTTCCATTTAAACTAATTATTATTAGTCATTATTTTAATGCTCAAACAAAGAAAACTGCATCGTCCTCACAATTCCTTTATGTTTCAGATTGTTGTACATTCATTAATACTTTCTTATTGTTTAGTCAGACACACTTACATTGTTTTGACATAACTGAGTTTCTGTCAGCGCTGTTCCATACAATTCAAACATTTATGAGTCTGAATCACTGTTGTTATAAATTTATTTATAGAGGTAAAAGGGACTGATGTTGAGGAAGAGAGAAAGAGAAATGAATAATAATAAGAAAAAAATAAGTAAGGCACTTGAAAATCCAACTCTCTTTAGCAGTCTTGGCAGGACTGATAACATCTTTAATATTTGATAATACGGTTCTTATGCACCTTCAACAATAATAGCAGAAATACGGAGTTGAGCATAGCAGACATGCAAAAGTTTAAAAATCAGATATTCTAAGTTCAGTCTGATTCTCTCTCTCTCTCTTTCTCCCTCTCTCTGGTTTTCTCACTTGCTCATTACTCTCCATCTCCAGTTTTACACTGGCTGCTTCACTGTTGTTTCATTAAGCAGAGATAAAAGCAAATGTGCCATCACACATGGAAGCCCATGTTATCACCCAGGATAGGGAGGTTTCTTACAGTCCCATGTTTCTAGCACATCTTGCCATCACAAACATGTCAGAGTGGATCAGAAATCATAATCCTGTACATTTGTGTAAAAGACTGCAAGAATAACAATGCGAAGCAATTAACACTACTCTCTTTCCTTTTGCCTTATCACATCCTAGTTTTTATTATTATTATTATTATTATTATTATTCATGTATGAATTTATGTAAGGTTTAGAAATTGATTGTTTCAGGCCTTTTGTATTGTGTACTGTATGTGCTTAGGTTTAAAACTGTGTTTTTTCAGGTCTGGAATCCTTCAGTAGATCCTATGTGTCATTCTGCTTCCAGCTGTTTCTTTCTAAGTCAGCTCAGTCACTACACATGAAATTAATTGGTAATTCTTGGCAAATGTGGATGAGAAAAACTGAATTTCTCAGGAAAACATTACTTACGTTGGTGATATATGAGAGATGGCAGTTTTCAATAAATAAGCAATTAGAAAGCATGTGCAGTGGTGTGGATTTTATTACATGCACACAGCTAGTGTCAGACATGCAGGAACTGGCAGGCGTCTCGGTTTCAGCACAACCTTTCACTGCGAGAGGTGGCGATCACCTGCAGGTTTACTGACAGACTCCTGCTGACAGCTTTCTCATTTGCTCCTGACATCGGCGGACCTCTTTATCCTGAACTATCACTTGGGATCCACGTGGGAATAGTCTGGCTGGCAGTGCGGATGCTGAAACCAACACCCGTTAATATTTAAAGTCACATGCTTTAGCACTAACAGCCTCCAGCGAGGGCTGACCGCAGTGCTGAGTGGACACCTGTGGAGGCTCGTGATGAAGAACGCTCCTCAACCTCTTTCACCGACGCTTTATTTATCTGAAGATTGAGATTTGGTGATTGATAGCAAATGGACTTTGGGAAAATTTTTGCCTAATTCTTAATTCATTATGCTTTGGTGATGAGTAACCTCTGCCTTTATTTTTTTCATTCTCTTGTACTGTTTCCTACTGAGAATTAGGATGCAGGGCTGGCTGGGACAATTATTACAGTCTTTCAAATCCTTGGTGTTCTTTCTGTTTTCTAAAACAAGTATACGTGGATTTCATGTATATTCTTAAATGTACAGTACGTATAAACGTTCTGTTTTGTTGTTAATAATAAACTGTTCTGTTATGGAAATTCTGAAATGTCTTTCTATATCCAAATGTCCAATATTGCACTATAAAGTTGTAGTATGTGGTTGTTCTTTCAGCTATTCCCTTAATGAATTGCGTTTCTTTTTATTTTGGCACAGGTTATACAGTATGCCAGATACCCTTTCTAAGATACAACACTCCTATTTTTACATTATAGGTCCCCTGCAACCCCAGAGGATGGTGGCACAGCATTGGTTTGGATGTAAACTTGACCTTCCAGATGATGAGCCACCAAGGTTCAGATTCATTATATTAAAAAAAAACCTGTACACTTTTAAGGATGGCTTCACTGGTGTGCCATGAATACCACTAAAGGTGTTATTCACTGAGGGTTTGTTAATAGGAGTTTCTTAATTGGAAAGAAAAAAACACACTTTTGTGCATTTAAGCCATCGTTACAGACTTAATCAATCGCCGGTTCTCAACAGAATTATCAATTAGCCCATGTATAATAATGAGACACAGGCAGGGTCAGAGGAAAGGAAAGGAAAGGAAAGAGGAAAAAAAGAAAAGAATTTAGGACCCACACAAACACACTCTCATATTTGATGAAAGCCAACTAAAGATTCTTTGCCAAATTAGACTTTTGTGCTACTTTTAATCCTACTGCAGAAGGAGATGGATATAGCTTTCCACTGATACATTTCACAGATCTTGGTCTTGGAAGAGACAGGATGGAATTATCTTTGTTCCTTTATAGACGTGCTCTCTCAAAATGAAGGCCACCTACATATTCAGCTACCCTTTTCATAAGGCATTACACACAGATACACAGCTTCACACACCGACTTAATCAAAATCATCTCGACAAGCAATTTTAATAATATTGAAGTATATTACATGGCCATTGTCAGTTATAATACAGACAGTAGCCTAGCAAGCAAGTGAACATTTAGAGGAACAATACCCTGCAATCTGATACGATTTGTTTAGTACCTGTTACAGTGCCTGAAGTGGTGACGGCTCTCCTTGTCTCCTCTTGACTCTTTGTGTAATTAACAGGAGCAATTAATTGATGCAGTGCATTTGCATGCATTTAAAGGTTTTTTTTTTTTTATTCTACTATACGTTTCACCATTCAGTAAACCACACACAAGCACTCACACACATTACAGCATACTATGTACACACGTGTGTGTATGTATGCCAGAAAGAGAGATGAAGAGAGATGTAAGCAAAGAAACGAACAAAGTAGAAAGAAAGAGACTGTTCTGACTCCATGTACACCATCTATACCCTGACCCCTCCTCTGTTCTCACACGAGTGTATCCTGACACTCTTATCTTTCCTTCATATGTCAATGTATACAGTATAATCCCTGTAATGTTAACCTTCTTGGTAAAGTTTTCATTTATTATTTATGATGCTAGGCTGTGTTTCTAGTGGCCTTGATGTCCTGATCCTGACCTTAGACAGGCAAGTTTAACAGAGACATATTCAACAAATGTGGATATACTTCTCTTAAGCTTACTGTATAGTCCCTGTGTTGTTTGGAATTCTGACCATGGTTACCAGAAAATAAAATGAAAATTAAGGGAAAAAATCGGAGTTGGAAAAAAACTTCACATAACTCACAAATTAAGGGATCCTATGACTTCCCCAAACCAAACCAAGGGGTTTATCAGATGAAGCCCAGGATCGATCCTTCACATGGCCTCTGCACATGTGCTCTTAGTGTTTCTCAGTCCTTGAGTTAGTTTGACTGGAGACATGATCAACTCATCAGGCCACTAGCAAGCATAAGCCATGCAATGGTCACTCTTCATCATCTTACATGCAATATATCTTATCTTCTATACTGCTTTATCCTGTATTCAGGGTCGCGGGGACCTGGAGCCTATCCCAGGATGCTTAGGGCAAGAGGCGGGGTACACCCTGGACAGGGTGCCAATCCATCGCAGGGCACACACACACACACACACACACACACACACACTAGGGGCAATTTGGGAACCCCAATTAGCCTAATCTACATGTCTTTGGAGGAAACCAGGGTACCCGGAGGAAACCTCACCAAGCACTGGGAGAACATACAATACATGCAATATATGATGTATGAAAAAGAAAAAGAAAAAACTTTCTTGGACTTTACCCACAGATTTTACTCACAGTCTGGCATAACAGTTTGCTAATTCAGAGTTTTAATAAGATCTCAGCAAGAAATGGATTTAGGAGTCTTTAACAAATGGATATGGAGCAAAAGTCAAGTATCAAGTATATTATATACAGTATGAAAGTCAAATGGAATCTAGGTTTAATTCTAGATTCTAAATTCAAGTCAAGTATTTTGCATATTTAGTGTGCTTAAATTTATTTGTGCTGCCGGGTCCCTGCTGTCAATCAGAGTTTGTTGGATACGTGAGTGTGTGATCTCAATAATTTTGGAACTTGATGCTTCTCGTTGACGTATAAAATGCTTTGGGCATAGCTGTACCTTTCACCACTCACTGTGAGTGGGCTATTATTTACACATGAAGGTCATATCTTTCCCGTGCCATGTGGAAGTTAATTAAGTCAGAGGGATTGACAGTTCTTGATAAAAACACACACTATTCACGGTAATTGCTTTTTGACAGCGGCGCAGAGTTTGCAGAAAGGAGAAATTGAATTTATGGATGAAGCCCAAACTGAACTGGTCATCCACTTACACCCTAGAAAGGCCCGCAGGGTGTTGCCAGAGTGTCAAAGACACACACACACACACACACACACACACACACACACACACACACACACATACACACAATCAATCAATTATTGTACAAAATAGAGGTAAGCCAGAAGCTGTCCAAGTTTAGACATTTTATAAGCAATCTTGCACAAATATGGTAGAGCTATAGATGAAAGATCAGGTCCTATGGCAGAAGTTAATTATAAGATTTCCCAAATATTATATTAGAAATAAACAGGTTGGGAGCCTTCTCACACCCGTCTGGCCCCATTGAGGACATCACTCAACCTCACTGCTCTGCCACTTCACTTCCTCGCTCTGCTGAAGACGTCTACCTATCCCTCTGTCCCTCATCATAGGCAAAAGTCCAAAAGTCAGATATCACTACATAACCCAGCTCCATTTTAGATGTTTCGCTTCATAGTCCACTTTAGGAGGACACTGCTCCTCCTTCCCAGTTAGTGATGTAAATTGCTCTACCACTTGCTATAGTAGAGAGGATGTCATCCTCCATTGCTTTTCAGAAAACATCGTTCCTCCATTTGACCTCAAGAATGACATGGTTTCCCCTTTGTGTTCTGCAGAAAACTTCCCCTCCCGCTTTGGTTTCATCATCGACATTGGTTCTCCCTCTGCACAGCGGCTCAGCTTCCACCTTCCCATGCCACGCCTTAGCAATGTAACAAAGATGTCACTGCCTAACCACTTCTTGACTTTGTCCCACTTGACTGAGTCAAAGAGAAGCTACTCAACATTACCCATCAGCCCATCATTGATCACTTTAATTTGCGTATGTTTCGACTGGACACGCACCTTATTTATGTACTGTTGGCTGTATGCTTCTTTGGCGAGCTTTTCTTGTGTACCAGACACATTGTGGTTTGTGTCTTGGCCCTTGTCTTGAACCCCGGTTTATGTTTACAGTCTTGTTTTGGCCTAAAAAAAACTGATACTAACAAATACTGGTCTCCGTACAGCTGCCTAACACACAGTATGTCTGCAAAACAATCCCTGCTACCCGTTATCACCCAACTGAGGATGGGTTCCCTGTTGAGTCTGATTCCTCTTAAGGTTTCTTCCTACTGCCATCGCGGGGAGTTTTTCTTTGCCACCGTCGCCCTCGGCTTGCTCATCAGGGACAATCTGAGAATTATGATTTCATACACATTTCCATAATTTTGTAAAGCTGCTTTGAGACAATGGCCTCTGTTAAAAGTGCTATACAAATGAGACTTGAATTTAAATCTAATTAATACTTTTATCTCTTATGACATAACAGCTGTTTCCTAACCAGAACATACACATTAATATAAACCTATTATCTGCACTACAGACAGAATTAAAAGGTCGTACAGAAAATTAATTACCACCTTTTGACCACTCAGATTTAAGAATTCAATAGTGCTGCAATATAATTATGGATTTGGGCTGACTGTATAAGGTAATAATTTAAAACGTAGTAAATAACACCCCAGTCATAGACCTTTTTTTCAAATTTAAACATATCTATCATAACCTCAGCACTAACTCTATTTCCCCAGTGCATTTCCCAAACCTGTCCAAGGCCAGAAGCATTACACAGACTTACAGACATGCACAGATTGCACACTGAGTCAATACCAATTAAATTGAGCAAAGGGTGTGATTAACAATAGTGTCACCCCAACACTGTGGAAAGCTTAAATTGAGATTGAGGGCAAAGCTGATGCCTTTCAGTAATTAGTGGTGCTCTATTTTGACTTCGTTGTGGAATATATACATACTAAAAACTAGTTCAACGGGGTTTACATTCTTTCTGTCAATGAAATGACCCGGTAACACAACACTGAAGACACAATGGCAATATGGAAGAACATTTTGTCACATTTTAAGAGACTAATACAGTACTTATATGAATCATACTTATAATTATGCTATAATAATTACTTTTAATACAATACTTATCATGTCATGTTATCAGGTATCATAATGCACTGTCATGTGTGTGGGTTTTTTTTACGCTTAACATTGTATATTCGTGTCAAAGGTGTATAAGACTCACTCTGTTGGACTTATGAACAAATCAGACTTACGAACATGTTCCCAGAACAGAACTCATTTGTAAGTCGGGGACTCACTGTATTACATATCTAAGACAGTGTTATGGCAGAAATCTTACCAGTAGCAATGATAAAAAGTGACTAGCAGTGAATACGCTTGTCATAACTTAATGCCAAAGTTAATGGCATTTGTTGTCATATATACTGTACATACCAAAACAGATATCTGATCATGAATGCCCTTCTGGAAAAACCTCTCCCTTACACATGGCATCATAAATATTCAAATTTCTTCAAATATGTTGCAATATTATGGAAATGAAGTATGACGGCACTAGTTGTTTGTTTGTAGTTCATCGTAGCTGCCAATATAATAAGGCAATCAAATAAAGGGAAATAAATAAAAAAAGAAAGCTTAAAAATTAGGAGTGTTATCAGTTCTTCTGGAACGACACAGTCACCTTATTGAGGTATACCTTATACCTCAACCATGATGTCTTCTTACCTGATACTCATTGGGCCAAAACGTGCTGACTGCCAGCTCCACCTGATACCACTGGCGCCCCTGAGAGCCCGATACGTTCCACACAGCCATGCCCAGTGGACCGCCGTTCACCCGGACGTATGCACGCAGAGCCCCGGGGCTGTGTCCATCCCGGCTATACAGAAAGTAGCTGAACTGGACGCAGTGCGTGTCATTCTCGCTGAGCGTCTGAAGCAGTAGCTGAGCTCTCTGGCCCGCAGCATGCTGGGATGAGTTTACTATCATGTAGGAGCCTGGAGAAAGAAGAACATGACATGGTGAGAATCAATTACAGAAAACTGCTATTAGTGTCAACGCACACTGTGAAAAAGTCAGGCAAATGTTAATTCTAATTTAGAAGCTTATAATGAATTTAGATCATTTAAGGACAGGCAGAATTATGACTCAAGGTGATCATGGTGAGCCTCCTCAATAAATCAAAAGCTAGAAGCCTTGCAAGTCAAGTGCACTGAATATGCATATCTCCTGAAAAAATCTGTTTGTATATTTCAAATGAAGTGCACTTCAAAAAAAATAATAATAATTAAAGCGTGTGCAGGAAAGAGAAGCACAAAGACAGGGACATGTTTGTATTTTTGTTTATTTCCCAGGGAACAAAGGGACAAGGAAAATAAAGAATGATTTCACATTTACTGTGATGCACGCTTGTGGAGTTTTCACTGATACAACCAACTGTCATTTTCCCCAATCACACATTTCAAAGCACATGTTTATCTATTTGTATATCTATTTGCATTTTTCTTTTTTTTTACATAGACAAGGGATTTGGGGTTCTCTTTTCATACTTCTCAAAAAAACAAAAAACAGATATTCCTCTAATAATCAAAACAGTAGTCCAACTGGAATAAAAATGCATGCATGTAAACACGTCAATCAGAAAACAGACTGAATCCGCCCTGATCAGAATGAATTTTTCACTGGAATGAGAGGGGTGGTCTACACCTTTGATAATCAGTGCAATAAGTAAACATTTAATATGAAAAAACTTGATCAGAGTGTTTCTCTCTCTTGAAGAATAAATACATTCTTTCTGCGTGTTTTCTCCACATGGGGGTAACACTGGGGAAGGAACAGATCTTTCTTCTCAATGAGAACAATCCACTCCCAAAGTCTTTACTTCGGACTTTCATCCAGTGTGTTTCTGGCTGGGGGAGGGGACCGACTGGCTCGCCATTACACATGTAGTAAAGAATCTAACCAATCATACATGAGACTGAATTTTTGTAATCAATTATAACGCACAAGGCAGGATTTGATCGAAACCTAATCTCAACACTAGAGAAAAATACCTCTTCCACTGCTGCTGCTGAGGATGATGATGATAAGGATGATGTTACAGTACTGTGCAAAAGTCATGAGTCCCAGTTCTTCATATTTTGCTTCCAAGAGACACTTTCTTGCATTTTTAATGTAGTGTTGAGGAATAGTTCTCCAGGCTTCCTCAAGGACTTTTAAGCTCTTATTTTTGATACGTTTTTAACTCTCATTTTCACTCCAGTCGCTGCACCTGATCAGTTACACATGAATATTTATATTTTTTGTTTGTTTAAGCCACACAGTGAGCTATGTAAAAAAAAAAATCTAAATTAATGCATAAACCAGTGAGAAACAGGTAAAGATGATGACACATGATCAGGCCAGTGATTAGTATACTTGAATGCTGAGTGGTTGGAATAGATGAGAGGGGAAATGAGGTTGCTGCTGAGGTCGTTACATAAACAAAAAATGTTTTGTTGTATCTTCAGGCTCTTTGCAGACTGTCACAGCAAAGAAAAATTCTCCATTTATTTATTTTACCCTACATCATTTCATTTTATTTACTGGGCTGACTCAAGACTATTTTGTTGCTGTTTTATGTCATAGGGCGGACCCACAAGTTACATTCTGATTAAATGTTTTGAGTGTGTAAACACACATCTTTCTTATTGTCACTATGTGACAGTCAAGTTGGAATCTTTGATCTCAAACTCTACTGTTAGACAAACAGAGAAATGACATTAAATAAAATGCTACAGGGGACACAGACATACACACACACACACACACACACACACACACATGCTCCAGTACTTTCCTCACTGTTAATTAGAGTGACATGCTGATTACACACAGGGGACAGTGGGGCATTGAGGATAGCAGTCCATCTGCAGGAAGTGATGTGTGAGTAATTACCAGTGAAACACATACACACACACACACACACACACACACACACACACACACACACACACACACACACACACACACACACACACA
>JAQQZT010000033.1:20160393-20179395 GCA_030068275.1 Clarias platycephalus | reverse complement strand
GTATTGGTCTTTCACGTGGAATTCCAATAAAATTGATTCATGTTTGTGGCTGTAATGTGACAAAATGTGTAAAAGTTCAAGGGGGCCGAATACATTTGCAAGCCACTGTAGTTACAAGGCAACGAAATGCAGTTAGCATCTAACCAGAAATGCAAGTTACAGTAGCAGTGCAATATAAACATATATACAGATCTATAAAAAATGTATGTGTATACTGTATATATAAAAATATATATATACACATAAATAAATAAAAAATAAAGGCTATGTATGAATTGGATTTACAGAAAAAAAAATATATATATACAGTGTAAAGTGAGCAGAGATGGATAAATTAATGTACTGAATAATTGTAAATTTACAGATATGTCTAAATAAAAATATATGGAATAAAGATATACAGAAGCTATATATAGCTGAATTTACAGTATGTGCAATAATATGAATATATATATGAATAACTTATATGAAAAAATGCAGAGAGTATACCTATACACACATATATACATATTAATATACAGTGTATTATTAGTGTACAGTCTATGTGCAGATTATACAAATGAATCTACAGGGAATATTTACAGAGATATTATTCAAGAATGTTGGGTTATCAGTAAGGAGGTTAGGGGGTTGGTGAAGTGTTCAATAAGGTAACCACTGTGGGGTAAAAACTGTTCCTCATCCTGCTGCTCTTGGCTTTTAGGCATCTGAAGCTTTTTCCAGAGGGAAGGAGAGAAAACAGTTTATATGCAGGGTATGCAGGGTGAGAGGTGTCCTTCACGATGCTACGGGCCCTACGCAGACACCTTTTCTTGTATACTTCCTCAATACCATGAAGTGGGGTACCAATGATGCGCTGGGCGGTTTTCACCACGCTTTGGATGGATTTACAGTCCGAAACAGAGCAGTTACCGTACCAGACTGTAATATAGCTGGTTAGGATGCTCTCTACTGCACAACGGTAGAAATTGTTCATTATGTCCTTAGAAAGGTGAATCTTCCTCAGTAATCTCAGGAAGAAGAGACGCTGGAAAGCTTTCTTGAGGAGACTGTCCTCAGAAATGTGTATCCCCAGGAACTTGAAGTTTGTAACACGTTCGACCATTGTCCCGTTGATGTAGACAGGGGAGTGTGTGTTACCTCTACAATGAGCTCCTTGGTCTTACTGGTGTTCAGGAGCAGGTGATTGTCAGCACACCACTCGACCAAATGCATTACCTCTGCCCCGTAGTTAGTCTCGTCGTTGTCACTGATGAGGCCAATCACTGTTGTGTCATCTGCAAACTTAATTATGGTATTAGAACCATACATAGGACTGCAGTCATGTGTGTACAGTGAAAACAGGAAGGGGCTCAGTACACAGCCTTGTGGAACGCCAGTGTTCAGGATGATGGTTGAGGAGAGAATGTTATTGGATTTAACATTCTGTGGCCTGTTGGTCAGAAAATCCAATATCCAGCTGCATAGAAAGGTGTTGATTCCGAGATCAGCAAGCATCCTAATCAGCCTGGGTGACTGTGTTGAATGCAGAGCTGAAATCCATGAACAGCATTCTTGTATAAGTGTTCTTATTATCCAGGTGAGATAGTACCGTGTGTAGCGTTAGGATCATCTTCAATGATCCTATCCTCACGGTAGGCGAACTGATGAGGGTCCAGTGTGGGTGGTAGGCTTTTCTTGAGGTATGCTAGGACTAACCGCTCAAAGCACTTCATGAGTATGGGTGTAAGTGCAATTGGTCGGTAATCATCAAGGCACATGGGTTTGGAGTGTTTAGGCACAGGCACAATGGAGGTGGATTTAAAGCAAGTAGGCACTGTTGCTTATCACTGCTGTTTTACAATTTTATATCACTAAACAGGTGAAACTGAGGATGTCATGGTGAAAAAACACTCATATCTATCACTCCTGAGAGCCAATACAAGCTCCAAGAAACATTAGACTTGCAATGTGCTTAATTCAGCAAACAAACCAAAAAAAAAAAAAAAAGCACAAAAGCAGTTTGGAATTGTAGATGTGAAATATCTCTCTCTCTCACACACATACACACACACACGTATGGCTGTAGGGTGTTTGACCACTTTTTTTTTTTTCAGAAACATTGTGGGTGTCATCAGAGAAGGGGATTTTTTTTTAAAAGGCAGGAAAACTTAATTTGTAAGAAGAAAAAAGGGAGGGGATGTGTTTTTCCTGTTTTTCTTTTTTTTTTGGGATGTAAACACATTACAGACCTCTGTGACTGTCCAAAATGACCAAAAAAGTCAATTTTGCATAATTGGTCCCCTTTAAATAATCAACATATTCATTCCTGTTCCAGTGAGGAAGAAATAAAAAATCACCTACATGCTGCTACATTAATTTTTTGACATTTGCCCACACACACACACTCAGTAAGTAAACTGTTGAAATATACCCATCTTTAGTGAAAATATCTGATTTTCGAAGAGACTGTCCGATTTTCGAAGAGACAGTCAGAAGGTGGACTGTCCCAGAGACGAATGACTATGAATCTTGAACTACAGATTTCTACTGTTCCAGAATATATATATAATTCAGTTTAAATAAAAGGTAAGACATCAGCAACGTCATGACGTGGTCAGCCTGATTCTTCTAAAAGACATCGTCATGCTGTTTGGAGGTCTGTACAGAGCCTTGTGTAAAATCACAGGCTTAGCTGCATCCTGTGATTGTCCTCATGTGTTTCCTTTGACAGCCTGTTGAGGCTTGCCTTTGGAGATGTCCAGCTGTTGCAGTTGTACAACATGATGGATATGCAGAAGGCGGTGTATAAGCACAGTCTTGTCTTAAAAGGTATCTTGGGATCTGCAGCTTCAAATCAAAGGTGATGTAGCTCAGAATACAAGGGGATTGAATATTGCCAGTACTGCATAGTAGAGAAACAAAGATCTTGTGCTGGCTCCATTCCTTAATTCCTGGGCTAAGGTGGGTATCTGTATCTTTTCCTAATTTCTCTTCCGAATTTAGCACGGTGGCTTAGTGGTTAGTACTGTCACCTTGCACCTTCAGGTTACAGGTTCGATTCCGGCCTCAGGTCTGTGTGCATGGAGTTTGCATGTTCTCCCCATGCTTGGTGGGTTTCTTCCAGGTACTCCGGTTTCCTCCTACAGTTTAGATTAGGAGACATGCCGATTAGGCTAACTGGCATGTGAAAATTAGTGTGTGAATGAGCGTTTGAGTGTGTGTATGTCTGTGCCCTCCAATGGATTATGGCCTGCCCAGGGTGTACCCCGCCTCCTGCCCTAAGTCTTCTGGGATAGGCTCCAAGCCCCCCCGCGACCCTGAATACAGGATAAGCGGTATAGACGATGAGTGAATAAATAAGTGACGGAACAAATGCTTTAATGGGACAGGCTGCAAGGATAAAATAAAAAAATCAGTTGTATGTGTAACAACCTCAGCAGTAACCTCATTTCCCCTTTCATCTGTTGCAACCACTTAGCATTCAGCAACACCAGTATACTAACCACCAGCCTGATGATCATCATCTGCACCTGTTTCTCACTGGTTTATGCCTTAATTTAGATGTTTTTTTAAGCTTGATTTTAGGTATGATTCAGGTCACTGTGTAGCCTAAGAAATTTAAAGCATTGTTCTGAAACTGGCAATATACTGTGAGTGAACTGAAAATGAAAGCCAAAAAATTACCAAAAGCAACATACAAAAAAAGTATTTCAGGAAGCCTAGAGAACTATTCCTCAAGACAACATTAAAAAATACAAGAAAGTCTGGCTCTATGAACGCAAATATAAAGACATGAAAGGTGGCTCAAAACTTTTGCACAGTACTGTATAGTACATGAGTAAATTTATGAAAAGATGACGTCATTGAGGTGCTCTGCAGCTGTAGGTAGCAGTTTTTTAGGGTGAAGCAAGTTAGCAGGCAAAGAACACTGGGAAAAGCTTTTAAACTGGGGAAACCCAAAGGATGTTTTAAGAAATTTTTAGAATGCACACATACACTTGTACCTGGTAGAAAGCTGCAGACAAGTAGCAGTTCATCTTCGTCACTCCCAGCTTAAAGGGGGACATTTGAACATCTTTGTTGTGCTTGATGGCATCAAATGCCTTTGACATGCAAATCTTATACAAGTCCCATTTCATTGTTGTTACTACTGCAACAAGTATGTGCTGGGCCCACACAGTATCCAATAGCTCCTACCTCTTTAAAATCCACTTTGATATGGTCCAGTGAACTTTCTCTTTGATGTGTCGTAGTGTGATGATTTATCTGATACTCTAGGAAGATAAGCAGGTTAAGTATCTCATCAAGTAGGATGATGGGTATAAGAGTTGCTGGTCTACCAGGGGGCTTATTTATTTTCGTCAGTGTAACCATAGAAGCTTCTTCCAATGTTTCTATGGCTTTGTGGCATTGGAAGGACATAATGATTATACAGATGTTGGGCCCTCCCACAACATCTTGTGCATATTTGAAGCGTTCATTCAAGATGTTTACATGACCAGCTGCATGTCCTTTGACACTGTAGTCATGACCTATTGTTTATTGTTTGTGGTCTGTCTTCTCTGATGAAAGTTTAGAGTGGTCTATCGTGATGGTCTGTGAGCTGCATCTACTGCTTTATTGTCTCTGCTTTTCCTTAGTTGCCTTCTGCATTAAGTTGTCTTCTGCATCATGACACATGGTTAGGGGCAGAAGCGTCATAGATTTCAGAGATCTGGCTTCTCTAGAAGTCTTCCTGCAATCACCAATTGTCAAGTAGGCATGGGAAATATCAGGGACTATCCCGATACCGATTTGTATAGCAATTCCATATGTTACGTCATTTTATAAATATCCCATCAGTCCTGATGGGTCGCCTGCTCAATATTAAGCAAGTGGTTATAATGTTTTGGCTAATCTGTGTATATCCAGCAAAGTAAAGTCTGTGTTTTGTTAGATAGGCCAGCACAGCTAGCATTGCAGGAATACTAAGAGAGAGAAGCAGCATGTGATAAGTAGAAAGTTGTCTGAGAATCAAAAATATGAATCATCTATTGAGGTAGCATGAAAGGTGGTGATTTGTTGAAAAGCTGTGGGTTATCTCAACCTTGCCACAAGATATGTCCTTCCCAAATATATATTTTCCAACCTTTTTTTTTTTTTTTTAACTCAGGCTCTTACTGCTTTCTTTACAGAAAATCGTTTAAATATGGCTCCTCAAATTAGTTTCTGCTCTAAAAAAAAAAAAAAAGATTCACTTTTGCTTTGGCATTTAATTGAGTGCCTGCACTGAACACTGAGATTTACATGCACCATTGTTAGCGAATCCCTGATAATCCCAGATTTACATAGGATTTATTCAGCTTTCTTCATTTCAGTTCTGTTATTCTATAAACTTTCAATAAATAAGCACTTCACCATAAGTACAGATGCTTGAGAGATCTAATGCAGCACCTCTGATTTCCTTTTTTCCTTTTGTCACCTTTAAATGCACGTACGCTTCAAACATTAACACCTTTTTAATTATCATTTTCACTATTACACTTAATATGCATGCACGTGCTGCTGCTCATAAAAATGGACCTCAAAAGCATGTGAACAATTTCTTATTATTCAGCTCCTGATCTCAGCTCTCTTGCTGAGATCACCTGCTCCCATCACACTGAGAGCCACTTTTTTTAACCTGGCTCATGTAATTCATGATGGATTGAATAAATTACAGCGTCTGAAAGACAGGGAGGAAATATACTTCAGGAACATTTTACTTGCTCCAGAATAATGTGAGGGTTAGGCAGGATACCGACCATACTCCTATTCTTTCATCCATTTCCTTTAGTTCCTAGTGCAATCACACATTACTTGACTGGCTAAACATACAGCTGGAAGGAAGTGACACTGCTCAGGCTCTGGATAGCAGAACGAGTCTCATTAGAATTGCTGCACACAGGCCAAGCCAAGAGGCGCAAACAGACAAGCTCTGTTTAGCCCTGGGATGAGTGCGTCTCACTGTTCTCTCCTCATCATACAGGTTTCTCTTTCTAAACATGCCAAGTGGGTAATACTGCAATGTTAAACAAAGCTATTACCAAAAAAATTAAAAGTGCACTGCAGTGTTTGTGCATTCACCTTGCTAGTTTTGAGTGAAGGTAAGCAACACGTGAGGGGAAAATTGGAGGAGCCCAGGAGAGCTCATCCCTGTATGAAAAGGCTGTTTGGGTTTTGGGGAAGAGCAGCAGTCAGCATGCAGGCAAAGCTACTGGAATACAAAGTGGGAGGATGTGAGGCTGAAAAGACAGCGGCTCATGTCCAGAGAGAGGCAAGCTCTCCAACACACCTGCTGCTGGAGCTCAAGTTCACACTGCTGTGCAGGGCCCAGGAACCTTCAACTTGCCTTTGAGCTTCTACACCTGTGGAGGCTGCACCAAAAACAACTTTCATACGGTATGCTTCCATCCAAAGTAATAATGCTCTAAAAAGAAACTGGACTGTGCAAGAAAAAAAGGAATGCATGAAAGAAAAAGGTACAAGGTTTCTTGAATGTTTAAACTGTTGTTTAGACCTAACCCAGTTTACAGAAATGCGACTATAATTTCTACTTCTCATTTCCACTCAAAAGAATTTATGTCGTCTGTGAAATTGATATATATAATTAATATATTATTCCCCCACTGTTTATCAGTTTTTTCTTTTGAATAGACAAAGAGAAGATAATATTTATATCTACACTTATATAATATAGCTCAGGCATCACTAATTGGTGGAGTCCAGTCTGGACTAATAGGCAGTTCTATCCGGACACTGAAGCTTTTCTGGTAACTGAGAATTGTTAGTACACCAGTAATCTAGTGCTTTTTGCTCATGCGGAGCTATACGCGTCACTCAACAGAGCCAATCGAGGCGATAGTTTACCATGTACAGTATACACAGACTATGCAGAAGAAACAGTAATGAAAGCCCAACACAGCATGACTTACAGCCTTCAAACATAATTGGACCAATAGATAGATAGATAGATAGATAGATAGATAGATAGATAGATATATATATATATATATATATATATATATATATATATATACATTTTAATTCTTCTTGGAGGAAGTTTACAGCCAGTTGGTCTCATATGTTTCGAAACCGTAGCAATAATAAAAAGCAGAAATGTGAAGCGCCACTATAATACAAAATACGGGTTGACAGAGCAAACATATCCACGGCGGCCCGAGGTGAGAGCTAAGTGTGACAGAGCAACCAGAGTCCTTTTACATTCATTTACAGCATAGCAGTGTGCAAAGATTCATTAAAGATTGATTAAGGATTGCTGTTTGTATTCCATAAAAAAATTCAAAGAAATATAAAGGGCCATCAAAGTTCAAATTGTTAACATATAACATAGTTACTGAAAACTGACAATAAATATTACTGAAATTCTATTAAAAGTTTAAATTGCTTATTTTTTTTATAGATATAGAGATCTGAATCCTAACACAATCATGAAATTTGGAAAATTTTATTGACCAGACCTTTTTCAATTTTAATCAAGGACCCCTGATATAGGTGATGGGTCCATAAATGCATAATGTATTTTAGTACTGTAAGTATGATTTCCATGATTTAAAAAGCATGTCTCTAAGAAAGTTTATTTGCGAAACAAACAAAAGATAATTCTCAATGTCCTCCAAAAAGGTAGTTTTAATTTAAAGGAAGTAAAGGAAATCAATAAGAAGAAAATTAAGCAGGATTAAAAAAAAAAAAAAGAAAAAAAGACAGGCCATGCAGCATTATAGAAATCTGTTAAAAGCAAACATCTTGGAAATGTGGAGGGGCCAGAAGAACATGGTGACTGGTTACACCCAGCTCAGTCACAAATCAGCAGATAGAGTTGTGAATGGATGAATAAGTTAAACCAGCTTTCACAGTGGCTTCCTGTTCAGTCATCATCTTCTGGTCATGACCATATGTTCCTGGATATTTGAAGCTGCTTCCTCTTCCCTTGATGCAACCACTGACTCACACCAATTCCTAACACCTGCTGTTACGCTCCCAATTTCCACATATTAGCACATATTAGCATGTGAGTAGCTGCTACTGCATTTGCTTAAAATCCGGCTTTAAGAACCCATGTCTATCATGTTGCCCCCCAGGTGAGGAAGGAGCTGCAGGCCATAATATCTACCTCCAATTAAACGTATGCAGAAATGGTTGATTTAAAAAAACAACACTGTATGAGATGATCACAATAAAACCTTTGACGCTCTGTGCCATAACAGAGTGAAATCTGTTAGATTACATGATGAAGTTGCATAAACAGAGACAAGCCCTTGCAATTAAAGTAGCAATGTTTTCCCTAAAAGAGGCATGGTTTAAAAGATGAAGAAAAATTGTTGGAGGTTTTTGTCTGGATAAAAAAGGCATTTTTAAGGATTTTAAGGATTGAAGGCTTTTGTGTCTATTAGCATGCATGGCAGCTTTGCAATTTATTGTAGGAGGAAGCGGGCATGTAGAATAGTAACATTACTATTTTACTTATTTTTACCATTTGTATTCTTTTCCTTTCTTGTGTTGTTCTCGTGCTGGTGACATGCTCTGGGGCACTGGTTACACATTGAGAATAAAAAAATAAAAAATCTGACATTGCTAGACACAACGGCACACCACATAATGTGCTCTAAGACTCGTGACCGATGAATTATTTCAGGGTGTGTGATTTTTCTTTGCGATACTACAATCAGGCTGGGAAACCCTGCAGTGTAAAGCCAGCTTAGGCAGGTGATGGTGACTTCAGGAGGCCTATAGCCTTTGTGCCCCTGCTACTATTGATTGTGCGGATATAGAAGTGAAACTGAATAACACTGAAATAATCATAGCTAATCCATGCTGGAGTGTATCGCGGTAACTGCATTAGCAAGATGCCATAAACAATCTCATTAAACCCAGCTGTTGTAGGCATCAGAATGGTATGGTTGAAGACAGACACAATACATTTCTACCTATTATGGCCAACAACACCAATATTGTGTTTGACAGTTTGGCTTAATAAACCTGCACATTCAGGGGAAAAAAGTCAACTTTCTGTGCTGTGCTTAGGTGCCATGAGTGGATCAAATGGTTAAAGCTCAAGGTTCAAGCCCCAGCACCTCCAAGCTGATACTAATGGGTCCTTGAGCAAGGCCCTTAACCTTATCTGCTCCAAGGGCACTGAATCATGGCAGACACAACACTCTACCACTCTGACTGCAACTTCTAATAGGAAGGAATATAGGAAGAAGGAATATAGTAGAAAGAATACATTTCACTGTGCTGTAAAGTACATGTGACAATCATCATCATCATCATCATCATCATCCACCTACCAGAGCAATTAGGTTTGATAGACAAGTTATCTATTCTTAAAGTAGCACAAACTTGCAGTATTACTTGTATTATTTCATTTTCACTGTTATTGTTTAATAAGGTACAATACAGGTTGTCCAAAAACTCCATATATAGGAGAAATCAACACTATTTTGTGCGTGGTATTAATCAACACCTTCTGGCCGATCAGAAACGCTGAGGTATTAATGAAATTTTATAATTAACTGCCTATCAAGAAGAAGAAAAAAAAAATCACAATGTGGAATGTATTGCTGTTTTGTGTAGGTGTGAATTCAGTGCGCGTGTGTGTACATTATATGCATTAGCGGCAATCAGCACTCGAGTGTGAGAAACAGCCAAGGCAGCATCAGCCTGTTGAACAGAGAATGCCTCGTGGTCTTTCATCCTCAAATGAAGCTAATTAAAGCCAGAATGGAAAAGGAAATTTGTGGTGGTGCAATGAAGCTGAAACAGCTCATCCCATATCACCTCACACTGAGTCAGAAGGAGAGCATAAATGCAGTGGAGCAGAATTCAGGAGCAAGTTTAGTGGTGCATGTGGGACAGTTTAATGCCCTAATTTCTTGCAAATAAATAAATAAATAAATAAATAAATAATCATACTACAGCTGATGTAGCTGCTATCAAAAACCATCAAGTATTTAATTTTATATGACACTAAAAACATCTGGATTAAAGTTTTCACATCACCACCACTGCCTGTCTTCACCCAGATGGGCCACCTAGCCCAGAATCTCATGCTTGACATATTTGGCATGGATGTTTGAGTGCCTCCAGTAAAAATATGTCCAGACCAAATCTGTTTTAATTAGCTTCCTCTCTTCCTCTAAGGGCCCTGCAGTTAAGTGGTGCTCCAGTGGTGGAGGGCCAATCCGCTATCAGCATGGAAACAGATTTACTTGATGAGTCGGGATTACAGACGCCAGTTAGGCCGCAGGCGACGCAGCCTACACATGCACGTAACATGCACATTCACATACTGTGTGGAGCTTAAGGGACAAAGACTGCTCATCTTGGATGCTAATGCTTCATATCAACCGCACTGTGTGAAGAATGTTCTATTATGTAGTCAAGGGGAAGGGCTGTTAATACCTAGCTAGCTAACTCACATGTCTAGTACTAAGACAACCATGCATGATTACATAATCTAGCCTAAAGATTTAATGTGCAAAAGGTTCAGTATATTTGTTCATGCAATCCCTAAATTCACCAATATAGCATGTATAGTTGTATAGTTCTATTATCCTAGCAAATGTATTTTAGACAGCTAGCCAAGTATTAAGGAGCACAGCTATACGTATACATACGTAGTTCAAGATTACTATTCGTTTTACATTCGAAAGGTTAAGAAACACAAGCACCAATGAGGTTTTGTTTTCTGAGCATGCAAATGCTCTCTAAACTATTGTCTCCAAAGGCAGGAGAGTGCTGAGTGCAAGTGTGCCATACATTACATGCATCCAAGTCCACTACTATTCTATCTGTACAGTACATATTAACACTAAACATTATGATTCTCCAAACTATGTAATAATCTCTTTTGAACAGTCGATATTGAGATGTTTCTGCTCTGTAAAGCCTTAATAACGGCTCTAATCTGCGGTGCTGTTAATTGGTGATTGTTAATTGGTCTCCTCTGCAGCCAAGGTAGGTCTTGGTTTTACTTTCCTGGATGGTCTTCATTTGAGCCGATTTCATAATGGTGCTTGATGGGTTTTGCAAATGTTCTTGACAGTACTGTTCTTGCAAGAACTATGTAAGAACAGCTGACCTTCATGTCTTAAAATAATAACTGAATGTCGTTGCTGGTGTTAATTAATTACCTAATTCCATATGTGCAAGCTATAGTTTAGATAGTTCATAGTTTAGAAAGCTCCATTATTGTTTTAGAATGTAGAAACTTGTGTCCACTTTTGACTTGTACTGTACGTGCATTCCTTATACCTCGAATGCTTCTTCTTGTTTCAGATGCAAGCACTCTCCGGTGGCGACTAAAAGCACCCTTACATTTCCAACCAGAACCCCTGAGATGGACAGCTGGGGAGACGAGGCACAGTGCGATACAATCACACGTATCTGTTTGCATATGCTCTGTCAGCTCAGACGCAGTCAAAGTGAAACCAAATAAGTAGCCTTCAGCAATATACACACACATACGCATCACCTCCACTTTCACCCTCTCCAAACTCTGGAATCATTTTGAATACTCGCATCAACACAACACAAAGGCAGCGACATGGGTAGAGCTGTAAATGTAAAAAAAGAAATAAATAAATACAGTAAAAACACGATTGGAAAAGAGAATGTCAAAGCACAGTGATCGAGTCACTATTACGCAAATCATTGTCAGTCGCCCTTTGATACTAGGCTAGACTTCCTGGAATAAAAACATAGCCTCGTGATTAAATGCTACACAGCACTGTACGGCACCTTAGTACAAATGCTACTGCTCCATTCAGTTACAGAGCCTCGGCTCTCAGTAAATCTTTCTTGCTCTGTTGAACTGGAGAACTTTCACCCGGGGAAAACTGAACGAACAATCTTCAGTCACATTTTGGTGAAAAAACAAACCGCATCCAGCCTTGTCCCGTCCACACAGCCAGACAGAAGACATCTAAACAATAGGAATATTATTCAGCTTTCTGCTTCTCTATCTCTGATCCTTGGCTAGGTTCCTATTGGAAAATGTAGTGCGCCTAATGTAGTGTGTCGGTGTGGTAAAATAAAAGTAAAAATTAAAAAAGTAGAGAAAGGTATAGTTTCCTGAGAAGCTTCACTAAAATCGCCACTTTAAAGTCCATAAAAAAGACAGAGGCTGGTGAAGGACACAGCTAAATGCCATTCATGAGTCCGTAGAATAGCTAGAAGGACTATAAGCAGATGTGAAAAGTCGAGTGCTATACACTTACCGAAAAAGCCCTTTTAATGCATTTTGTTACACATCTTTTTGAAGAGCCATTTCCAACACTCCTAGTTCATTAGGAGCAAAGCGAGAAGCACCTGCGACCTCAATCTGTTCGAAACGTTCATTTGAAAAGTTATTAAAGACGGAGAAAGTCCTCGCTTTTATTGGTTAGCACATATTATCATGCATTTCACTTTGTTTAATGCACAATTCATGTGCAGTAAAGAGATATTTTGTGTTGGCATGATACATTTATTGCGCTTCCCTGGTTTATGTCCCTTGAAATAAGTTGCTTTATTACTCTGTTTAGAGAGATTCTCCTAATAACCAGTGCAGTACAAAACAAAAGAAAAGAAAAAAAAAACAGAAAAACGCACCATGAACCGCTAGGCGTATTTTATAGCTAACCACTAATGATAGTGCATTTGCTCCTAGATAGGACTTTGGTACACATCTAAATTTGTATGTGCAATATTTATATAAAAAGGGAATGAGCAGGAATAGTGGGAAAAAGTCATCTACATAGTAATGAGGAAGAAAGGTGGCACTAATACGCCACAACAGTCTGCAGATTTAGGTGCAGGCAAACCTCCCTGCCAACACAACGAGGTAAGCCTGCTCTGTCACACATTTTGATATGCCAGTCAGTCTACAGAGGGAGAGATTAAAGGTGTTTAAATTAGTCTGTGAAACAGAAAGAGGCAAGCCAAGTGAACGGAAAGTAGGAAGTACGAAAATTAAGTGAAGGAAGAATGAAAGAGTGACATAGAATGAGCTGATAGAGTTGCTAAATGCCATGCAGTCAGCAGGGGGCAGTGTATGAGGTCTGCTGAGCCCACCAAAGACAGTGCAGAAGAGAATGCAGTGCCACCCGCTGTTCAAAAGCTAATTAGAAGTGCCTCTGGTGAGAGCAGAAACACCTAGGGCGTGGGCTCACACCAGGACACATTTCCCCACTTCAAAGGAGCCTTTCTGGAGAGTCAGCTTTCCACTGATGTTGACAAACAGGGCAGCAAAGCTTGTCTTTCCCTTATGGTTTACTTTTATGAGCCCCCTTCGTTCTTTCACTTCGATCAGAGCAGTCAAGGTCATGTTCAGAGATGCCAGCAGGCCAGTGTGACCCCAGCCACGGAAGCCTTGGGGCTTTTTATATAGCGGAAAACAAATTCTACATCAGCACAGCCTAGGCAATAAAGCAAGAGGTCCGGCATGAGCAGTGTGGTGTGCTGGAGCTTTTATTTTTTTGGTGGATTTTATTGGGTAATTAAAGTTTGAAGAGTGGCCATATGCTCCATGTTACTGACTGTGACTCGGTAACTAAACCTTGACTGGGAACAGGTGAAAGGGAACACTTGCATCCTGTAAGTGCTCTGTGCCATCTGTTACTGAAATCGCTGTTCTAATGGTAGACACTTACTGCTTTATTTTTATCCCAAAGTCAATGCCTTTGAATATATTAAGGGTAAAATGTCTCCAATGGCTCGTAAGACAAAAAGACCTTTGATCACTTACGATAATTTCTACAGATTCCCTGTACATCGCATAATTCACATTTCCATGTACAGATGTGCAGATATCACCTCCGAGCATTCGCTAAGCGGTTAGCAAATTCACCATCGTTTGATTGTTTCAGGCACAGTTTTATCTGGAGGCAAAGATCTGAAAGGAAAAATGGCACAGCACAATGTTGGCCCAGTGATCTGAGCCGCTTTATCTGTTAATGAGTATACCTTGTGCTTTTCTGCTGGTTTCTGACTAAATAATGGTTACAGCACTGAACCATGCATTCCTATCCTAGCAGGGAGCTGTCCCAGTCAACCTCAGCCAGACTGAAGACATTCCAGAAAGGACCTGACTAATCACACTTAGCCCCCACTTAACTCTCCCTTTCTCCAAAGCCGGCCTTTTCTCCATTACGTTGTTCACTAGGATTTCTTCACGGCAAGATAGTGTGGTCTGCCTTCTTGTATGCTGTACAATGGAATTTACACAGACAGATAAAAGGATGGACCCCTTTCTGCACCTTTAAGCTTATTCTCCTGCAGGAAGCGTCTGAGACACTATAAGGGAGCAGCGATAGATATAGAGTTTTATTAGCTACAAAGTGACAAAATGATTACATGTCCCCTTTCTTTTCCAAACCCCAGATAATTCATCTTTCTTTGTACCCTCGCTGATGGCTTTAGACCGCAGTAAACCATGTGCCGGGTTTTTAAAAACAAGCAAAACGAACAATGACTTGCCATGGGGATAATGAAAAAGTCACGTCCTATTGGGAGCCGTATGGCAGATAGTTTAATTACGTTGCCATTTTTAATTGAATAGGAATTAAATTATGTACAGTCTGAGCAATAATGAAATATCTCGAATGCTTTTATCCTAGTTAGTGTTAAACCCAGTCATTTATTACAACCACAGATTTTTTTCCCTTTATTCTCTGGTGGAATAAAACCTTTGATGAAATTTTCATCACAAGAATAACCTTTCAGATCGGAACTCTACCACCAAATAAACAAACAAATACAGAGCTGGTACACATTTCAGGAGGCAATACTACTGAATAAGTTTCAGTCCTCTCTGATCTCCAGCCGGAACACCTTGATACAGACATGTTTCTACTGTACAACATTTACAATAAGGCATAGAGCAAATATCTTTTCATTTTCCTTTTCTCGAAACGTGCGTTCTTAATGGCCAGATCTGTAAATGAGTGTATTTCCATGACCTTCCATCAACAGAGCAGTGAAGGTCATGAAAGTGAAAAGTGGAAACTTGCAAATAGATAGACGTAATACTCATTCTCTATTAAGTAGATGTGATGAAAATATAACAGAGGCATAAGGATGGTTGAAAGCTCTGGTGTACCCCTAGTTTGAGCTAAAATAACAAAGCCTCAGGGACTGTTAAACCGAATTGCTCTTCAACTCACATTAACAGCAAGTCGCTTAATCTGAAGTACAATTTAGAAATATACGTTGTGATCTAACTCTTAACAACTCTCTCTAAGGAAAGGTCATTGGTGTAGTGCAGAAGAAAAAAAATCTACCTAAAAGTCAGGTTAACTGTTGAATAGTTTGACAGCAAAATGAGATTAATTTTAATTTTAATTTTAATTTTTTCAAATGAAGCCAGGAGTACTGCAAACTGATAGAAAAAAAATTATGGCATGTTTTCTTTGAGTTACAAAGGTGTTAAAAAGCAAAAAAAAAAAAACCAATTTTAAGCTAGAATTCCATCTCCCACTGTTTTGTCACCGTGCACAAATCAGCCTACGACCAACCAGGGCTAGTGAGCCGAGCAATTGGGAAGTAGGAAAAGAGTCACATCCCTTGGAAGTGAAACAGAAGTTTGCACTACAAAACTAATTTACCACAGTGATTATAACTTCGTTAAGTATATCACATGGTGTTCACACAACATCCAAATATTTTTTCAGATCATGGATCATGGATTTTCAGCATCAGATCGTTGCAACATTAAGCAACATGTACTTGTACTCCATTAATGCTGAAGTGATTGCAATCGCAGCAACAAAGTGTAAATGTCCATTTTCTTGGCTTCAACATTCTCCAAAATTCCACTTAATGCACTAGGGGCAGCCACTGCTTTGCACAGCTCATAGTTTTGCTTTACTGATCACTTGATGGAAAGAAGCGATGCTATTAACTTGTTAGGACATGTCGGCTTTTGATTAAAAATGTAGACAAACTTGTGTGCCAGTGAAATAATTTGACAAAATGAGTAAACGTCCAAAAGTGGGGCTTAATGTTTTTATTTTTATTTTTATTGCAATTGTAATCATTTATTTCTCTTTGCTTTGTTGTTAGTCTTTTGGCTGCTCCCGCTACAGGATCGCCACAGCGGACCATCCGATCCACACATCAACTTGGCCCTTTCTGACGTAACCCTCCCATTTTATCCGTGCTTGGGGCCGGCTGGCGTTGGGGAATCGAACGCAGGCCTTACGCATGGTAGGCGAAAAACCCATTGCTTTCGTTTCCCTAATTCTTTCTCTTTATTCAGGATGCTAAAACAAATTATTCACACTGAGTACTTGACCTGTCTGCAATGTCAGACCTAGACATAATTTAACAGGTACAGAACAGTTTAAATCAAACTTCCTAATCAGACGTGACTTGAGAACTTCCTACAATATAGTTTATCCAATTACAAAGTGCCAATGTGGTTTCTAACCTTATCCCACATACCTCAGAGTAACTCAGGTGGAATCTGAATTTCTCTGGCTATTACAGCATGCTCTCAAACCTGTCGCTGTGCATTAAACCCACTGCCATCACAAAACCTGCTAAAGGCCGTTTCTACATAAAACAGCACTCCCTTTAACAGCACTAAACCGAGTCATGAACTGCTTATTTCACTAAAACAGATGCATTACATTTGGTAGTACATTTAAATCACTCAACTTCATGGGTCCAATCTAATTCTGAGCATTCAGGTGCAGTCGCAGTTTGTTATGGTGAAAATGTGGCTGATCGTGTGCTGAGGTTAGAATGTATTAAAATTATTAAAATGCTTTTTCATTTCATCCCCTTTCATCAATATTTTAGAGTATGCTAAGAGACAATTAACAACTTGTGCAACTAGTAAAGTGGAAGAGGCTGTCATCACCTCAGCTTAAAATCTGTATGTAAGTCATTATTCCGCTGAGAGATGCTCAATACATCAGTGAAAGCAGAAGTTCACATACTAATTATTACATATGTAGCTTAAGCCTGGGAAACGTACAAGGAATATTCTAGTGGTATAACACTGACATTAAAAACTGTGTTCTTTTCTATGGGGCACATTAATGTTGTATGATGTTAGGTTTCCCTCCCAGGATCCTTTTTCCTTGCAGAGATAATATAATCAGCCATTATCTGAAGCATAAAATAATCAACAGAATATGCGATCTACAGTACAGTAATTGGAAGGCTATCCCTTCATACTGCCTTCAATAACGGTTTCTGTGCTTTATTCGTGTTGTCTCCAAACTGCAAGTGAAAAATAATTGCTCAGAATACCCTCTACAATAATCAGAAAAATCAGTATGCCAGTCCACTAAATGTTACTGTCCACAACGTTCCCAATGAATACGCATGATGTTTGTCCAGCTTAGACCAGATTGGGATGTAATTTGACTATTTGGAATTATGCAAAATGTAGAATTTAAATTTCAATCAGAATTTCCATATGGAATGTAGTGGTGCAACAGACCATTGTTGCTCCATGATCCATTTATGTTTCTCCCCATAATTTGAAAGTTTAACGTGTGTGTGAAATAAAGTTTCACTGCTGCTATACCATGTTATACTTCATTTATGAATGTAATTTGAGAAAAACTTAATTCTTTTTTTTTTTTTTTGGAAAACTGTCACTTTTTAATTTTTTTTGAAAAACCTAAGCACTTTTTTTTTTTTTTTTAAAGCCCAAATAACATCAGTACTAGTCACTCATACTATAGTGAGTTGTTGAGACATATGTGAGTTTGATTTCCGGGTGATTCTTTAGTCTACCGCAACTGGGGTCCTGGAGAAAGCTGATTGGCTGAGCTCGCCCATGAGGGATGGGAGGCACTCTGCACTATCACATCAATTGTGGCTCAAGCCAATCATAGGCAAGCAAAAGGAGCGAATAGCGCTGTCCTCTGAATATGTTACACAGCTCCCAACAGTGTGTGAGCCAGCAGTTTGAAAAGATGCGTTTGGCTGGCCTGGCTCGGAGAAAAGACATGATTGCCTTCTGCCTTCCCTGACTGGTTTGTTAATAATAATAATAATAATAATAGTAATAATAATAATAATACAGTAAGCCCCTGACTTACAAACAAGTTTGGCTTCAGGAGCACGTTCATAAGTCGGATTCGTTCATAAATCCGAAAAGGTGAGTCTTGCGCACCTTTAACGCAAATGTACAATGTATAGCATAAAAAAAAAAAAAAACACAGGTTTGGTGTTTGGGTTCGCATTATACTCTCGCGAGACTGCACCTCCAAATTGCGAGGGGAACCGAAGTGATGCAGCGGGGTCAGATGACCTTGTATATACAAAGCCCGGGAAGACTTTGGGGGGAGGACGGCCGCTATATGGTGTTTACTGCACGCTTGAACCTCATTTTGTCTCAGAGCTGTATTGAACTGTGAACTCTGTTTTGTTCAAGATTTTCCAAAATAAGGATTATTTACCACTGGGAAAGTTTTATACAGTAGGACAGCGCTTTTCCATCAGCATGCTCCTGGACTGATTCATTGAAATCGGTGAAGCCGACTCATTTCTCTCGCACCCCCCCCACACACACACACACACACACACACACACTTACTGGTGGCTAAATCATGGATGAAAATGACTTCTCATATTCCGAGAACCAATCTTTTATAACCTGTAATAACAGAATATTGAAAAAATTTATCCCATCAGAACAAAAACACATTTATGGGATAAGTTGATGGAATAATTTGGTCAGGTAGTCTTAGGTAAAGCTTAATTTGATTGAAACATATAATGTTCGTGTGACTAAACATGAAGAATCCCAGATCATAACACTGCTTTAAGAGGCTGGTAAAGTAGGCACTATGCATTACAGCTGCAACACTTCATGCTCTTCCATTTTGTGTATGTCTGCATTTGTGGCCGTTTTCACTTTCTGATGTTTGTACATCATCTGAGCGAGCTTACTCACTAGATAAGGCATTTAGAATCATGAATGATGTTAACCAGTTAGCGATCAGTGTTGGGTGTAACGTGTTACAAAGTTAGAGTACT
>JAQQZT010000033.1:20148219-20160348 GCA_030068275.1 Clarias platycephalus | reverse complement strand
AGGCATTTAGAATCATGAATGATGTTAACCAGTTAGCGATCAGTGTTGGGTGTAACGTGTTACAAAGTTAGAGTACTGTGTGTGTGTGTGTGTGTGTGTGTGTGAAAGTCGTCTTACAAGTCCCATCCCCGAAAACCCGCCCACCTCTGTTATTCCTGCTGTTATACCCCTATCTCACCTATGCGGGTTTGACTATGCGAAGACCGACGCGTGGAAAGATGGAAGCCTAATCACAGCGCCAAAACTCGCGGTGAATCATGATGAACCGTACTTATGGCCAAGAAAGCACGTAGGTGAGATGGGGGTATTAGTAGTTAACAGATTTGGGGCCAAACTTCGCTGAGTGATGATGGTAGAATAATTATAAAGGTCGTGACTAAGACAACATGCATGAGGAATCACAAAGGAGTTTTCATTATCTGTAATGGAAAAGTACTCTAACTAGTTACTTTTATCAGAAAGTAAAGCAGTAATGTAACTGATTACTTTTTAAAAACAGTAATTTTGTAATGTAATTAGTTACTTTAAAAAGTAACGTCCCCCAACACCGTTAGCGATAATAAAGCAGAATTCACACAGTAGCCAAAGTCATAGTTTTTGTCAGTCATTTGTATAATGTAATGTTATTTACTACTGATAACATTCCATCAGATTTGCTACAAGAAAAAACACATGTGAATGTAAACATGTTTATACAAAAGCCATCTAACATTTGACTGTGGACACAGAGCAGTGAATGCAGTTTGTTTGTTTTATTAGATTAACCTGCTTCCTGTTTTCACTGGGCATGATAAGGCATGGTGAATATTCTGCCCTGGATCACACATTTTTGCCACTGTTTTTACATTTTTTTCATTTACTGGTCCATAGAGCTCTGTGCCATCTGTTGTTGTGTAGCTTCTATAAAAGAGGCTAGTGGCGGGGTGACAGGGACACCTGGGGCTCTTGTAAAGTGTCCAGGCCTTTTCCGGGGGGGTTGTCACCAGCACAGTGTTGCCACTGTCAGGCCCTTTCCTGTTCTGGCATGCAGGCCAAAGTCACCCTTTATCTAGAGGTGACCCCCTCTTGCAGAAGTTATGAATCACTCTCTTAATCTGGCCAGACACTGAGTCCTTCCACAAATGGAGAGGTGGACTCCTGCGCCGTGTCATCCACTAACAGATGGCATAAATCTTACTCTTAAACGCCGCATTAAGTATTAATCATTCTCAGCCGTGTTGCTGTCATGGTAGCCTGCGAAAAAAAGCTGTGGGCGTGCAAAGTGTGATTAATAGACTTAGAGCTCTGCAAAGCCATGTTCTTGGCCTCCCACTACCGCAACAACGGTCCAAAGAGGAAGCTGACCTCTGAGAGGTAGACAGATGGATCATTCTGGGTAATTAGCCGTGTGAACATTCTCCTGTTCATTGAGAGACGGGCTCCTGGAGTCATGTTGCAGACAAGACGGCACTCCCGAATATGACTAGAGAGAATAGAGAGGCTTTGTAATCAGAGTCTGAAATGCTTGTGAGTTACTGATTTTCTGATTGAGTTACTGGTTGTGAGTTACTGAATGCTTGTGAGTTAGTGGTTTGATCGGGAAAAAAGTACCTTTTATTTTTTCAAACATTGTGCTTATTTTTTTTTTTTTTGCATATTGCCGCTAAGTGATGCTCAGTCTAAAAAGAACCCCCAGTGGTTTTCCTGCTGTTAGGCAGATAATTAATGCTAGGATGTCTTCAGTCATGGTTGGATGTGCAGCCCATTTTGGCACTACTTATCAACTTACTGTCAGAGCCTAGCTACACTGAGCAAGAGGAATGTAATTTTTTTATTTCAGAGTTGAGTTTTTCACAGTTTTTCAAGTAATTTTACAGAGATTTGTGCTGATTAACTAAATAGTGGTTTTGTCCCCTACAGCATGCAAAAGGCACAAGGATGAAGCTGAAAATGTTTTTCCTTGGACAAATAAAATCAAAGTTTCCATTTGCTAATAACTATGTGACACAGTATGCTAATTATTGCATGAAGGGGTAGAGTGTTTAATTTCTGCCTGTCAAGTTGGCATTATATATTAAATAAAGGACAAGGAACATTTGCCAACATGAATCATATAAAGAAAAGGCAGCTGTGTTAATGACAAATATAAGTCGCTCTGGATTACAGTGTCTGCCAAATGCCTAAAACTAAATGTAAATGTAAATGTATGGATGTCCAGGCGGATGAACATCTTGCTTTTAGAAGTGATATGGGCTGGTGGGCTGGCGTGGTTATTAACTAACCTTGGGGGTTGGAGTTCTGCACTACAGATTAGTCTGAATTCTAGTGTTGCCAAGTTGTCACTGAACCTTACCCTCACTGATTCAATCAAACCTGAAAGGAACTTACAGAAACCTTGTAGCGGTCAGAACAATTGCCCAAGGAATTGGTGGTGACGTCTATGGGTCACTTGCAATTATGAATGCAGATGTGAAACTTTAAGATAAGTACAATCTGAGCAAAAAATCTGAAATGTGTGATAAAGCTTGTAATATGTCTATAGCCTTTGTTACTTTCCAAACTAGTGTGTTTGTGGGTATATCCTATTCCTATGCTCTGATGTTAATGTGAAATGAGTGGACAGTGTGGCAAAGCCATCCTCAGCATGTTGCTTATCCCTGTGCCTCCTTAGACAATGAGATGAAAACCACCAGACATAATTACGTTGTCTGAGTGAATCAGCGGAGAGACGCCTTCATCCCCAGCGAAGCGCCAAAGCCAGACATCTACACGTTTCCTCCCGAGTGCCATTACTGAAATCAAGCCATGCTCTGTCAGATCCACTGTTGCTGGATGTATTGGGGTTTGTGATCTGTTAAACAAGTTAAAGCCTTTTTTCCCGATTCTGTTTGTCTTTTTTTCCCCAGGAATTGCTGATGACATTTTACCTTCTGAAAAAAAAAAAAAGTGCTAGAAATCTGAGACTGTTGTCAGGTCTGACTGTGTTTCTTTCAGTGTTATAATGGGAGCCTTGAGACATTTTTTATTAAACCTTATGATTTTATGGTAGCCTGAGTAATCCCGTCTACTGTAGGTGCACTCATGGAAGGGTCGAGTTCAAATTATATTTTTGACATTCGATTTGTTGAGATTTACATGAATAAACCAATGGAAATATGAAATAAAACACATTAAGTATACATAAAAGCTGTGCTAGGTACAGATCGGCTGGTTTTGGGTTTGATTTCTAGGAAGTGAGGAAAAAGATCACTTGTTAAGTTGAGTGTCTTAAAACTGGGGAAAAGCACCAGACATGTTTTCACACTATACAATCAAGTCTTTACTGACACATCAATTTAGACAGAATATGTATTTATATGCACACACACAGAAAATCTAAATTACAAACATGACAAAAAGTAGACCCATCCAAATAGGCCTAGTGTCTTGGCTGTAGATATTGCTCTAAATTTTATGTCTCTTTTACCTAATAATTGGTTTCAATTGTAATAGTCATATAATTTACAATCCAAACCACAATTTCAAATTTTTTTCTAAATAACCACGTCTATAATAGACATACTGTATAATAGAAGCAACAGCTATGAATACATAACCATAGACCATGGAAAAAGACAGAGCCCTGGCAGGTTTTTGTTTGTCTAGCAGAATCCTAACAGGAAGGGATGAGGGTTGTAATATGAGATAGTTCCAGGTGTTTGTCTAGACCTGTTTATATCAGCACTCTCTAAGCCAACCTGGAACATCATGGTTAAATTCAAGGCCTGGTGAAAGCTTCACAAACAATGACTGTCCTCTGTCACTGCCCCAGAGAAGTGGCAACTTTAACCTTTAAAAGAAAGCTTTGAAAGGAAGAAAAATAAGAGTTTTGACATGTGCGAAGGGTGAAATAAAGTGTGTTAAACCTAATGAAAATTCTGTCTTACATCTATGCCCTTAATGTAGGCAAGTCTGATACTAGATCTAAAGCTTAAGATTAAATCAAATTTGTAAAGACTCTAAAAAAAAATGCATTGATAAAATGAGTAATAAAGCTGAGTTTACTTCCTTTAAGCCAAACTAGTATTAATCGATGTAGCACAAACAAGGCTGCTTGCTACAAACATAAATCTTCAGGAACACTTGCAGTCATAGACAAATATTCAAAAAGCAAAAAAAAAAAAAAAAAAAAAAAAGTTGTTTGGAGAGGCAAAATATTTTTGAGCAGAAAAGCCAAGTAATTAATCAAATGTTTTCATTTATTTAGAAATGATTTGCAGATGACTTGGGGGGAGGTGGGGAACGCGTCTTCTTCACGGATGAATAGAACAAGACGCGTTTCAGTCTGATGTGCTAAATCTAGAAGGAAGAAAACAAGCCAAAATAGCTGCTCTACTCTCAAGCTGCATTCGTTAGCAGCACTTGTGCTTCCTGATTAAAATTACACAGTATTAATCCTCTTTTTTAAGCTGCATCGAAGACGGTGGCCATGAGAATGAAACATAAAACTGAAACATTGCAGATTGAGAGAAAGAAAAAGAAATGAGCCCATGTCTATTTATAGGGACATCTAGCACCGGTATGAGCTGTGAAGAAGAACAAAAGCCTAAAGAAACAGCGTTACTGGAAAGAGACATGAGCATCCAGATAGCACACTGTACAACATGTTGAAACAAGCTGCTGATAGCTGAGAACTCTTGGTAGTTTGTAAGGCATGTATTGTTTTAGAGTTTTGATTATTATTATTATTATTAAGATCATGTCACAAAAATAATCACATGTAATAATCATAATCATAATCATAAAAAACTAGAATTACCACAGTTGTGTGCCTCTATCAAAAAGGTGAAGTTGGAGTTTCCATGCATGTGTATGCATATATGTACAGTAGTGAAGACTTGAAGGAAGGAACATAAGATGTTTGAAGTGTATTTTTGAAGGAAGTGAAGAGGATTTGGCATAGAGTCCAAATGAATAACAAATGGACTGGAGTCACAACAGCTTGAAGAGGAAGGGACAGAGTAAACTGTTCTTCTTGATAAGAATGTGATCCTTTGATATGTGCAACAGGCACCTATACTGTAGATCTTCTGTCATGCTGTAGTAGTGTTCTGTTCTTTTTGGGGGTCTCAGGAAGCTTTTAAGGAAGGCTAGCTAGGTGAGCAGGTTAGAAGTGGACAGGGTGGAGCCAGTGGTGGACAGGCCAGCGAGAGATACAGTACAAACTCTTGTATAAACTTTGTCTGCCACTCTGGGGACAATGATACTCTCAGTATCTACAGTACAGTATATATAATTGAGCATTTTCAGTGAATGCCAAAGTCTAAAAACACCTGTATATGTGAGGTTCATTGTCCTCCAAGACAATGACCACAAACATACTGTAGTTATAAACTGTGTAGCACGACCAAAGAAGAAGAAGAACTTCTGCAGTATGTCTTTGTCCCTAATCGCCAGATTCAAATTCAGTGTTGGTATTGGGATTTTGGTACCCACTGTATATATTGAAAATTATATACACTGTATTATGTCCCATCATATTTCTTAGTGTACAGTATAGATAATCTATGGCATGTTATTGTACTGCAGTATTTACTGCAGTACCATCCAAAACATAAGAAAAATCATCTGAACATCTTAGTAGTAAAAGTTTTTTAGGTTTTACTTATTTTTGGATTAATTTTTATTACATAAAAATATTTTTTTTTTAAAGTAAATAAATAATAGCATGATGAAAAAATATATGTTATATGCTGTTGCTTCTCTGAGGTTGTATTTGCCTAATACTGAGACCTGATATGATCAGAGGATTTTTATTATGTTTTTACCCCAAAAAACTAAGAATTATGATACATACATTTTATTTTAATACAAACAGTATTCAATAAATGGTATTAATACTTAATCATAAGTATTGTTTTTTTTACTTGTTCATTTTATTTTATAATAATATTATTATCGGATGATAATAATAATATATAATCGGAGTACACAGTTAAATTTACTGGAGTTTTTGGGCCCACTGCTGTTGATAATGTCCATCAATTTACTTCTTATTTGCTCTTGTATGGTGCTTACTTGTAATCATATTTTAGTTTCATATACTTAGTTGTCAGTTCATCCAAGTGGACATTTGAGGCAATTTTAAAGGCACTCTTGTGATATTGCATTCACAGGAATGGGACAGACGGACTGGGATGGACATGATCTTTGATCTTTGACCATCAAAATGTAATTGGCTTATTCTCGAGACTAATTTTAGCAAAATTCCCTGAAGGCATTCCTGAGATATTGCATTCACAAGAATGCAAAGGACGAAAGAACACAGTGACCTTGACCTTTGACACCCAAAATCTAATCATCCTTCTAGTGAAGTGGACCTGCTGTATGTGCCAATTTTGTATTAATTCTCTCAAGGAGTTCCTGAGATTTCACAATCATAAAATAGGATGTATGGACAGGCAGACAACCTGAAATAATGCAGAAAAAATGGGCAAGTAAAGATTTGTTTTTCTTTGACAATAGGCAAATTGGCATGGCTAGACGAGTGGGTCAGATCAACTCCAAAACAGCAACTCTTGTAGAATCTTCCCTGTCTATCAGTTTGGTCCAAGTAAGGAAAACTGGTGAACCGGTGACAGGGTCAAGAGTGGCCAAGAGTCACTCATGCGAGTAAAGAGGAAAGGCTGTCCCATGTAGTCTGATCCAATAGAAGAACTCGAATTAGTTAAAATTGCTGAAAAAAGTTCAAGCTGGTTCTCATTGAAAAGTCTCATAACACACAGTGCATCACAGTTTAAGACAAGATAAAATAAACATTGTTACTGACCAAAGACATCCCTTCATGGAAATGGTGTTCACTGATGGCAGTGGCCTCTTTTAGCACGATAATGCACTGTACCACTCTGCAAAATGTTTCAAGAAACATTTGAGGAACACAACAATAAGTTCAGCCTCAAAACTCCAGAGATCTCAATCCACCTCACATCTTCCTCACCTCACAGCTTACAGGACTCAGTCGATCTGCTACTGATGGCTTGGTGCCAGACAGCACAAATCACACTCAGACATGGCTGATTGGTGTAATTTCTTTTCACTAAAAACCAACACCCAAACATGTTCCAGCATGACAATACCCCTGTGAACAAAGTGAGGCCCATGAAGACACGGTTAACTAAGACTGCAGGTGAAGAACGTGAGTGGCATGCAAAGAGCCCAAAAGCCACTGATTAGCTTCAGGATGAACTGAAACCTCAGGCCTTCTTACTTGACATCATGCCTGACCTCACTAAGGCTCTCTTGGCAGAATGAGCAAATCCCCACAGCTCCAAGATTGAGTGGAAAGCCTTTCTAGCAAAGTAGAAGCTATTATAACAGGAAAGGACAACTATATCTGTAATATAATTTTTCAAAAGCAAATATGAGCTTGAAAGCAGAGTAAGGTATTTGGACAGTCAGTTATGCTACACCAAATATTTTTAATATATGGGGCACTGGTTCAGAGGGCTAAGGCACTAATGAGTTACTAATCGGAAGGTCGGCGGTTCGAGCCACAGCTCCACCAGGTTGGCATTGTTGGGCCCTTGCGCGAGGCCCCTTAACCCTGTTTGCTTCAGAGATGCTGACCCTGTGCTCTGACCCAAATTACGCTGAGATATGTGTAGGAAGAATTTCACTGTGCAGTAATGTATATGTGACAAATAATGGTTTAATTGAAATAAAGTGGCTAAGTAATAAATAAAATACAAACAATTATGGTGTTGAAATTAGCTTTCGGTACTAGAATACCAAAAAATATTCTAGCAGAAGTAGCTAAAGTAGCATGCTCGGATCATGACAAAATGATTCCTCATGATTCCAGAACCACTGTTTCTCAATTTGGATCCTCCTGGAGTACCATCAGGGAAGATAAAATGCATTGATGTGATACCCTGGTCATTCAATACAGTACATTCAGGTTGTCAGCTGACTGTTATTGCCACATAACGTTACCGAGTCTTGAACTGACAAATGAAGCAACTTCAGATCATAACAGCAAATTTAAGCCTTTGTTCACAATAGCCACACTAACAAGGGGTTTTCTTATGGACACACAGATGTTTGGCCCAATCTCGTGAGTTCTCACCTTGTCACCTTGTGTGAGAACTGATGGAAATATCACATAGGGTATAAAAATGGTCTTATTTTTCACTGTTAAACATAGCTGTGATCCTACTGTCAATTCACAACGCTATTAAGTGATCTCCATTCGTGAATTTTTTTTCTTTGCTACGCACACACACACACACACACACACACACACACACACACTCTGCCTGATGTAGATCAATAATTTTACCCTTCTAACCTCTTTTTGACTCAGCTCTTAGTTTGATTGTGTGTGTCTATCAGGAATGTTTTAGTTTGCCGGTAATTATAATTACTAATCCTGACTGTTTTGTTGCCATAAGGGTTGAGTACTAAGTCTTAACATAATGTACATACAGTACAGTGGGGCAATAAAGTATTTAGTCAGCCACCAAATGTGCAGGTTCTCTCATTTGCAGGGCAGTGTTGGCTCAGTCGGTTAAGGCTGTGGGTTACTGATCGGAAGGTCAGGGGTTCGAGCCCCAGCATCGCCAAGTTGCCACTGTTGAGCCCTTGAACAAGGCCCTTAACCCTATCTGCTCCAGGGGCGCTGTAAGCTGGCTGACCCCAGTTTCCTCTTTGGGGTATGTGAAAAATAATTTCACTGTGCTGTAAAGTACATGTGACAAATAATTGAATATTCTATTCTTAAAAAGATGAGAGAGGCCTGTAATTTTCATTATAGGTATACCTCAACTATGAGAGACAAAATAAAAAATCCAGAAAATCACGTTGTAGAATTTATTTGTAAATTACGGTGGAAAATACTGTAAGTATTTTGATGAATAAAAAAAATAATAATCTCAGTACTTTGTTATATACCCTTTGTTGGCAATGACAAAGGTCAAATGTTTTCTGTAAGTCTTCACAAGGTTTTCACACACTGTTGCTGGTATTTTGGCCCATTTAGATGTCCCACTGTGTGTGTATATATATATATACAGTATATACATATAATAATATATTATAGAATGTAATGTATGTATTACATTATATATTATATTATATTTATATATCTAATTATATACATATAGGTACATAAATTTTTTCACTTTGAGAATTATTAGACCACAGGTCTTCTTGTCACCCAACTACTACAGAGCACAGTCATGGGTTTGCCTATCCTTTTAAAAGAAAAAAGGCATCTACTATTATATTTAAAAGCAAACTATTTTTATAAAAACCATCAGAATAATTCTGCACAGCTATTTGACATGGCACTATGTGTTCCTTATTTCCCTCTCTAAAATGTAAGCTAATTAGCATAGCGAATTTGCCCAGCTGAGCAAGGAAACCATCTCGGCTACATAATGAGTGGAACAGGCCCTGGCAATTACATTAAGCCCAGCACTGATTGAGAAATAAACAAACACCTCCGCAACACCCCGTTACTCTGCCCCACCTCCTCCACCCTAACAAAGCTCCTCACACACTCACACCCACAAATACGCTTTTAAACCACTTCCACCCAGCTGTGCAAGTGTCACAATAAGTCGCACCAAGGACCAGTCGAAGCTGTTCAACTTCCACACATTGCTCTGACATTCTAACATTCCATCTTCAAATCATCCTCATCTTTTTCTTGCTGTAAAGCATCTTTGTGACGACGTCCATTGTTACTTTATGTGCTGTGCAAATACATTTGAATTGAACTGAATTTAAGCAAAGACACTTTACAGATCACTTTGGAGACAAGCGTGAGGCAGAACACATTTTTGTCTCATATGAAGAAAGAGCATGTCTGATGATTGAGCTATTCACCTAAAGCAGTAAAAACATCAACCATATGTCAACCAAAATGACAAAACTAAAATCATCCGTAGACACAAAACAACAAAACATCATCCGTAGAGCCAAAACAAAATGAAGAAAGAGACGCAAACCCAAAACGATAAAAAAGATATCAGCCCTAGGGACAAAACACCAAATAACATACGAAAAACAACAAGTACAATAGCAAAAACATCATCTATAGGGACAAAACAACAAAACATGAATGCCATATGGGCAAAACATCAAAAGAAACAGCAGCCCCCCCCTCCCCATATTCAAAAATATCTCTGATGCTCATGCTTATAATTTGCTCAGCAGCTCATAAGTTCCTAGTTATATAACTGTACTTTCTGAGTATATACTGTACATTTGTAGGAGATTAATTATTATAATCATATTATATGGTGTCACCCAGATGACAATGGGATCCATTTTAAGTATAGTTTCTCTAAAAAAAAATTTTCCTCAAGCAGTTTTTCCTAATTATTAGCCATAGTCCCAAAAAATTAAAAAGACAAAAAATAAATACTGTATTAGCCAAAAGAGTAAGACCCAAAACAAAAAAATATGATCACAAAAACACATGATCATGAGCCACAAACCCACAACAACTGCCAATAAATGTTCAATAAAAAACATCATCTACAGATATAGATCATCAAAGAACATCAGCACTGTTCCCAAAACAACAACAAAAAAAAATATTTTGGTATGGTAAAAAATGCCATGGAGCCCCAAACTACAAAAAACATCAGCTGTCGCCCAAAAGCAGAGTGCCCATCTCCCAAAAGAATAAGAAACACCAAGGCAGGCAGAACATACAGGCTTTAATGTTAAGAGCTGCCGTCCACAGCACTAAACAGTCCCACAGGTCATATCTCTTTCACAGAGACAAACCTGTTAAATAAAAGAAAGCTGTTCTTACTGCAGCTCTTTCAAAATCCATGAGGAGCCACTGCACACTCTGCAGACATTTCCCATCTGTCAATCATACGTAGGATCCTTGAAGCTCTGGGATGCAAGTGTGAGAACATGCCTACTACATCACTTTATTTCATCACTTGTTAAACAGGATTTTCCAAAATGTTGAACCTTTGATGAAAAATCGGTACTTGTAGACATCCTTCACCTTCGTAAAACATTTTCAGAACAGTCACGTACTGATTCTCGACTATACCTAAATTTAGTCGAGAATCTAAATCCCTTCTGTAGTCCTAGACACACTTGAGAAAACAGTTCATAAAGCGACATGATAAACTATATCTACCAACTTTATGATGCGTGTTCAGTTAATTTCCTGAATCAGCGCCAGGGCGCTGGATGTTCGGGTGAGCAGGGAGAGAGGCAGTGAAGGACAAGAGGCGAGAAGGTAATAACACAGAGTGATGCAGCAGCCTGGTGGATCAATAGGAGACAAGCGCCTCTCTTAATAAGCCATTGATGGAGGCTGTGAATGTGGAGGACTCCCTGGTGTGCTGCAGAGGTCCAGCATGGCAAGAACGATATTGACTCGCCTGATTCATTCCACAAGCTGTAGAAATACAACTTCCTAAGCCAGACGGTGGTCAGAGGGCAGAAGATAACTTAAAGCTGTCGCTGATGAGAATAAGAACACCGACCTCAACACATTGTATTTGTCACTGTGCTAATAGAAAAACTGATACCATCAACAGGCCCAAAAAAACATCCTCATTTGATTTGACTCTTAGTACAATTACTTCCCATAGGCTGGGAAATGGTTTTGAGCAAACTGCCATTTTAAGGATTTTTTGTTTTGTTTTACTTCACGGTGTACAAATGTTCCATATAAAAACCTGCTAAGGCACTCAACTAGGGCGAAAAACGATTCATCGTGTAACTCGAGTAATTCGATTATAAAAAATGATCGAGGCAAAATCTTCTGCCTCGAAGCTTCTTTTAATTAAATTTAAAAGCTTGCATTATGTTTTTGCGCAATTTCTTGTTGACGGCGCGCTTTTGACAAAATGCGCTTCCGGATGCAAGCCGCCAGTAAACACCAACGAAGAAGAAGCGCTTACAGTACGTCACCCAAAAAGCGGAAGGAGACGCAGAGTTACAGTAGCTGTGTATTAACTTGATGGAGCATCCTGTTGCGGGCTGCAAAATGGAACAAAGCGATAAAATTATCAGCGAGCCAAGAGATGAAGAAACCAGTAAAATTGTCAGTAAAGGGTTATATGTTATGCCTGAGCTGTAGATTTTGAAACTTTTAGTTCTGAAAGTTTAGTTGTACACCTTAGTGTTTTTGTA
>JAQQZT010000033.1:20086827-20108135 GCA_030068275.1 Clarias platycephalus | reverse complement strand
GCGGGCTTCTCTGGGCCCCCTCTCAGTCATGGGCCCCGAGAATCGTCATCCTTTACCCCCCCTTTACGGCGCCCCTGTATAGTGGTGGCCAAAAGTATTAAGCAGACCTGGGTCATCTCCAGACCTAAACCCAATAGAAAACTGTTGGACAATGGTGTGGAAGGCAATAGCAGGCGAGAAAACGTCTTCTGTACATGACCTTTAGGAAGCAATCAAGCAGGAATGGATTGAGTCAGTGACACCAGAATGCTGCAGACATTTTTTTTACTCTATGCCCAGCCGGATCCAGCAGGTTTTAAAGAATAAAGGAGTGCGTACAGTATGTTGATTAATAATTGTTTTATAGCAATTTAACTGCATAAAATAACAAATTACCTTGCTTGTAATTTTTTTTAAATAAAATTTGAGAATGTCATTAATACATTGAATTTCACTTATGTCTCAATATTTTGCCACTACTGCACCTGCACATTTCAAACATTTAATAACAAATGAATTGCCCTTTATTTTCTATTATAAGTAAGTTTTAAGAAAACTAAAGTAAGGTTTTCTATTCTTTTTAATACAGGCAAACATGTCGCAATCATTGTATGTTGCAGTCCCAGTTACATTACAGATGCAGTGGAAATCAATTAGATATAATAAAATCCCAATAGACAGCTTGTAACTTAAATTACTTTTCTAAATTAAAAATGTAGGTTTGTCCTTGTATGAGACACATTGCTGTTGTGGAGTACTTGTAGTCCATTAGGCTTTACACTTCAATATTGATTTTTTTTTTTTTTTTTTTTTGGAAATTCAAACCAAGGCATTGCTTTGTTGGCTGCTCTAGTGTACCCTCAGTGTCTATCTTTGCAGGTTGCACGTGAGATGTATGATTTTATGTGCAATTTCTTTTTTTTTTTTTTTTCCTAATTAAATGTGTCTGCCAAAACAGACCTATTTTCCATCTCCCTGAAAATATGTTTATTGTACTGTACTGTGCAAAAGTCTTATGCATATGCAAATAAATGTTATAAAGCAAGTATGCCTTCCAATATATACTATAAAAATTCATATTTAAAGGTTCAGATCTGATTTCTATTTAAGGTCAAAGGTCTGGAATGATTGGTGATAAGCAAATTACTTTTATTAAGCTTAATTATAACTTACAAGCAACATACATGGAGTCCAGTTCCAGCACCAGGATGGCACCAGGATGAGTCAGACAGGTGCAGAGGGCAGTGGGGGTCTGGATCACTGGAAGCTCGGGAGCAGCTTGTGTAGCTCCAAACCATCATGAATCAGAATCCAGCTGGAGCTGGTCCTTCTCTGGATGCCTCAGGATCCTCACAGAGTTGGCCTCTGTCTACTGGAGCTGACACAATCTCCAGATGCCTCAGGATGGGTAGAAAAAGAAAGAACAGGTGGGGGGAAAAATAGCGTAATTGCTGTGCATTATATAAGCAGCACTAGATGAGAGTGTGAATTTAAATGTACAGTACTGGAGAATAAGGTTATGGGATGAATTATGTGTATGCCAGGCTAAAGAGATGTGTCTTAAATCTGGATTTTAACTGGGAGACTGTGTTTATAATTAGTGCAAAAGAAATGGCACTGTTTGCTTAAATTGTTGCTTGTGAACCTAAACAGCTCCAGCTTTTAACATTAAACAGTTTACATGTGTTTTAGAAGAAATTTTAACTACAAAAAAAAAAACTAAATAAATAAAGTGTCCAAAACAACTGATTAAATAAACTGACCTTAAAGGACAACACAACAAGATGCTGTAATATCAAATTTATTTTTAAGTAAAAGTTACATGATACCCTAAGGGGCCAGTCACATTATATCTAAAACCGCATAGGGGGGAAAAAAGGCTTTTTTCTTCTTTCCCAAGAGGCGTGGCATCTGCTGTTGCTAAGCAACCATTAGCAGCATGCTCTATGATGACAAGGAAGTTGAAGGATATAAATGGATTTCTGGCACTGAAAATTAAGCATTAAGCTCTGCTACTAAATTTATTTGTGAACAAGAGAAGAAAAAATATGTGCTTGGGTGCTTCCCATTCTTCAAGCATGAAGAAAGCATGAAGAATTTCACCAGATGATCTAGCAAGACAGAATCAGTGAAGCTGATTGGTTGGTTCTTGTCAGATGACCTGGTTTTCTGAAAAAAATAATTAATATATAATTTTAATTATGGATCATGACATCCTCACCGAACAGGGAACGTAATGTACACTGACAGAAGACGCCAAAGTCTGTTTTCTTCCTATGCCTGCATAGAACATGAAATCCTGTTGGCTGTTAGCTAAAGGGCTAATTTTTTGACTAGCTTGAACTCCGCACCCTAGAAGTCCAGAGTCCAGACTTTAAGAAGTCCTGCTTTATAGCATTGATTTGATAAAGACTTAGAACAAAAACTTCCAGTTGCTTTTTTAAGACACAAAGGTCAACTGTTCTGGAACAGTTCTTGCAAGAACAGTATTTTCAAATGCATTTGCAAAACTTACAGTATTAAGCACCATGATAAAACTGGCTCTTATGAACACCATCCCAGGAAAGCAAGACCAAAAATTCGTTTTAGAGTTACAGGCCTCAAAAATCACCAATTTACAGAACCTCAGATTAAAGCTGTTATGAAGGCTTTACAGAGCATATGTAGCAGAAGTAGCAGTGTGTGTGTGTGTGTGTGTGTGTGTGTGTGTGTACAATTGTGCTCAAAAGTTTTGCATACCTTGGCAGAATTTGCAAGGTTTTTTTTTAATGAAAAGGCAAAACACATTTATTTTTATTTCTTACAGGACTCAAATCCATATGTAAGGCATAACAGACATGACAAAGATAATCAGGAAATAATCCTTGTTGAAAAGTTTGCATATTTTAATTCTTAATATTGTATATTGCTCCCTTTAGCATCAATGGTGACATGCAGTATTTTGTAATAGTTGCGCATGAGGTCCTTAATTCTCTCAGGTGGTATAACTGCCCATTGTTCTTGGGAAAATGCCTCCAGTTCCTGTAAATGTTTTGATTGTCTTGCATGAACTGCATGTTTGAGATAGTGGTTCAATGATATTAAGGACAGGTGACTGTGATGGCCACTCCTGAACCTTCTTTTTTTCTGCTGTAGCCATTGGAGGGTCAACTTTGTCTTGTGCTTTGGATCACTCTCAGGATGCTACTGAATACATGCATTGTGAAATAAATTCCCATAAAATAAAATCTTAAAACTTACTTTGTTGTGTAGTGCGCATCCCACACTCAGCTTTTGCGCTGTAGCATGCAAATTGTCTGCCAATATGCGAATTTCCTAACTTCTCTGTGCCACTGGAGCTCAGACAGCCTTACAACATAAGAGATCTCCATGCTTTACAGTGGGGACAGTGTACGGTAGGTCTTGTTGACTCCTCTCCAAACGTAGCGTTTATGGTTGTCACAATGAAGTTAAATTTTGGTCTCTTCACTTCAGTTGACTCTGCTCCAGAAGCTGTGACGCTTGTCTATGTAGGTGCTGTCTGGCATACTGCAAGTGGGCCTTTTTGTAACTGCTTTCTCCTGAGAACTCGCCCATTCAGGTAATTTTTGTTCAAGTATCTCCTTGTTGCGCTAATTAAAACAACAACACCACCTTTTTCCAGAGCAGCCTGTATTTCTCTCGAATTGTTTGGTTTTTCTTTAAAACGTTCTTCTTGTAGCAGTGGGTGAAATCGTCTACCTGACTGTTGCTTAGTATCAACGGAACCTTTTATCTTTCACCTCTTTTATCAGAGTTTGAACAGCACTGACTGGCATTTTCAAGTGTTGAGATATCTTTTAATATACTTTTCCTGCTTTATAAAGTTCAGCTACCTTATTACGCTGGTCGATTGGCAGTTCTTTTGTCTTCCCCATAGTGCAGGATCAAGTAGGTGCATCACCTCTATTTTTGCAGAGACAATAATTACAATTATATTAATTGACTGGTGTGGAAACCTCATTTTAATAGCCATTTAAACCTGTGTGTGTTAACCTGTGTGTTTATAATGCCAAACATTCAAGGATATGTAAGCTTTTGATCAGGGTTGTTTGCGTAATTTCAGTTATCATTAGATTTTAAAAGCGCTTCTGATGACCCCTATGCCTGACTAAGAAGAAATTATTTTGCATTATCAGTCATATTTTCCAAATAAATGGCAATGTTTAATAGTTTCTTTCAGGGTGTGCAAACTTTTGAGCACTGAATGTACATCATCATTGTCTATGTATATATATAGCATGAGCTATAAGCAGTGATGTGAACACTGCCATCTTTAGAGGTACATAAATGTATTCACATTGCAGCTATAATTCAATTAGATTTTTTAAAAAGGGCACATATAACAATGGCAGTAAGTGTATGTACTGTAAGTAAAATTCAAAGAAAGTAGTTAGTAGTTTGGTCATTACAAAGGTGATTTGTTTCATATCCTTGTAAATTATTGAAACCTATATTTTTTCGGGTGTTTAATATCAGTGCTCGGATTATTTCACATTAAAAAATCCATATCAAGCAGTATAATGTTTGTTTTATCAATCTCATTTATAAGTTAGTGAAGCTCTCGGTTACTGAGAGTCGTCTATGTAGAGTGTCTTTGTGCAAACAGCTTTGAGAGTCATTTGTAGTGAAAAATTAGCTATTGGTAGAGAGAAAGAAGGGGAAAATGTAAAACATGTCATGCATATAATAAATGTATGATTATATTCTTTGTTTTCTCAAAGAGAACACCTCAGAAGGAAAAGAAGCTGAATACTCTTAATCTAATGACAGATGGTAGTGCTTCTGTCTAGAATGTTCATGTATCAGTGTCTGAGAATACAATTTAAAATGTAACATGGTACACTACTTTCTTAGATCAATTATATTGAAAACCTTAAAAAGTGCTTTCCTTTCTTTTCAGTTCTTTTAATATATTCACTAAGTGGTGACTAATAGCACATAAAACAACAAAAGAACAGTACATTATGATTTTTTTTTTTTTACACTGATCATTCAAATATGGGGTAGTGTATTGTTAACTACCATTTAACTATTTGGGGTTAATATTTGTGTAATATTTACTGGGTTAGATTAACAACCAATTAATGATTCCAGGACAATTCATAACCGTATCATGTACACGTTCTGTATTTAGTTGCAGGTCGCTTGTTCAGCTTAGTCATCTGATTTTGAGTTGACAAACTTTATATGATGTGAATCAGTTTTCACTGAGTTTCTCCGAATCATTCCAGTGGAGAAGAAAAAGGACACTGTCTCTAACATTTTATTTTATAGCCATGTTGACTTTGGGAAATGCATATTTTAAATATGAAGCAAAAAAAAAATCCCTCTCTTCCTTCTTGTATTTTTCTTGCTTCTTAAACATGTAGAAAGTCTATCATCCCTATATGGGAAGATAGAATATGTGTATCTTTATCCAATAATTCAGTTCATGACATCTCTAAAAGACTCATCTGTTCAACATGCAGAATATGATTTATATTCACTCAGTCTGGTATCTGACCTTTAAAAGACTAAAATTATCCAGTAACTCATATCCCATTCTAGTGTGTCCTGCAGAAAAATGACGACCTCAAAACAGACTTTTGTTAGCCAAAATTTGTTTAATATTTTATGTCCCAGCACAATGTTTGATCTGGTCAGCAATCACATGTGAAGGCCCTAAGTATGCCCTGTGCAGATGTCCTTCTCCTTTTATTTTGTGTACACAGGCTCAGTCTCATTTTTCCCCTTTGATTTACCATGCTATCATGATGGAGGAGATATCTTGTAAGGTGATAACGTCCCCAGCTGTAGGACATGAGGACAGGGAGATCGGAAACATTTTATACGGTGGGTGTTGGAATCCTAAGCAACATATGGGTGATGTGCAACTTTTCTTTTAACAGATACTCTGCTGATTCCAATTATATATTACAATGAAAGCTTGAATAAAGGCTTGTGTGTACATTGTATACTGTATATGTACATTGTACATGAACATCCCTGTTTCCAGAAGACAAAGAAGGACTAAATCTCTAATTAAGTAGCAGACACAAAATCAGGATCCCTTATGGGTTAATATCAATGTGAGAATATGAAACAAAAATAAATATAAATATAGTCTTACAAACTCATTAATTAAAGTATGTATACTTCTTTATTTGTTTATCCAAATATCATTAAGAATATAATTTTAACCGTTACAGTTGAAAAGCTACAGTTACAGTTGCAATGATTTTATACTTAACAGCTAATGCTTTTATTTACCCTATAGAAGGCAATGTAGATTAATAATATATATGTATAAACCAAGTCATGTACATGTAAGTTACCTCAATCATGTGCCGTTTTTAAACCGGATTCACTCTCGCTCCACTTATTCTCTATACTGCTTATCCTATATGGTATCTCAGGAGGCCTGGAGCCTACTGTACAGTATATCAGGAGCCTCTGGGCATCATTTTTTATTATTATATAATAATTATATATCAATTGTCAATGTCGCAAGGCAACTTTACACAATCAAAAGAATGATGTATGAAATGTGAGTGTGTATGAATCAAAATGGTCAGATAGTCCCTGATGAGCAAGTCGACAGCGACAGGGGCAAGGAAAAACTCCCTGAGATGCCAATAGGAAGAAATCCTTGACAGGAACCGAACTCAACAGGGAATCTATATCAGGATTTCATCATTTGGGTGAAACAGAGAGCAGGAATTGATCTGCATTCATACTGTGTGTTAAGTGGCAGGTAGTTCAGATGAGGCATAAGATGGGGTACACACTAGATGGGTTGGCAGTCTATTTCAGGCATACAAGTATACAAATGTACACAATCATACACAGTACTGGGGATCCGGGAGGAAAGTGGTGCAGCCAGAGGAAACCCACCAAACACAGGGAGAACATGCAAACTCCATGCACACAGGCAGGAATCGAATTGTTGACCTTGGAGGTCTAAGGCCACAGTGCTAGTCATTATGCCACCATACAGCCTCAACCAGATTTATATTTTACAACTGTATCACAGCACTACAGAATTGCTCTATTAATTATATAATACGCAATGAATACTTATTTTAATACCCTATTACATTATATATATATATTTTTTTTTTTCTTTTTTCTTTTTTTTTTTATGTACACAAAAGTCACATGTACAGTATATTTCAAGTAACTTAATTTATATTGGGAATTTCTGAAACTGTACTCTGTAACATTACTAGGGTGATTTCAGCCCCTGAAGGAGGCAAAATCAGTTTTAGAACAAAAAAGTCTTAATTTAATTTAAATTGAGTTTAAATCATAAAGTAGGTGTTAGGGGAAAAATAATAAACCCTGATAATATTGTCTCCAAAGACTCTTTTCTAGAATGAAAAATGTGAACAATAACCAGACTTAATGAAGTTAAACAAACTGGAGGGAAAAGAGATGCAAATTACAGAATGCTCAGAGAGTGAGAGTATATGCAGGTGGTACCTCTCCCTGTTTTCCATAAAAAGGTTACAGAAATTAGTTGAGAGATCGTGGTCCACTCCTGCCTGCAGAATACTTTGGTCTGTGTACCAGAACAAAGGTTTTCATTAAAGTTGAAATCCATAGACTGTTTCTTAAAAGCAAAAGAATCAACAACAGTTTTAAATAGATGTTTTTTTTATCTTGTTTTTCTTCCTCCTTACTCTCACTGTGTGAACAATATGCTCATGGATCCCGGCAAACTGTCAATCATGTAAATTTCTGTGTTTGGCCCTGATTATGCATAAGCGTATTTTAAATGCAGATTTTTTTTTCCCCGAAGTCGAGACAAAGTCAAAGAGCCTTTTATTGTCATTGCAACCATATGCAGTAGTATAGTACAGAGTATAACAGGGGGGGAATGGTTCCTCCAGGACCATGGTGCTACACAAGACTATGCATAACTAAAAAACAACCAAACCAAAAAATACACTAAGAATCCTAAATACAGTACATAACATGCACAAAGTGCAAGCACAGGCAATCAGTGCAACACAAACAATGCATAAGACAATTTGTTGGACGAGACAATGTGAAATATAATGATCACAGTTAATAACAGTGCAGCGCCAGTACAAGTTCTGATGAAAGTAAAACTTTAACAACAAGATATATTGCAATATATTGATAATACATCGCCCTTCTCTACATCTCTGTGACCTCATGGGCAAACTTAGTATTTGTGCCAGCATTGTTGTAATTATTGTTATCATATACAAGTACATTGTCCTGCAGAAAAATGCCACTGCTATTAGAACACCATTTTCATAAGGGGTGTACTTGGTAGGTGGTTCATGTCAAAGTAACACCCACATGATTGCATGGAGCCAAGGTTTCCCAGCAGAACATTGTCCAGAGCATCACATTGTCTCCACTAGTTTGCTTACTTCCCATAGTGCATCCTACTTCCATCTCTTCCCCAGGACAGTCATGCGCATGCACCTTGAATCTCAACTGTGGGAGCTCTTGGCAGGAGCTGTCAGCGGTTTGAATGGAGCCAGCCTTTTGGTTGGAGCACACTTCTACTTACCTTAGTTGACACAGGCTAGTTACTGTAGCTTAGGTTTAGCTTAGCTGCTAAAATTATGTGCTAATGTTACTTTACATTTGATTGAACTCATTTGGTGTACACAGCCGGGAAGTCAAGTCCACCGATTCCATTTAGCTGGTTAGCTTAAGTTATGCATAGCAGAGAGCTAGCGGATTGACAACAGCACCTATCATTCAAATCGGCCATGTTCCAAATTATGCATAATTGTTTATGTCTTGATGTAATTGTAGCTGATGAGTTACATAAAAATTCATCTATGAACAGTTGTTTATCTAGCTATGGAGATCAAAATTATTATTGATAGTAATAGTCAATAAAAAAAACTATTTTTAAAATATTTATTATTATCAGGCTCCAAACTTTTTTCTCTATTGTTTTCTATTATTGGGACTGGTGGCATAGTGGATAATTGGTTAACACACTCGCCTTACACCTCCACGGTCCTGGTTTGATTCCTGTGTGCATGGAGTTTGCATGTTCTCCCCATGCTTGGTGGGTTTCCTCCAGGTCCTCTGGTTTCCTCCCACAGTCCAAAGACATGCAGATTAGGCTAATTGGTGTGCCCAAATTGCCTATAGTGTGTGAATGAGCATGTGTATGTGTGCCCTGCAATGGATTGGCACAACGTCCAGAGTGTACCCCGCCTTGTGCCCTCTCCTGGGATAGACTCCAGGCCCACACAGCATAAAGTGGTATAGACAATGAGTGAAAGAGTGAGTCTATGGGACTGACTGACTTTTTGAGCCAGCATTAACTTTTTCAGTTATTTATGCTACAGCAGCTGTTCTGTTGGTTCGGACAAGCCAGGCTAGCCCCACACTCACTTTTTTTTTAGCTACTAACCACTGCACCCACTGCACTAACAACCTGTAGTTTGGGAGAGCTGCAATCATCTAGTCATCACAATTTGGTTCTTGTCAGATTCTCTCAGATTCTTACACTTGCCCATTTTTTTTCTGCTTCCAACACATCATCATTAAGAACTGACTGTACATTTGTTGCTTAATATATCCCAGCCCTAAGTGGTGCCACTGTAATGAGAATGTTAATCACTTCAGATTTTAATGCTTTTCATTTCTGATTTTCTGATTTCTGTACATAACTTAAAGCCTTCGTTGAACAGTTTGTTTTCTGTAATACTAACTAAGCTGTACAAAACAAAATGTAAATCGAATCAAATTTGTTATTATTATTATTATTTTTTTTTAAAAAACGTAACAGAATAGAAATACGACTTGTGTTGTTTATAATTAGGTCTGAGGCTTCACGTGCTTTTCAGTTTGCGTTCTCATATATTCCACCGGTGGGTGGCGCTGTATCACCTTCTGTGTATGAGCTTTTGTCTTTGATTAGGTTTGCTCGGGGAAATATATTTAGAGTATATACAGTACACGCGTCCTGTTTTATTTGTTATGATCTAAATCAGTCTCGAAGATGCGTTCAGAAGGAGACACCTTTATTTATCAGGCAGATAATAACCATAATCTTTCTTCTGTCAGTTTTATTACTACTACTATTGCTAGGTTGCCTGAAAGTATGACCTACTTCACTTTCCATTTGAGCAATTTCATCACCATTTTATTTGCTTTATTTTACCTTGATACAAATACTTTGTCTTTGAAATACCTGAATTTCAATCAAGCAAGGCACAGAACAAGTTCAAGAAGCAATTATACTGTAACAGGTATAGGACACTATATAAATATAAATCAATAAAATAAATATGGAAGACGAAAATAAGTCAAATAATGTACAAATAATAATAATAATAATAATAATAATAATAAGAAGAAGAAGAAGAAGAAGAAGAATGATAATGATAATAAGAATAAGAATAAGAATAAGAATAATGGGTGCTAAAGGGTCAATTTAATATTTATTGATGATGTTGAACTCCAAGCACATATTATGGAGCTTTTTCCTATTTTTCTTATACATATGTTTTAGTGTAGAAAATGATTTTCTAGGATTTTGTGAAAACAGAAATACAGATCTGGTTTGTAAATAAATAAATAAATAAAAACTTCCCAAGTAATGGAATGGCATTTACAAAAAAGGAAAAATCAGCTCTATTATCAGGGTTTCAATATGCTAAATACTCATGCTGTTTTTACTACTTTAAAAGTGACATGTGCAGATGAACAGCTGGGTATAAGCCCTTATTTGGGGTTGTGTAACAGTCAGTGTGAGTGATACAGCGTGAAGCCAATGAGAGTGAGCACTAACTCAAGTCATGCCCCGCCCACCCCGCTCTCCCACAACACTGCTCTTAAACAGCCAGAGGAAGTGGGAAGTACTGCAGCTTTAGATCCGTTTACGTCTCTTATACCAAGAGGGACGACAAAACTTTTGACGTACAATGAGATAAAACCATGGAGGCAAAGCTAGGATCAGTCCGGGATGCTGCCCGAGTGTTTGCTGCACTTTGGTGTGTGTTCAGCGTAAAGACGCTTCAGCTGGTCCGCGCTCAGGAAGGTACAGTAAGTTCACACACCTTGAGCTGAATGACGCACAAAATACTGTACACTTCTATATGAGTATTCAGAATGTGTGAATATTTCTCTGACATCGTTTGTAAAGGAAGATTCTCCATGCATTAGGATCAGGAACTCGTGAGACTAGGCAGAGCACTAAACTTTTTATATATATATTTTTTTTTACTTTACTGCATGGCAGATTTTCTTTTCTACAGTCTGTGTGAAGTCTTTATTTCTTTTCTGCATCTTGTCAGATCATACAAGAGGTAATACAATATAACGCTTGATTTTAGTTTCGCTTATTCATTATGCTTTTTCTGGCTTAGAGGTTATACATTTTCATGGAGTTTAATACTTAAAAACATAAAGAAACAGATATTTAGCGCAACCCTGTCATAATATTTGCATAACAGAATCTTCAACAGGCGGCACATTGGCATAGTGGTTATCACTGTCACCTTGACCTCCAGCGTCTGGGTTCGATTCCCCCCTCAGGTCTGTGTGCATGGAGTTTGCATGTACTCCCTGTGCTTGGTGGATTTCCTCTGAGTAATCCGTTTCCTCCCACAGTTCAAAGACATGCAGGATAGACTAATTGGCGTTCCCAAATTGCCCCGAGTGTGTGACTGAGCGTGTAAGTATGTGTATGTCTGTGCCCTGTGATGGATTGGCACCCAGTCCAGGGTGTACTCCGCCTCATGCCCCAAGTCTCCTGGGATAGGCTCCAGGCCGCATGCGACCCTTAATAGACGATGAGGGAGGGAGGGAGGGAGTAAGAATCTTCAACAGGTTCAGTTTTGTATAATGTACATTTCCCCAAGCTTTGTATATAATAAAGCACTCGACTATGTTATAGATAAGTTACTCATATATTCAGTTTCACTACAAGTGACCGAGACAGAGAACATCAAATTGCTATTTTGCATACAGGAGCAATAAAAGGTCAGTAGGCCATCACAGACACACCATTTCCCAAAAGCATCTACAGGAAGATTAGTGAGAAATGTGAGAGTGAGAAATTGTTCATTATGATGCTATCAATGTGCGATAATTCAGTGATCTGAAACTTGTTTAGGATCGTAATGGACTATTTAAGCATCAGTTTCCTTTGTATTTACCTTTACACACACCAGTTTGTCTCGACATGAGTGGGGTCAGAGTGACTCACTATGGCCACGTCTACAGACTAAGGGGGTAAGGATTACTGGATAAACAGACTCAATTGCCAAGTCTCTGTATACTCTGTCTACACAGCAGGGAGCAAGCCTCTGGATTCCAGCAGCATCATTACAGAGGAAGCTGACTGATGCTAGTGTTATTACTTTACATGATTCATCTGTATTAACACGCCACAGAGATTTTACGAGTCATTGAAGTTACGCAACATAAGGAGCAGAAAGGAAAAGCTCCTGAGGTGAATTCGCTGTCAGTACATGATGGACAGAAAGGTGTTATGAAGGTGACAGGCTAAAGAGCTGAATATCCTGGCAGGCCGGCGGGAAAGTGTCCACACCACTGAGGTGGAAATAAAAATGACATGTCCCCTGATGGTTTGTGATGCCTTGTTGAAATCTAAAGCCCTTGTTTCACTTGGCCTTTGACTTGACTTTGAAGTGATCTCTTTGAAAAGATTAGATTTATTTATTTGAAGGGATGTGAATTACCCATTTAATTCGCTATGGCTTTTAAGTCGCTATCATTCCTAAGAGAAGAATGTGATGAAAAACATGAAACATAAAACGTTTTTCTCTGTTAACATGAACACATTGATGTATAAAAATGATTCTTTTTTTTATGGCTTATATTAAGCTAAGGTTACGGCAATTGAAGCACCACAAATTAAAATACACCCTGGCATGTCTCAGCATGACTAGGGTCCCTAAAAGTAATTACTGCTGGAAGATCAAGTCCCAGTTTTTCACAGTCTCTGCTTCATTACAGTTAGAGTATTCAGCATAATGAGACTATGATGCTAGAGACAGACCAGAAAGAAGAAAAAAAAAACATTATGATAATGTTGTAAAACTACAGCATCAAAAAGATTTTCTAGATCGGAAAAATTCCTCATTTTACATTTGGAATACAACCACTTTGTCGTCCATGACTACAGCCCATGTCTCTGGTATTTCCAGGGAATCTCAGGGGACGTGCGTGGGAGGGAAAGAGGGCGAGAAAACAAATGAGTGGCAAAACTGATGAAGATAGAGTGAATGGTGTGATGTGAAAGCGGAACTGGAACACGTAAGCTCACCTCATCATGGATCTTGAGTATGGAGTGAAAAATAATGTTTGCAGATGTATCATCCAGGTCCATCTTATAAGACTCTGAGCAAAATCATAGAGTCAGCATTTTGGCCACAGTGAGTCAGAGCTCTGTGAAATAAGGGTCGTTAACTGTCTGACCACAAATGTGGGTTTGTTTTCCTGTCCTGATATTATAGACTTCTTCATAGTAACAAATGGTTTCTAATGATGCTTACTTCAAACATAGGACACAATGGGTCACTGGAACCTAACCAGCATATTCATTAAAAACATGTGGGAATATCCGTGTGGTCTAGAAATAAGAATGAAAACTAAAAGAGACGTCCGGAACTCCTGATTACTCACCATCACTTTAACCTTATCATTACCAAAGACTGACTGTAATTATAATTTTAACACAAACATAAACTGAAAACCCCCTGCAGTGGGACAAAAATAAGAGAACTTGGCAGACTCAAGTTCTACATACAGTAGGACTCAGCTGTTCCGCTTGCATTGCCCAGCCATTATCACACTTGTTATGCCAGCACATCAGTGCAATGCTATGGATGAAACCTACCACCTCCACATTGCTAACAGTGTGTTATTAACACGGCCACTACACTATACCCACCCCTTACTGGTATTCTGGTAAGAGACACTGTATAGACAGAACGACTTTGAGAATACATACAAGATGAAAGTAGTGTATATCATTCCCTCACAGAAAGCAAAATCTAGACATGTATAACATTTCTATCATTGATATTTATAGCTATTGTTTATAGTTGAATGATCATTGAAATGAAATAAACAAGACCACAACAAGCTGAAGTTATTAGCATTTTGAAAACATCTGTTCCACAAGACTGCATTTTGTTTGTCCAATATTCGTGCGTCACTTGTCTTGCTGTGATTACGTCTCGTAAATAAGCCAATTTGTATCAAATCAGGAAATAAGATTAATAATAATAAAAAAAAAATAGAGGAATGAATGTATTTTCTCAGCACATTTTAGTTTTGAGTGTTGTTTCCTCTTTAGGTGATGGGTGTGGACACACAATCCTGAGGCCCATGAGTGGCACCGTGGCCTCACGGAACTACCCTGGCACCTACCCCAACCACACGCAGTGTACATGGAGCCTGAAAGTGCCAACAGGATACACACTCAACCTCACCTTTGGGGACTTTGACCTGGAGTGGAGTAAGGACTGCAAAGCTGGCTCGCTTACTATCACTGACAAAAGCAAAGCCATCATCTTGGGTAAGGAATTCATGCTGTCATTTTTAAACAGCAAGATACACCAATACCCTGAAGCAAAATGAAATGGAAAACTATTAGCAGAACACAATCACCTTCAAAATTGGCCCCACAAGGACCAGGAGTTTCCTATGCACAGATCTGCCATAATATTAAAACCACTGACAGGTATATAACATTGACTGTCTCACTACAGTGTCACCCATTAAGAGATGAGATTTATTAGGAAAGAAATTAACAGTCACTGTGTTGGAAGCAAGAAAAATGGGCAACCATAAGGAACTGAGCAACTCTGACCCAAATTGTGATGGCTAGACACCTGAGTCAGAGCATCTCCAAAACCACAGATCTTGTCATCCAACGAAGGATAATCGATGAACTGGTGACAGGGTCATTGGCACACACAGCTCATTGACGCAGTGTGGCTGCCTGGTCTGATCCCACACAAGAACTACTATGGCACAAAACTGAAAAAAATAATGATGACTATGATAGAAAGGTCTCAGAACAAACAGTGCATCAGAGCTTGAGTATGGGACCTGTTGTAGTGCATGTGCTGACTCCAGTCATCTGCTGAAAGTGATTACAATGGGCACATGAGCACGGAGCAGTGGAAGAAGTTGGTCTGGTCTAATGGATCATGTTTTCTTTTAAAACATGTTATGTATCTGGAGGAAGAGATGGCACCAGGATGAACTATAAGGGAAAGACAAGGCGGTGGAGGCAGTGTCATGATGTTGGAAATGTTTTGCTAGAAAGTATTGCTTTCTGTAATTCACCTGGACATTTTATTAACACTTACCAGTTGCCTAAACATTACTGCTGACCAAGTACACCTCTTCGTGGAAACTGAATACCGTGGTGGCAGTGACCTCTTTTTAGCACTTTACCACACTGTAAAAAAAATCTTTTTCAGGAATGTTTTTAGGAACTTGGTCTTTTGCAGAAACCAAAGCAGAATTTCAGAAACTAATGTTTCCTTGCAGAAAACAATGAAACTGCCTCCACTTGACTTGGTCTCCAAATTTTCCAGATCTCAATTCAATCAAACATCTGTGGGATGTGGTGGACAGACAAGTCCTACCCATGGAGTCCTCGTCTCACAACTTGCAAAACTTAAAGGATTGGCTGCTGGACAACACAGCATGCCATCAGAGGTGTTGAGTCCATGCCTTGATAGGGCAAATCTGTCTTAGCAGCACAAGGGGGGCATACTCAGTATTAGGCGGGTGGTTTTAATGTTATCGCTGACTAGTGTAGGTAAGAATCTCTAATGTTTACTATTACATTTACATTTAGGCATTTGGCAGAAACTCTTATTCAGAGCGACTAACAAAAGTGCTTTGGTTACTAGGTTACAAATTATAAGTACCATCAGTCAAACACTGTTGGCAATGTTTTTTTTGTTTTTTGTTTTATTTAAAAAATGTTAAAACTATAGCTAATTAACTACATAGCTATACACAATGGGCCTCATTTATAATTTCTTTTTAATTGACGTTATCATTAAATTTCTTCATAGGCCAAACCAAGCTACAAATCAATTTAATCCGTGTATAAAATTACAGCAGTTTACACCAGTGATAAATTATTAAGTCCTAAATTTTCACATTTCAGATTCACATTAGGGAGTCTCTTTATATGGAAACTCAAAAGGTCTGAAAAAACAATAAAAGTAACTGGATTTTCATTAACACCGATATTTTGGTATAAATGCTTCTGTGAATGATTTAATGTACATATAAATTTGTTCACATCCAGCCTGACTAATGAGGCCCAATGAGAAATATGCATGCTCATTAATCTGATTTAAAAGATATTCATACATCCGAATTTAATAAACCAATAGTGATCGTGTGTCACCTGAAAACAGCTAACTGATATGTAATACACTTTCCTTCAGATTAGTTTTTATCCAGAGGATAAACTGAAGTCCAGTTTGCACTGAGGTGCTACTACTCTATAAGTCCACCACTTATTGTGTTGTTGTTAATGGCAAATTCCAGACGGTATTCTCACTCTGTCCTTCAGCTACTGCCAAGATGTGTGCCTATACAGTACAAGCAGGTTGCATACCACTCAGCAGAAGTTGCGTGATAGTGATTCTCTGTTGAAATGCACTCACACATACATTGTGCAGGGGCAAGGATGTGACTTAGCATGAGGAATTCAGGCTCCCTGGGGCCTACTATATCTCTCTGGGGTACTTCAGGATAAGCATTTGTGTGTGTAACAGTCTGTGCCATTTTTAGCAGCAAGGGAGTATGTGATTGTGCAGGTCTAGTAAGCCCTGAGGGTTGTGTGTTTCTGTGTGATTCAAGCACTGAGAGACACGTTCTGTTAGCACTGTTAGTATGAGTCAGTAATTATGGCAGCTTCTCTCAGGAACACATTCCCTGCAACCCTATGTTTTGTGTTTTTGAAGTTTGCCTGATACAGTGGATTAGGTGAGATGTGTATTGTCGAGTGTGCGAGTGTGTGCGTGACAAATTGGCAAGCACTTTGAAAAACAATTGTTCATGCTTTTGTGTGTGTTAAACAGGACCTGTTTGTGGGAGGCTGGCTGCCTTAGACAAGAACATTTGGGTGAACAGTAGTGAAGTCACGGTGCACTTTGTGTCCAGCACTCACCGGTCTGGACGGGGCTTCCTGCTGTCCTACTCAACCAATCAACACGCAGGTATCAAACAGCCATTTCAACAAGTTGTGATTGCCAAAATACTTTCTACTCACACTCGGAACCCCACAGTTAATGTTCCACTCTAAAAATCTATATTTTACAATGTTCCACATCTCTGTACTGGACCGCATCGATACGCACAAGTCTTTTACTCAAGTGTTACAAGCCAGGTGTCTATCTTGCTAGAGAGCCTGGTACTTTTCATTACCAAACACGCCTACAGTATCCTGCTTTCAGATGAAAAAAAACATTTGAATGATGTTAAAAGATGGAAAAGCATATAAAAGGTGTCAGATTTACTGAGCCTTGAGCAGACGATCTGAGACTCAGAAAGTCTGACATCTTTTGTATGCTTTTACATCCACAAGCTTTAGAATCATGAATGTATCCACACTTTTTTTTTCAGTTCAGCCTTTATTCGTCACATATACATTACTGCACAGTGAAATTTTTATTCTTCTCATATTTCAGCTTCTTGTTAGTAGGCTGGGGTCAGAGCGCAGGGTCAGCCATTATACGGCGCCCTTGGAACAGACATGGTTACGGGCCTTGCTCAAGGACCCAACAGCGGAAACTTGGCGCAGCTGGGGAGCTGGAGGAGCTGTTGCATACATATGTTCCTGAAAGCAAATCAATCTTAGGAACACTGTAGCACAATGTGCATTCTAAATCATGTGAAAAATCACTAAAAGGGCAAAGTAGCACAGTATCTTATACAGAGAATCTTATCACAGTAAATTATCAGTCCATTATCCTATCTTTTGTTTGTAACATCATTCAAATGGTTTCTTCACTATTCTGAATGACATTCTTTCTCATATAATCAAGAAAATGCTAATTCAATAATTTTTTTATTTATGTATAGCACTTTTAACACTGCACGTTGTCGGAAAGCCGCTATACAGAACTGTATAAATTTCCTATACCAGTTTTACACTTGGGCGGCACGGTGGCTTAGTGGTTAGCACTGTCACCTTCAACCTCCAGGGTCCGGGTTCGATTCCTGTGTGTGCCCTGCGATGGATTGGCACCCTATCCAGGGTGTACCCTGCCTCACGTCTACTAATGGGAAAGGTTACTCCAGGTTACTCTGTATACAGGATTAAGCAGTATAGACGATGAGTGGGTGAGTGAGTGAGTTTTACACTCATAAAATCATCTCTAATTAGCAACTCAGGTTTGGATGGTGGCAAGAAAAAAAAAACCCTGAGACCTCTCAGAGGGGAGGGATGAGAGGTACTTAGTGCTCACACATTAATCACGGCTCTACAGCCAATCAGGGGCGACTTTGAGGTCACGTAAGCGGAAGGAGCGGATAGCGCTGTCCTCTGAGTGTGTTACGCCGCCTCCAACGGAGCGTGAGCGAGCAGTTCGAAAAGATGCGGTTGGCTGGCGCCACGTGGTTCGGAGGAAACACGTGATAGTGACTGAGTGGTAGTAGTAGTAGCCTTAATGTGTCAATTGTGTTAACAGGACCTGAGTGTGAACATCAGAGACAATTCTAAATTCATTTTATATGTAACTTTAAGCCTATTGCATTGTAGTTTATTGTTGTATTCAGACGTTATTCACTGTGCTTAGCAGTTGTACTTCTAAGGCAGCCCCTAAGCAATTAGAGATCTCAGTGTATTTTGGCCTTTGGCCTCCACATCCAAACTCCATTGTAGATAACTGAAAACAGACATTTTGGAAAACTCCTTTCAGGGAGAAAATATTCAGAAACCTTTGTTTTCAGTATTGACAGGAAAGCCTGCAGTTTTAGCTTGTAAGAGTGTACGCCGAGTGCATCATATATCCTGTGTTTGATGTCAGAGTGTGACCTACTCTGTGATTACTTTCTTCAGGCTTATGATTATCTACAATTTCAGATTATCTCCAAGACCCTCTAAAAGCCCTGTTTTTAAAAGTATAAAAAACATTTTATTTTATAAGGTTATCCAGTTGTATATCGGATATATATACTGTGTATTTATATATATTCACAATATGTTCACATTGTGATTTTTTTTGTCACATATTGTTCTTTCAATGTAAACTTTAATATTTAGTTATTAAATGCACAAATGTATTTATATAGACAAAATAGCAAATAATGGCTCTAGGAGTAGTTGCATGAAGCCAACTTATATTTCCTCTCACGTGTTTATTTCACAACCACCTTTGCTAAGTAACATGTGACAGCATTCGTGATTTTCTGTTCCATGTTTACTCATTCGGCATAATGCCTGCAAGTTCTTCATATTAATGTTTTATATTAATATTCAAAAATCAAATAATTTGCCTTTCCTGGTTACCCAAACCACCCACACCACTAATTTAAAACAAATGGACTGATGAATGAGACTTTTGGTTGGATAGTTTTAGCATAAGACTCTGAGTCCATATGTCATGCTCAGCATCCTTCAGGCAAAACTCCACATAAATTACTGACCGTGCATACATTACTCTAATACATTGCACCTTTTTGCCATTAGATAATTGCACAGGTTCATATAGTGATTTCGGTTTCTATGCAATTAATTGTACAGCTATACTAGTTGTTGTTTTCTTTGTACCTGATCGTTATGTATGAGATATATAGAGGGATATTCTGTATACTACACATTGTGTATATAACTAGAATGGTCACTGCGCTTGCTTCTTTCCAACTGCCTATGTTTCACAATAAACTTGAGCTTAAATCAGATGAATGTTCTAATGAAAGCCGTAAAGAAAAAATATTGCTGTGTGCTTTTTATTTTAGTAGGTCTATGAAAACAGCATTTTATATTAGTTTGACTTTCTGCTTTTATTGTTTGGATATTGCTATTGTTTTGTTTCATCCAATCCTAGTATATCTTGTATTTTGATATATATAAACTAATATTTTCTGCATAATTCTCTTGTTAAGACATAAATGACAGGATAATCCAGAATTTGTGAAACATTTTTTAGCCTGAAACAGGTTGATTCTTTGAAGGCCGAAGTTGTTTCATAAAATGCAATATAAATTTGAAGCATTATATAATAGCATAATAATAGCTCAAATTCATCGATACTTCAGGGGATCAGTTTGGTCTCCTGTATCATGTTTCACACTGATTCATCTATTTAGACTTTTACTTCTTTCAATGTATTGTATGTAGTGTCTTTTCAGTCATCCTTCTTTGGGGACATACTGCAAACGAATACTATCACATTCCAGCTACATGCTGTGCTAAAAAGGTGAAAATGCTCATGGTCTAGAAGACAAACACTATGTGGCCGTAAAACGATCTTTCAGGCACATATATATCTGTCTTTGTGTGTGTGTGTGTGTGTGTGTGTGTGTGTGTGTGTGTGTGTGTGTGTGTGTGTGTGTGTGTGTCAGTGAGGCTAACATATTGGAATGTGACTGTCCTGCTTCACTGAGCTAAAAAGTGTTTGCTCTGTAAGCAGAACAGCAGGCCTCCTCTCCTACCCTGAATAGAGGAAGAGGCCTTTGAGTGTGGCCACACATGGGGAGCTGGGGAATAGCGATGTTCCCCTCCTACTTCACTTCCTCCTCCTCTACAGAGCACAAAGCCTGGCAGGTTAACCATCACATCCCCATACTGACACGGCCAGTAGCTCAGTTCATTAGTTATTCCCCATAGTTCTCCTATGAAATGAAAATGAGTTTGCAGCTAATCCCCAAAGTTGTTGTAGACTATTAATCATATTTAATCATGATTGCGATTTTGCTTCCTCATTTAATTAAGCACAGTGGGGGTATTGGTGAGCTGTGCTAATGTTAATTGACTACTAGTGTAACAATACACTCCAGTCAGGATTTGAATTGATTCACGTTTCTGGCTAGATGATTTACTTTCAGGTATCAGCATATTTTCAACAACGTTTTAATGAAGAGTAATTATTACTGAATGTCCCTCTGTATAAATTTAAATCAGTGACATTTGTGATATGAACAAAGGTTTAATATTGCTTAGGAATTTGTTACAGGTTAAACATATATTAGAAATAGGGCCTCCGAGTGGCGCAGTGGTAAAGTGCTCGCCCTATTATCCGGAGATCGCTGGTTCGATCCCCGGGTGATGCTGTTACCTCTCACAGCCGGAGGTCTAGAGAGAGCTGATTGGC
>JAQQZT010000033.1:20074515-20085708 GCA_030068275.1 Clarias platycephalus | reverse complement strand
ATTTAGGTGCAATCTTAGTAGCCACAATATCCTTGCCTGTGAAGCCATTTTTATGCAACGCAATGATGGCTGCACGCATTTCTTTACAGGTCACTAGCAGCAACTTTTCCAATTTCCAATATTTGTGTCATTCTCAAAACTTTTGGCCACGACTGTACATCACTTTGGAACAGAGTCAGTCTGGACTCATCAGACCACATAACAAATTCCCAGTCTTTTAGTTTGCATCACATGTTTGATGTGGAAACGCTTTCACAAATAACTATAGCTGTGATTTCTACTGTCATTTTTTTTTTTTACCATGCATAGTAAATGGTACCATGGTTTTTAAGTAATCTCAATCCATGATTTGTCTTCTGCTCAATTTTTTTGCCATGAAGTTGAAGATTCAGGAAAAGGTTTAACTATGTGTTGGAGAGCAATTGTTTTCAGTGCTTGGTTTAGGCCAGTAATTTGATGCTTCTGAAGTGGTGACCTTTCTTTGGGCCAGGCAGTGTATTTACCGTATATGTACCTACTTTTTCTACTGAAAAATGACAACAACAAAAAATAAATGACTCTTATTGATGATAAAATAAGTGCATCTATTTCTTCACCTGGTTTAAAAATAATTCTAAGTTCAGAATTACATTGCATAGTCCTTCTTGTTATTGTAGTTGTTATCTTGCAGTCCTTGTATACAGCAGCAGGGTAAGAACGTGCTAGCATACTGCTGTGTTTTTCAGCTCACCACCAAACTCACATCTTTAGTCAAAAATGGTCAGTTGTCCAAGGACAGCGCTGTTGTTTACACGCAGAAGAATGTTTAGAACAGTCTGTTTTTTGTGACGTGAACACATGACCTTCTGTTATTTGTTTGTTCAAATCGCATCTGGAGCCAAGGCTGTAATCCTGACAGCTCCGATCCACTGCGTCATGCTACGTTCAGATCCTGGGCTCCTGCTCACGCCCACGTAAATGCCTTTAAGTCTGTATACAGAGATCACATGCTTACACTTTAATCATTCTCCAAGCACACACAATCATCGTCACAAATTGAGGGATGTGTAGGCAGCATGCAGTTTGTATATATGAGCAAGCCTGTGGGATATTTTGTGTACATTTATTCAGTGGCTGTGTGATTGATGCAGCTTTCATGTCCTTTTTTCCAGACCTCATATCATGTCTTCACAGAGGAAGCCACTTCACCTCCCAGCAGATCAGGTAGGAGATCATTTACACTCTTAGTTATTTCATGTGCATAGTTTTCTTCCTTCTCTTGTCTTTTTGAGTTAAAGTTTCTTCTACTTTTCTTTCTTGCAATCATTTATGTATAATGTCATTTTTCTTGTGTATTTTTCTTTAAATGAAAGTAAAACACTCCCATGCAGTCATGCACATGCACACAATTTGTTGTACTAATCATACTGTATGTGACATACTGTATGTTCTACTTGTCTTCCAGTGTGTTTTGTCCTGCGGGTTGCAAGGATGTGGCAGGTGATATCTGGGGTCGACATGGCCAAGGCTACAGAGACGTAAGCCCTCTATTTCTTAGGCATTATCAGCTACATGGGAAAAAGTAGAGCTGCATGATTTGAGAGCCTGTAACTTCTCTTTCTCAACATGTCCACCATGACCGTTACTAAGTAATATGTGACAGCATCTAGTCTCTTTGACGTTTTCTCATTCGGCACGATGCGGCATAGTCATTATGTATATTAATGTTCAGAAAGCACTAGTCTTTCCTGGTCACCATAACCACACACACTGATGAATGACTTGATTAAACAGTTTTAGCATGGGTCTTTGAGTCCATAGGTCATGCTCAGTATACTTTAGGCAAAGTACCTGTACCTGTAATAAATTACACCTTTTGGCATTAGGTAATTTCACAGGTTGCTATTGTGATTTCTGTATGATTCATTGTGCAGCACTAGGTAAAATCATTATTAATATATTGTGCAATGGAACTACAATAAATAACCACTGACTACATTTTACTAACTAGGCTATGTCTAAAGTTCTGGTATAATATAACCCATTCATATTATATCAGAACTTTAGATATAACCTAGTTAGTAAAATGTATTATAATGTTTCGAGGTCTTAGCTCTTCCTTTTGTGCAACTTTCCATATATTAGTATTAAGTTGTTATTTTTATGAAGAGAAATGAAAATACTTGTGCTGTTGCAATCGCTGTAGGCCAGCAGGAGGTAGGAAATGTGAAAGCCACATGCATGGTTGTATTTTCAAACCCACTTTGTTCCAAAATTTGATGCTGGTGTTACTGCCTGCTGAGGTCTCCTATAAGCACAAGCACAATGGCAAAATGGTATTTTCTGACTTCAAATGCAGAACAAATACTGTCCTAGTTTTCTGGATGTCAGCCCTTTCAACATGAACATGCTATTTCACCCAACCAAACAAATACAGCTGATTTATTTTTATCTCAAACAAATAAGACCAAGTCACAGACAGAATCAATAAAATGTATAAAAACTAATTAAATAGCAGACGTATAGAGACAAGGAGTTAAAGTAGAACGACAACAAATTAGTTGTAATGTCAGCAAGCTGCTTATTTTACCACCTTCTCAGTGAAATCTAATCAGCATCAGAATCATCAAAATGTCACTGCAGTGAGCCAGCAGAGCATGCTTTGTTTTTTAAGGGGAAGTGGGAGCTTTCACGAGGTGGCAGCACATGGACGTGTTTTATTGTTTTGTTTTGTTTTTCGGAAAAGAAATATCTGTTTTCAAGAAAGATCAAGTTTTCCCATCAATGTTTATTCAAACTTATTCAACCCCCTAATTTCTGTAAGCCTATACCCAGTAGTCTGAGTTTCCGGTTTGTGGCTGACAGGAGAGGAACGTGATGATCATCCACCTCGCGGTTCATGTAAAATAAGTTAATTCTAATTACTGTCAGGTTGAACCAGTCTGGCCGTTTTCCTCCGATCTCTTTCTTCAACAAGATGTTTCCACCTGCAGAACTGCAGCTCATTAGATGTTTTAATGTCTGCTATCACCAATGCTGGACGTAAACTAAGTGAATTTACTTCGTTCTTCTGTACTTGCGTAAATATTCTATCTACTTTTCTTGAATAGTTTTATAAGAAGATACTTTTTACTTTTAGTCCACTACACTGTACAGAAAAAAAATCAGTTTTTTTTTGGGCCGGGACTTTAACGCGTTAATTTAGATTAATTAATTAAAAATCCATATGAAAAAACTTACTTCTCACTGTTCTCAGGTCAAATATTTATATGCGATTAAAATGCGATTAATTTCGATTAATTAATTACAAAGCCTCTAATTAATTCGATTATTTTTGTTAATCGAGTCCCGGCCCTAGTTTTTTTACTTCACTATACTTCTGCATGGCATCGCATTACGTTACCACATGTGTAGCATTTGAAGCAGGAATTTCACCACCTGCTGACCGTTATGTGTAATTGCATCATTGCGTTTAGTACAGTTATAGCTGTTTGCGGACAGCAATGAAAACAGCATGTTCACAGTTGGAAAGCAGAAAGAGAGAGCGAGATAGAGAGAGAGATTTTAATACTATGACAAAGTCTAGACTAATACAAGCTCATTAGTATTTATACTTTTGTGGATTTACACAAGCAGGCATGGAAATGGAGAATTTATGCTTTTACTTGGGTAATATTTGATCTAGTGTACCTTCACTGGCCATCACCAACCATGCCACGGTCAAAATCACTGAGAACGCATTTTTCTATTTGGAAATTTGATGTGAACATTAACTAAAACCTGTCATCTGTAATTGCGTAATTTTATGTCGGGTGCTGCTGCCACCTGAGTGACTAATTGCTAAATGTGTTGATAAGCCCGGTGCATGGATGTTCCTAAGTGGACAGTGAGTGTACAATTACCCTGAACCAACTAAATGTATAAATATACACACAACTGTGTGGAAGTGCAATACATGCATTATTAATAGAATTCCCCAAATTTACAGTGAAAATACATTGACTGAAAGGACCTATTCATAGCTATTAATGAGAGCTGCTGGCAGTGGGAAGATGAATTTTGCACTACGGTTTCCTCTTAACCTGAGCAGAAGTAGCTCCGATGCAGACATTTGTGAGGGAGGTCAAGATGGACTAGCTGTGTAGATCCAGACCAGTACAGCCTGAGGGAGATTAGATTTTTTTTTTTTTTTCAGCCGTTGCGGAAAGAACAGCTTTTACTGAGCCAAGCATCAAAATACAATTTTGGTGTGCAAGATAAAATTGCCAGCAATGCTACATATAATGCTGAAACTAAACCTATGTTTTTTTGTGCTTTCTTCATGATCACAGGCCTATGTGTAATGTGGTTCCTGTATTGTGTGTTTTATAGACTTCAGTTCTCTGCAAAGCCGCAGTCCATGCAGGGGTTATATCAGACAGCCTCGGAGGCATAATTAACGTGACCCAGCAGAGAGGCATCACGCTGTATGAATCAAGTTTTGCTAATGGAGTTCTGTCCAGAACGTGAGTGTGCTACTTTGTCAGCTAAGCACACAGCGAGTTCTCTGTAGGAGACCTGCTAAAAGTACTCACTATGCAAGCAAATTTTCATCCATACTTATTATCTTTTCAGCTCTGCTGTAGCTACTGTAACAGTTGCTCAGCTGCTTGAGTGCACCATTGAAGCAATACAGTATGCAAATCCTTCCCTTATCCCAAAATATCTTCTTTTCCCACAGAGGGTCACTGTCAGATAAGAGGCTGGTCTTCAGCAAAGGTAAATCCAGTGCTGCTTGCATGTATTAGAAGTAACACTGATGCTGTGAATAGCAGCACATTGAATTAAAAAAAATCACCGGTTAAATGACCTGAATGCTATTTAGGTAATTATACACTAACAAATATGTAGTTACAGGTTCTACTTGGTCCATACATAGCCTGCATTATTATTAATGACACATTTCCAGTGTGTAATCACGGTGTACACACATCTGCACTGTTTACTTATTCGTTGACTCATAATGTTAGAAATAACATTGTTATTGTTTTGCTACGTTTTTTTCCCGTGAAACAGCATGTGACAGCCGGTTAGAGATTACAGGCTACAGTGCGTCTTCCATGTCAGAGTTTGAGGACAGTCCGGACTGGATTTCAGAAAATGGGGACTCGAGAGACCAGTTTGTGAAGTGGCATGAGAGCCCAAACAATCCGTACCCACGGCTGGAGCTAGAGCTGTTTAATCGGAGTAACATCACAGGTCAGGAGGCCAGACGCTTGTATACTTTTATATATCATGTACTTATCATTTTTTAAAGTATGTCAGTAGGTGTCTGTTTTACTTTTTGACATAATACAATAGAATGTTGCAAAATGTTAAGGTGTACCGGTAATACTTGTATGTTTGGGCACTGGGTTAATGGTATAAATGTTGTTCCAGGAATTATAACAGAGGGACTGTCGAAATCATTTATTCAGACTTACACAATCAAGTTTAGCAAAGATCGCAGTTCATGGAAAATGTACAAGGATGCATCCACCAAAGTGATAAAGGTACACCCATATTAAACACCAAATTTGTGTTTTATACAATGAATAACACCTGTACATATTTTTTAATCAGAGTGTTTTATTGAATTCATGCTTTTTTGTGTGTGTGTGTGTGTGTATGTGTGTGTGTGTGTGCGCGCGCGCGCAGGTGTTTGAAGCCTCTTCTGATGGTCACACAACGGCTCTCAACAGCCTCTTTCCCCCAATAACAGCTCGTTACCTCCAGATCTGTCCCCAGTCCTGGCACAACAGAGTCTCTGTGCAGGTGCAAGTACTTGGCTGCCCATTATCTGGCTTTCAACCACGATCCAAAACTGGTAGTGAGTTTCCATCTTTCTTTTCACACCTAGCCTTTGCAGTATGTTTCTTTTTTATGAAATGAAGCTATGTATAAATTACTTGTCAGAGTTTTTTCTCCTATATTAGGTCCAAGGAAAACTAAATTCTAGGTATAGCACAAAGGTAATAATGCCTAGGATTTTTAGAGCAGATTTCTTTCAGAGCTGATAATTACATGGTGCACTGCATTCCATTGAGTCTGCTTAGTTTCCTGAATACCATACTTATTAGTTCAGTCAATCCTCTCCTCAGGATCCAGTGTGGTGAAGCCTGTTCCCACAGAAACCCTGCTGCCGAGTGAGTTCTCCACCGAGAGTCCTGTGGTCATAAGCTCAAGCCATAGTAAGTTTTTTAACACTTACTGATCGTTAGTGGAGATGTCATTTCCATTACATTGACACATAGTGTACTTATACTTTAATTATATGCATAAAACGCAATTAGCAGGTAAGTATGGCTGTACAACATGGCTTAATTCGATAAACTCTCAGCTGTGAATTATTAATTAACTACAGTGTAAATAATAGAAAAGAATAAAGAATGGAAATCTACATTTTCCATCAGTTCCTTGGAGTTTAAAGCAGTGGACATAAAGTACAATTAAGAAAGGCACAGGGGCACAGGGTACTTATCTGAGTGTTAGAAGAGTGACGGCACATTTGCTGCCCATAACAGGGTTCGCTATTCAGGCAGCATGATTACTGCCCAATGTGGTTCTTACAGCAGTTTTTGCAGTTTTTGCAGCTGCAATAATAATGCTATGGAGTGGAAATGACACAGATTGCTGACGATTGCGCAAAATCAAGAAAGCCGTGCAAATCAAATGAACATTGGCTTTTATCTGTCAAATGTTAGAGGTTCAGATGAAGCCACATGTGCAGATCAACTGTATTGTTAAACATAGAAAAATGGAAAACAAAAAGATCTGTGCAGAATTATAATCCGAAAACAGGTCCAGGTGATCAACAACATGAACTAGGCAAAGCAAGACAAGAAAAATAGAAACAGGATCAGAACCAGGTAAACAAATCAAGGTTCAGGAACTTGTAGAATAAACACTCAGAGCTGCCTACAGTCCTCAGTGCAGTGGGATCTGCATAATACATTACACCAAATAGCATTCTTTTTTAATTAATTTTTTTTTTTAGTTACTTAAAAGGGGGTTTAAATGGAATTTGATGTGTTTGGAGTTGTGAATAAAGATTTAATGAAGATTAAGATTTGCTGAACATCTGATTAAAATGTGGTAACACAGTCATGCATGAACACTGTAATCGGATCAGTTCTGTTACATCTATATCTATGTTTATATGGAAACATGACGAAAGAAAAACAGAGCTCCTGTTGTACTTCATGTTCTCCATTCTTGTTATCATGCTGTATTATTACATTATTCTGAAGTTCTGTGAAGATGAAAATGTCACATACCATTGTTTCCTTATAGGCAACAGCCATCCGGTGATATTAGTGGTAGGTGTGGTTCTGGGTGTGGCTCTGTGTGTATGGTGTCTGTTGGCAGGACTGTTGTGGAGAAGAAGGTACGTTGCAAGAACGTGTCCGTCTTACAATATAGGGTGTGCAGTGCTGTCATTTGTAATGTTTACTTTTCAGTCCCTTACAATGATTTTTCCATTAAAACTTTTGTTTCAGAAAAAAAGGTGCTCACAAGAAGAAGTGCTGCCTTGACACAGGTAGGCCCTGGATACATCTTTTGATATTTTATGCTTGAGGTGCCACCTTGCTGTCTTGTTGCTGCACCTTTTTTCTAGTTAAGTGCTTTTATCTCCTGTCATTGTCAGGCTGTCAGGATGTCCATGGGAAAAAACTGCCGTATACAGAATCAGAGCTTGTGTCCTACCCTCTGGCTAGGAGCGTTCATGACAGCCTGCCTCCCCCTCCTCTCAATGGTGAGGTGCACTAGTGTTTTCAAATTAGCTGAGAAGCTTCTCTGAATGTTTAAGATTAGTCTGTGAACAGTCATGAGACAAAAAATGTTTTTTTTAGTGATTTGCCTTGTTAGTATATTACAGACTTATCAGGGGTATGTATTATTCTCATTTGTGTGAAGATAGAACCACAAAAACGTTTAAATCCAGCATTAACAACATTTGATTTGCAGTAAAAGTCAGTCAATGTGATTTATTACCTTCTGTACTCCAGGGGAAAAGATCTCCTAAAGCATTAATGTAGTAATTCATACAGAGATAAAAAGAGTCAATAAAAAGCTTGACAGTGTTTGCTGAGCTGAAGCTGTAGGGCATGGGTGTTCTTCCACAACACGCACAGTAATCATTCAGGACACTGAAAGAGAAAGGTCAGTGTGGCTGCAGCAGCAGCAGGTCAGGGGGTGGTCATTACCCTTCTGTTCCCCTCCTGTCTGCTCTGTGGTTCAGTTAAACAGTCAACGAAACTCAAGAGAAGGCCCAAGTGCATTCTTCTCTTTCGTTCCTTCTCTCTATAACCCTCCCTTTTAGTCGCTCAGCAGCAGCATAAATGTGCTTTTCTTTAGTCAGCAGAGTCTCTGTGAAAGGATCTCTGTAATTGGTTGCCTAAATGAGGGGCACTTATGCTAGAGCAGCGCTCATGTCCACCAGCACCCCCCTACTCACCGCCTCAGGCTAACAGCCTCTACAGTGAGGCCTTCAGTCACAAATAGGACCGAGGGTCAAGACAATCAGACTCCCTTTACAGTCATTCTAATGACGGCACATTCACGCTTTTGGGATTCCTCCAGCTTAGTGAATAATACACAGTAAGACATGCCTAGGGAAGGGGTTTTTTTATATTAATGGGCTAGCAGAGTTGAAGATAAAAAGACATTAATGTACAGTTTTGGCCTCAGCATTTATTAACATTTATTTTCTATTAGCAAATATATATAACTGACTGTTGTCTATATGGTGACCATATGGAAAATACAAAGAATGGTCTGAAGCAGGCTGGAGCTGATTTCTTTCTAGCCCAGACTATATATTCATGCGGCCTATCAGTGGTTTGAACACCCTCTACAGCGAATCTCCTTTCAGGCTAATCATTTAATATGTGCCTCATAAACTGGCCACACAGGCTATATCTATGAACATTCACTATCATCCGAGTGACTTGACTTGTTTAGTAGTAATTATCTATTCATAATTTAATAATTGTAGAGCAAATAAAGCATTTGCTATGATTGAAGAAACTGATTTTGGATTAAAACAGGTTCCTTGAGTTTATGGTCTTTCCACTAGTCCCAAATAATTATGTGTACATTTTTGTCATACATAAACAGTACTGTGCAGAAGTCATGAGTCCCCCCTCATTTCCTCATATTTTGCTTACAATGAGCCAGACATTCTTGTATTTTCAATGTAGTCTTGAGGATTAGTTCTCCAGACTTCCTGAAGGACTTTTTTGGCTCTCATTTTCAGTCCAGTCCCTGTACCTGACTAGTTTCAGAGGAATGTTTTTTTTTTGCTTGTTAAGCCACACACTGATCTATGAATCATTCAAGCATGAAAGACTACATAACTTTAACCAGTACATGAACCAGTGAGAAACAGGCGCAGATGATGACAGATGATCAGACTGATGATAGTGTACTTGTGATGCTGAATGCTGAGTGGTTGGAACAGATGAGAGGGGAAATAAGGTTGCTGCTCATTTATACACATACAGTTTAAATTGTATCTTTACAATATGTGTTTCCATTCATTTCCATTTCTTTAATCTACATAATTTAATTTAGGAAATTAGGAGTGGCTCAGAACTTTATTTTATGATTTTTTTTTGGAATATACAGTGTAGTTGGTAGTAAATTTGTAGTATTAATAAATACTAACAATATTCAAATGGTTTTCATGACCTTGACTGTACATTTCTTTCTACAACCACAAACTTTTATTAAATACATTCCTTTTTTCCCCCCAGCCTATGCTGAGCCTGATGTTCTCGCCAGAGCACAGAAAGTGGGTGTTACATTCCGACCACCTCTAGATGAGGGCTACACAGTTCCCTTTTCCATTAACCATTATGACATACCGAATCAGCTTCCTGAATACGCAGAGCCCCTGCGGCTCGAACCAGAATACGCCACTCCATTCAACGAGCCAGTCATAGATCCCTCCATCACTACACAGCTAAAGACTCTGCAGAAACTCGCTGACCTTCACACAGCTCCCACTGCCTTACAATACGACTGCCCTGCTCACCGACGCCTTTCTAATGGATACTGCACTCCTTTTAGCAATAGCTCAGTGAACTATACGCAGCCCCAACCTGTAGATTTGGTAGTGCAGCATACTTATCATGAGCCTCTATGAGAGATGAACACTCAGCATTAAACCTTATCGGCAGAGCTCGTGTTTGCAGTTTTCACCTGTAAATATGAAAAGTTTCCAGTCTGCTGTGAGACATAAAGAATCCACTTTTGTGAAATGCAGATGTAGCCAGTTGGACCATACGCTAGTATATGTTGTATTTATTGATACTGATGTTATTTAGAAATGGACAAAATTTATCTTATTTTTTTTGTACACAACTTTGTAGGATAGGGGTGTACAATGATGACCCATGTCTATGGACTCACTTCTTAATTCATACAAAAAGCACCTCTCTATAATTGTTTATTAATGACTATGATCGGATAAGAGACGTGGCTGCAACTACGGGTTTTTCCCTTATGGATGTTTTGAGATATATCCTTGATAAATTAAACCAGAAAACACAACATTGTATATCCAAAGCACCTTTAAAAAAAAAATCACAATTAATAAATGATAACAATGAGCTACATGTATGTTTATGGGTGTAATACCATTGTATCTGTTATTGACTAATGTTAAGTATTTGGATTTTATGATAGACCACTGACCTTTTTTGTGTATTTATATGATTTTTTTTTTATATAGAAACTAATATTAATATACATAAAGTGCATTCTACGTACTATATGTATGCTTATGGTACACAAATACAGTATGCTTAAGTGACAAAACTGTTTTATTACAAGAGAAAACTAAAGTTATATCTCTTTTATAGAAAACAGAATCTATATTCTGTCTTATCTAACACTATTAGGGCGTTTTGGGATTACTAGGCTTACGATACAGAAGAATTATTTAGCCCAAATGTTTACGTTAAGGATTATTAATTATGGATTATTGACTACTTGCACAAGTTAATAGATGATGTCAAATGCAAGCAGGTGTTTCAGACAAAAACTGTCTAGCTGTTTGAAGAAAATTTCAAGTGATAAAAGTCACTCTTCATATGAAAACATGACTAATGTTTAAAGAAAATGCTACACATCCATCCATAGAGACTTATAAGAAAATACTTTCCTTAAGATTTGAACATAATCAGATAC
>JAQQZT010000033.1:20036700-20056601 GCA_030068275.1 Clarias platycephalus | reverse complement strand
AAAATATCAATAATTATCGATATCGACCGATATGAAACACTGATATCGTGATACAGTTTTCAGCCATATCGCCCAGCGCTATGACCAACACAACATCTGCTACATTTCTTCATATTTTTTAAATTCTCACACCCAAGTTTACATACAGTATTAATGAACAACGTTAGCTCTAGTATATCACAGTAACTTCCAGATTTCAAGAGAATCTGAATTCAGCAGGCATCAGTGTTTTGCACCATATAAATGAATTCACTCAGTAAAATATACGTTAAAGAGAGATATCAGCATGTACAGTGGTGGCTGAAATTATTTAGACAAAAGGAAATTCAATGATTTAATGATGTTCTCGTTTATTTTTTAATAATGGCAATTGTTATACAACAATCACTATTTAAATATGAAATTCTTTCAATATTTCAAACCTGCTGGATCCAGCAGGACCTAGAGTCAAAAAGAACTTTGGTGTCACTTGATCAGTCTATGCCTGCTTGAATGCTTCCTGAAGATCATGTACAGAAGAGATTTCTTGACTGCTACTGCCTTTTTTACCACAGTCCAACAGCTTTCTATTGCGTTTAGGTCTGGAGATGACCCAGGCAATGGCTCCAGAAGCGGAATACCATTGTCACATAGCCACATACCATAGCATACTTTTTTACTAGTTTCTCAGTTAATTAGCATAACTCTTTAGCCAAATATGCTAAGACTAATTAGTGGGATCACCTGTTTTGTGCACAGGCAGAACGCATGTTGTCGTAATACTTTCACTGTGTGAGTATTTGATATTATACAGATCTTCTCACCTGAATACAGATTAATCCTTTAAAATTGAGGACAGGATCAAGGGCTAAATGATGCACTTATGAGAGATACAGTATCGGTATGATTTTAAAAATGGGGCTTATGGCATGATTCCAGTTTATTACAGCAATAAAATCATGTACTCTTTTGGCAAAGATGAAACATAAATTATAATCCAAACTATAACATTGTTCCTCACATGCAAAATATGTATATATACATAAATGCAGATTATTTAGATCCCAAAGACTCTATAAATAGTAATTTAAAAGTCAATACGTCCCTTCCATTCTCATATAAATGATATATGGAAGAATCACTATACATAAGAAACTATAATATGCTCTGGTTGTTTTCAGACAGGATGACAGCATTTGTCTTCTGGTCCAAATTTAACTTCCCTTCACATGTGTCCATTGTGAGTGAGCATATCCATTCTATGAGAGTGATGGGAATTTGATTTCAGAGAGCTCTAAATCGGGAGAACTGCAGCCACTGTGGTCACTGTATGTGTCTCTGGGGCAAGGGAGAGAAAATTTCTCAATAAAATTATTAAACAGCAACACATTTTGCATTCATTCCAGCTAATGGCTAAAAGTCAACATTTAATGGATATTTTCATGTGATGTGCATTCTATCTTTACAGGGACAAAGCAGTGATTATAAGACACAATTAATTTTTTAACGAAGACTTAATTAACTAAAGATTTCAGTGGTTTGGTTTACCGTGGTGAAAGTCTGCACCCTTTGAGAAGATAGCTCTGTAGTTTTCCTGCAGCTGCTAAAAGCAGACCAAAGTAGGGTGGTGAAGGCTTAATGGGCCGGGAGGTGAACTCCGGATGGTACTGCACTCCCACAAAATAAGCATGATCTGTCAAGACAAAAGAAGAAACTATAATAAAAAAACTTACATGTTTTAGAAATAAAATACTGTAAGATCACTAACCTTCCAGTTCAATGATTTCCATTCGTTTGCCCTCCTCATCCTGGCCCACAAAACGGAGACCTTTTTCCTCCAAGTGGTGCTTTAGTTCTGGATTTACCTGAAGGAAGTGCCCAGGAACAAGTACATGCCACTAAAAGACCGTCCAAGCACAAACAGATGAAACTGTATTGATTTTAATACACACCTCAAAACGATGTCTGTGTCGTTCATCAACATATTCGGCATCTCCATATAATGTTCCTAAAATGTTAAAAGACAGTAAATTAATTTCAATCAACTGAAATTAACCTTTTTGTAATAACCCAATCTCGATAAACACAGCATTAAATCAGTTTGGTACAAAATCCCAGTAACGTACTGAGAATACTTGAGGTGCTTGTGAAGATGGTTCGCCTTTTTCCTAATCTCATGGTGCCACCCATTTGTCCTGGATTATGTTCTGGCATTTCAATCACCTACATGAACATGTGAGAGAAAATCTTTAGAGCTGCACAGTTCTTAAAACACTAAGTGCTTTAATATTGTAAAGAACATTGCTTACCACAGGGTACTTTGTGTCAGGATCAAATTCAGTGGAGTTGGCATCTGTACAAAGAAACAAGACAAATATAAGATCTGACAAAGGAAAAATACAAAAACCATTGTGAAACCTCTCGTCCAGCTTACTGTACCTTTCCAGCCAAGTACATTGCGAGCAAATTCACACACAGCGAGCTGCATGCCCAGACAAACACCTGCAAACCACATTATAAAAACAGTGAACATGGTGGGAAATAAATGGCAAACTAAAATTACAAAATCAAAACTCTTGTCTTTTTACCTAAAAAAGGCTTTTTCTTTTTTCTTGCCCAATTAATCGCATGAATCTTTCCTTCAGTGCCTCGTACCCCAAAGCCTCCCGGAACCAAAATGCCACTGTGAAAGTAATAAATAGTCATAAATGCACGGATAGCACCTGTCATATATAAAACGTTTAGACTTAGGTCAGTTATTAGTAGTAAAGCACATCATAAAAGAATGGCGGTTGTTTCAACATAGATGTGAATGAACACTATAATGTAGAGATGGGTGAATATCGATTCAGTTACAGTACATGTTGTGGTTCTTTTATGTGGCAATTAATGCATCTCTACACAAAACTGGCCCATTTTATAATATATTTTTTTTTAATGATGAATCAATTAATTAATTAATTTATTTATTTATATGACACTGCCTGGACAAAAAAGTCACACACTCTAAGATTTCATTCAGTCACCTTCGGCTTTGATTACAGCACACACTGTGGTGGCCAGTTCATGTGTGAAAATGATTCCTCATGCTCCCAGAACCACTCTTTCACAATTTGAGTTATATTGGAATATGCCTGTGCCATCAACCTGGTCACTCAGTACATTCAGGTCGTTAGCTGACTTCCTTTTATTGCCACATAATGCTGCCGAATCTAGACCTGATCAACTGAAGCAACTGCAGGTCATAACACTGCTTTTTGTTTAGCCATGTGTTGCATGTCACTGGGCTCACTCAGCACTGCAGAGCTTCTGCCATGCCTCGTGATACTTCACTGGATCTTCCTGCTCTGTGCTCTGCTCCAGATATGCAGAGTCGATGAACTGAAACAAAGGAACATTCACAGTTATATACTAGTATAACTAAATGAAATATCCATAACAGCATTAATGAGCATAAATTATTCATAAAAGGAATCATTCATCAAGAGCACGCCTTACTTTCACCTCTAGCTTGTAGTTGATTGCAAGGGCAGAATGTTCCAGTGCTTTAATCACTGATGCATAGGAGTCAGAAAATTTGGTGTATTTTCCAACTAAGGCAATTGATGTGCTCTCCAAAAGACGGTCAGTTCTGTCAAAAACATACCAAGCCAAACAAAACACACATCAAATGATAAAAAGAACATTCAATTTGTTTGTAAGTTTGGAAAAATAGTAATCCTTACCTGTCTGACATTTCTTTCCATTTGGTGAGCATCATGCGCGGCTTCGTCTCAACAGGCAAGTTCAGCCGTGTGCAGAAGAAATCCACCATTCCCTGATCCTGCATGAGCAGTGGAACTCTATACACAGAGGACACATCATGTATGCAGATGACCTACAAATAAAAGCAGGTAGAGGATATACTGTAGATGTGAGGCAATAAAACAGACCAAGTGTTCTCAGATTAGAAACATTTCTTGATTGTTGCTCATACTGCGTATGTAGATACCTGCTCTGGCTCGACATGACAAAACATTGAGATTTTCTCTTTCACTGCTGTGTCCAGTGGCGTAGCGCAACGACAAACAATCTAATAAAAAAAATAAAAAAAAGAAGCACATTAGCAAAGGAAAGTGTTAATATTCCCAAATTGGAGAGTGGGAAAAATGTAGCTCTGGGTTAATAATCCTTGTTGCCATGTGCGTCTTCTTCTTAGTTGGCAACGGTCATTTAAATTGTTAGTGGAGGAACAGAATTCAAGAGTCAATGTCATACAATAACATTGCTGAAGCCTCAAACCTGAATGGTCAGAAGGTGTCAACCAGCGCTCAGCACCAGCAATAGTTCCAACTACAAGCTAAAATCACAGCTATACTCGTAGATACAAACCCTGTATGGTAGTGACAGGTTCTACAGACGTATAAGTCAGGTGTTCTACATAATATAAGCCTAATAATAAACTAATAAAATGGGTTTATTTAACAAAGAATGTACAGTAGGAGATATTTATTTCACATTTGATTGGAATGATTGCCAGAGCTTTGTAACAGTCAGCTGAGAAAAAAAGAGAGGCCAGTGAGGGAACAACTTGGCATACCGGCATTCCACAACACAGCTGAATTATAAATGTTTACAAAGTATGATGTGCGGTCAATCGACCTTTTCACTCAGAAAAAAGTATTGGATTTTTTTCCCCCACAATTTTATTTAGCAATGTTATAATAGCAATGTTTTTTAAGTAGGCCTCACTCCAATGGTTGAGATACTAGTTCATGGTAAAAGTATAAATACATTTACAAATCCAACTTCAAAAAAATCAGTAAAAGTCACATAAAATATAAAATCTTTGGCCATTGATCGTCTTTATTTCTTATGGTATGCTAAAAAAAAAAAAAAATTTTAAAGGCATATTATTTAAAGATACAGCATCGCCTAGTGGATTTTTGTAGCATAACATACCTCAACCGAGTGGTGGAGATGGCTAAATCAGGTTACTTTCAACACACTGTTCTATGTGCTCTACCAAAAAGCGGAGCATAATGTTAAAATAATATTAAGTAAAAAAAAAAAAAAACACTATTGGACAAGCCGTAATAGGAAAGTAATTGGAATAAGGCAATGTAAGACTTTTTTGGCATAGACTGTCACTCTTGAATTTTTAGTATTGAAATTCCCACATTAATATAAAGCAACCTTTTGAATGTTAATATTTGCAAACATGGGATTTATTGATAACAAATAAAGCGAGAGAATTTGCCTGACCAGATCAGGTGACAGGCCCAGACCACGGAGCTCTCGCACACTGTTCTGTGTGGGTTTAGTCTTCTGCTCTCCTGTAGTACTGGGCTGAGAACAGACACAACTACATATATAAAACAAAAGTTTGCAACACCCTGCAGAGTGTGCAGGTAAACAAATGATATGACTGTGATGTGGGTTGTCTCCTTACCTGAGGAACAAGACTGACATGAATGTTGCAAAAGTTCTCACGCTTCACCTTGAACTGAAACTGCCTGAAGGCTTCGATGAAAGGCATGCTTTCAATGTCACCCACGGTGCCTCCTAACTATGACACACAAACCAAGATATGTATAAGGCAAACAGCTTGAAAGTAGCCCAGCATCACCATGAATAGCTAAAGGAGTTGCACCTCTATGACACAGACTTGTGGCTCGACCCCATCATCATCCACTGACACTTTGGCTTGCCGCATAACCCTCTCCTGAATGGCATCAGTGATGTGTGGTACCACTGGGAGAAACGGAACAGATCAAAGAACTGTAATCCACCAGCACATTCACAGAAATGCTTGAAAAAGTTCATCAATGTTTATGCGTGCCATGCAGGTGATTTGCATTTCCCTCACCGAACTATCAAAACAGGTATCTATGCATCAATCTTTTTTGATTGTTAGAGTATTTATTTGAATACAACACTTAAACCTGTTTGTCACAAGGAATCCATTCTTGAGAAAGACAATGCCGTAGAAGTGCTCAATTTAAACAAATTATATCACATATATCATTTTTATACTCTGTTTATTAATGATTTATTAAAAGCCAGACAGCATATATATAATCTAAAGTTATATTACAGTATGTATATTATAAAATGAATTGAATAAAGGTGAAGCTTTCTATAAGGAAACATGTATTTATCATAAATAGGAGAAGTTTTGGCTGAAAGTTCTACATAACAGTCACTAACTTTTGGTTCACTGCATGAAAACTATAGCTAAAGCTTCACATGAAGGTAAAATCCCAAAAGAAGGAATTTTAAACAATACCCCCACCCTTATACTGGCATTACCATCAGACATAATGCATGTGGGTCGAAAGATACCATCTCCAATTAAACATGAGTTATGAGACATTTACTATGCTGTGCATGTAACATGAAAAATAATAAGGAAGTTAACAGTAAAACTGTATTTGAAAAAAATTGACCGGTCACTGTTAGTGTACCAGTATATAATTGATGCTATTCAGTTTAGGAGATGGTGTTAGTGTTGTGGTTGATTGGTGCGATTTTTTTCCCCCTTTGTCTTCAAGTATGATTCAGAGGCTGCTGAGTGGATATATTTTTTTTATAGCTGTTATATATTAAGTTTTAACGGGAAGTAAATTGACTCTACAGCATTACGTGCAACTATAAACAGTTAAAAAGCCCAATGTATTGTTCATTAATAATAATTTTTAAGAAAGTATAACTGTTGGCAAACTGCTGTAATAAAAGAAGAATAAAACACTTCACAATGTGCTGATATTGGAAAATCATCAGCGGGGTGGTAACAGCACAACAACACAATGCCTTTCCTATAACAACATGTCCAGTTACATTTTATTTATTTCTTGATTGCTACGGACTGTATAACAACTTCAGCGAAGAATCTCAGTTGCTGAATTTACATGGGCCCTAATATTCAATTAATAATGGCACAATCATAATAAAAATGCATCACTTAACAACCTCAGTTGGAACAGCCAGGTTTGCAGAAATGCAAACATTGTTCTTATGACATGACCATGATTTTTATTGTTATCATTACAAAGACAATGTGATCTATTAACAAGACACACCTTGCACAGTTTTGCCAAGATAATCTCCTCTCCTCTCTTTCGTTATAACAGACTGATAAATCTTCCCAGTGGTCAAGTTGTTGTCTTTGGTCAGCCGGATGTCCAGAAAGCGTTCGTAGTTTCCCAAATCCAGATCAACTTCACCACCATCATCCAGCACAAATACCTCCCCTAAAAGACAATAACACTGTGTGTGTGATGCTGAAAGGCATGAAGAGTGTATGGCAACACTCGACTCACCATGCTCATAAGGAGAGAATGTGCCTGCGTCAATATTAATGTAAGGATCAATCTTGATAGCCGTGACGTGAAGGCCACAGGATTTGAGGATTGTTCCCACACTGCTGGCAATAATGCCTTTACCAATTCCTGATATAACACCACCAGTGACCAAGATGTACTTCATCTTTGGGATAACACCTGGACAGAAAGCAAGCAGAACAACATTTTTTAAAACCTATTATTGTATCCATTTTAATAAATATATCAGAATGAATTCTCATGGTGTGTATGATTTCTCAGGTTTTTGTGGGCTGTATTATGTTTTGTACCAAATGTAGGTACTCATGTTCAAAAAACATCATAGGAAACACTCTACATAGAGACTAGAGACCTCCCAGTAGTGGGAATCATAACGATATCAAAGATAATCAACTTAGTGTAATTAGCCTTGAGTTAGTTTGACTGGTCTCATTAATCTAACTTCATTCGTTTTACTGGCATTATGCACAATTTCAATATAAGCATGTTTTTAGGGATAACATATTTAACCACATATGTACCAAATATAGTCACATTACTCAAGTATAAAATATAATTATACAAACATTGAAAATAAATGAATAGCACAAAAGATATGCTTACCGAAGCTCTGTCTACTAGTACTAGAGCTTGTGAAAGGAAAGGGAACAGACTAGATTAGCTTGACCTTGTGCTATCAGTGTGTAAGAAAGCATACCCATTGTGCTCCTCACCGTGGGAACACACCTGCTGATGAAGGAATTGCTGATAACGATATGAAGGATACGTGGGGAGAGGAATTTTGTTTTGATTTGTGAATAACATCATTCTTTGGTTAACAGAATATAAGGAGTGTGTATCGAAATGCTTTTCAGTCTGCCCTTTGCTTGTTCTTGAACTGGCAGTGAATTGGCTCACTTGGGCTTTGATGCTGCAATAAACTCCAGCTGACTTCATCCAGTTCAACCGACTGCTGAGTCTTTTTTGATACTATTATAATTTAAGTTACAGCTTATATTTTAGTGCTAAATTGTAACTGGCACTAACAGTGAAATATATAAATCTATAGGAATATATAAATAAATCAACATCAACTCAAATCAAGGTCAAAAAATCAAAAAAGTCTATGACAGTAATAAACAGACTAAGTTCACTGATCAGCCATAACATTAATACCCATAACATTAAACCCAATATTGTGCAGGTTCCCTTTAACAACCTGGGAAGCTCTGGTCCGTCAGGACTTGACTCCACAAGACCTGTGGGCATGCTGGGGGACTGGCACTGGGACAATAGTGACGGATCCTTTGAGTGCTATAGGTTGCGGGTGTGGAGCGTCTGTGACTCTGACTTGTTTTTCAGGTGCATTCCATGGATGCTTGGTCAGACTTTGGAGGCCAGATCAACAACCTTGAACTCTTTACCCATACACAGCAGACTGTAATGCACTGGCTGTTCTGATAACTTTCTATTGTACATGTAATGGCCAGGTTTGTCTTTTATCAATAATTTGTGCTACATTGGCTTTTCTGTATGATCGGACATGACAGACAAGCCTTTGGTCCCCACAAGCATAGATGTGCCTTGGGTGTCCATGATCACCAGTTTACTAGTACATTATTGATCAGTGTATTCAATTCACCTGCGGATGGTGTTAGTGTTGAGGCTGATCAGTGTATAATTGTATGCATGAACAATATTCTGAAATAAATCAACAATAAGAGTACCATGAAATTTATTTTATAGATAAACAGCTCCAAGGCTGCAAAAAGAACTTCTATAGAGATCATGAAAGACGTTCTAAATACAAGTTCTGCAGTTTTCCCTTACCCTGTGATAATTTTTCAAGTCAAAACTATGGGTCTGAGGGATGCACATACTTTTAAACAATTGTTTTTTCCCTTAAAACGATGGGTCCCACAATAAATAAATGAGCTGATGTTACAGAAGATTAATCAACACCACCTGATTTGAGAATTCATCCAAGCTGGACTTTATCAGTATTAATTACCTGTGAATGTTTGCATATAATGAAAATTGGCAGTCCATACACATACATTGTATTTTGAGGAATATATGTATAAATGCAGCGGAACCTCAGCATATGAATGCCCTCCCTTAAGAATTGAAATTTTACAAGAAATTTGCATATGTGTACGAAATTTGCATTGCATCTGCTGGCACGAACGTCTGGAAGTCGTTCAAAACTTGTTTATGTCAGTGGAAACCCAAGCGAAGCGAGTTTACAATTTTTTTAATGATTTTTGGCAGGGTTTTTTTTTGCATTTTGTGCAAGATTTAGCGAAGGCATAGCACCAAGGGTTCCAAAAAAGTTAGAAAGCACAGTTTCAGTCGATGACGATGTATCCAAATGTTTTTAATATAAATAAAATAATAAAACTAAAAACTTTAGTCCTTGCGGGCATGTGTTGCAGATGATGCACATAAATAAAAACACTGTTGTTGTTTTTTTTGTTGTTTTTTTACAAATTTATGTGTGAAATGTGTAGAACGCACATGAAAATGTATCACTGTTAACTTGGATGTATTAAAAATGACACAAGGTGGGTGGGATTTATTAGAAGAAAATTGCAGTTGCTGATCACCTCTGTCATACTCACACACTTTTATATCCACAGGTAATAAAAGCAAGTCATTGCCTCCAAAACCATTTACTTAACTTTTATTTCCAGATTACTTCTGCAATTTTATTTGTGTGTTAGTTTGTTCTTGATAGAAATTACAGTACAGTCATGCACCTCACTATGTCAGTTTAAGTAGTGTCTGACCGTTTATCCCATGCTCCCATAATGTTAAAGTTTATAAATCCTTTTTTATAGATCCAATTGATTTGGCTCCACAAAACTGAGCAATGGAAAAAACCTCTCCGTCTGCAAACTTATGCCTAAAATTATTCAAGCGACTATTCTGACCAGTAGTGGTAAAGCGCACTTTTTCATTCCTTGTATCCCACTCATACCCAGCAACAAACCATTTGAATTTAAATGCCTTCGATTTCCAGTTCGTCTCGCTTTCGCCATCATATTTAATAAAGCTCAGGGGCAATCACTTAATATTGGTGCCGTAATCTTAGAAACTCCATACTTATACCATGGTCAGTATGTCATATGTTCAAGAGTGGGCACACCAAGAAATCTTCACATATGCACATGAAGGGCCAAACAAAAAATATTGTGTATCGCAAGGTGTCGGAGTAGTTGAGCTCATATATACTGAGTTAGTATTTAATTGCTGCAATGAGTGTTTTTACTATTTTTCAATACTTTCAGTACATTGTTTGTAGTTGTGGAATATCATTTGTTCAAAATTAATAAAACTTTGCAAGACTTTATGGGTTAAGTCAATAAATGCCATTACTGAGTATATACCACGCATTCTGTTCTTTCCCTTGTACTGAAACCAGATATGTATGTGGGCGGAGCCACAGGTAACCTCTAGTAATAAGAAGAAGAAGAAAAAGAAGAAGAATATTAAATAAATAAATAAATAGTTATAATCCATTGTTTTCTTGTTCATTCTATTTTGAGAAAAAAACATCTATTTTATTCCTGTTTTATTTTGTTAAAACTATTTTTTTCTTATTCAATCCAACTGGAGTAGAAATATCCTATTCTATTAATTATGATGAAACGGAATATCAGAAAACCTTACAATTATCCAGTTGTGGTCTTTGTGCGACTTCACAAAACCTTCCTTGTACACATAACATGCAGCCTCTTATATGACGTCATCTGGCGGCCCTTTAAGCGCGGACTACTTTCCCCTGAAGCCAAAGCTTTATCATAACTTTGCACATCACACAGGAGAAGCAGCTATTGTCGTTCTACATGATGTTAAAATGGTAAATAGGATAAACCGCTGGAACGTCACTGTCGGACTCACGAGCAGCCGCGATCAGAAAATAAACATCATGTTACTGTATCTTCTTTCCATTACATAACACTGCAGCACTCCTGATCTACAGCTAATATAACACAACAACACAACGGCGCAGGCGTTGTCATTATCTTACCTTATGTCTGAGCATGTGTGCAGAAAATCATGCGCGTGAGGTTCCTGTGCGCCGCTTCACACGCAGATCATCATCACCCACTCCTGCAACGCGATCCAGGCCAAAAGCACGTGTACTGTAATCTGAGGAAACCCGCCCATGTGTGCTGCGCTGATCTCCACCGAGAGTGCTCGACCGATCATATCAGGTCATTCCTATTCACAGTGTTTACAGATCAGCAGTCAGAATCAACTTCCTTACTTGCCTTTAACGTCGGAGGTCCGTCCCTGTGTGTGTACGAACATGATTGATTTACTGTAACAATAAACTTAATCAAACCTCAGCTTTCCTGGCATTAGGTTTTGTACAGTGTAACTTTTGAAGTAAACACATCGTTTCTTATAAGCATAATCGGAATTTATACTATGATAAACTATGACTTTACTGATTACTGTGGTAGCACTATGGTGTGTATGGTGTGAATACCATTGGTACTTATTGGGTACCTATTGGGTTCAGCAGGTATCTAAAATGGGCTGTACTGTACATACTGTACTATTGGTTAGTACATACTACCGGTATTGTATTGCACAGGCAGTATCATAATATATACTGTACGACATAAACATGTACAGTATTTTGAGTACCTAGAACAGTATCCTAGTAGTAAGTTGTCTATATAAACATTCAAGTTACGAACTTTGAAAGATACAACATGCATTTATGGACGTTAGATCACATGTCACATGTATATAATGTACATGTTCGTAAGCAAGTGAAGAAACAGCGGCAATGAAGCTGGAACTGCTAAGAAGCGCCAAAAGGAGACAAAAGTGAAAATAATTGAGAGAATGGAGTGAGGTGAAAAGATTGCAGACATTGCTTGTTTTAATCAGTACAATTCTAAAGAACAAGGACAATATCATGGAACATGTTAGTTTGATGATGTGTATAGCAAATTGTGTTAGTATCCTAGTTCCTAGACAATATTTGTTGGACTTACGAAGAAATCGGGCTTATAAACGAGCTCTCGGGACAGAACTCATTAGTATGTTGGGGACTTACTGTACATGTTAGAATAGAATAGAATAGAATAGAATAGATGATGAAATAATGAAATGATATTTAGCAGTAATTCTTTTAAAAATATAGTCATATTTCAATATGTTAAGACTGTTTAAAATTGATATACTGTATTTAGAATCTTGGTTGTATTTTAATAATAGTTTCAATTCAGCAAAAGCATCTTTACAGAAACAAAAATTCTGGATATAAATTCTGCATATAGTGTATACATTTATAAACCAGTTTGACAATAATAAACAAGCCAGACGCGATAGTGACAAAGTAAAAATTCCCTAAGACTACATGAGAAAGAAACCTTGAGAGGAACCAGATTCAAAGGGGAACCCATCCTCATTTGGATGATACCAGAAAAAAAAGACAACAACAACATGCATTTTAATTTTTCAATTAGGCCTGCCTTCAAGCCAGCTGTCCCAGTCTTAGAGTGCCCCAACTCGTCTGATCTCGGAAGCTAAGCAGGCCTGGTTAGTACTTGCATGGGAGACTCCCTGGGAATACCAGGTGCTGTAAGCTTTTCAGTTTTACTCATATAGTTTTTATTCTTCTTTATTGTGAATTAAACAGTCATATAGCATATTTCAAGTTACATACAATGCTCAGTGTAACCAATGATTCTCTTTACAATATGTGGATGTGTACAATTACACAGTATGTTTAAGCTATAAATTATACTCAGCTTTCATTGAACTGTTTCACAGTATTGCAAAGAAGGGGGAAAAAAAGAAAGAGAATAAAGAAAACTATATACATCCAGGGTGAGAACATGTGTCCTAAATCAATTCCATACAGAATACTACATATCTTTTATTTATTATTTACAGCCACAAAATCAGGCCTTCTTTTTAATACGTATTCAACCCATTTCCTCCATTTCCCCAGGAATGTATTCTTCTTTAAATTGACCAAAAAAGTGATCTTTCCTATCGTATAAATCTCTATAGACACATCTATCCAGTTATCTAAAGTTGGTTTCTCTTGGTTTAACCATTTACGTGTGATTGCTTTCTTGCTGGCTGCCAGAAGCACACCCATCAAGTATTTATCATCTGCTGTTACTATATCTGGATATATACAGCCAAAATGCAGCAATTTACTTTCCAGAGGTATGTCTCTTCTAAAGATATGTTCAAGAGCCTCTTGTATTTCTTTCCAGTATTCTTGAATATGTAGGCATTCCCAAAATATATGATAATGGTATAATTATAGAGTGTGTTTTCATATTTCCCAAACTCTTATATATCTGAGAAACAATATTAGATCTAATACCTGATGTGTATGCCCTCTTAAGCAGGTCAATGGATTCAAATTATCTTCAAGTTTTTTTTTGTTTTTTTTTTCATAATAATTTCTAACCTGGAGGTATCTGTAGAATCCCTGATTTAAAAAAAAAAAAAAAAACTTTTCCTTTAGTAATTGAAAGCTTAATATTTCACCTTTCTCAACAATGGTGAAAAAACAAGTAATTCCCTATTTTCCCAACAATTTAAATCTGTTATCCAACCTGTTTGGGGTGAAGTCAGAATCATAAGCAATCCATTTCAAAGCTGTACTGTATTCCAACAAATTATATTCCTTTATCACTGTTGCCCAGATATTTAAAGTGAGTTTTGTCCATGGGTCTTTTATCATTTCTATATATTGTCGTAATTTGCTATCTGTTAATATGGCTTGTATAGGGATATTCTTTGAAATATAACTTTCCATATCTTTCCAAGGAGCATGATAATGTGGGTCACACCAGTTCACCACGGTCTTAATTTGTGCTGCTATATAATAATATTTTAGTGAGGGAAGAGCCCATCCTCCTTTATCTTTTGGCAATAGCAAAGTTTTAAAACGCACTCTGGGCTTTTTTCCTTGCCAAATGAATCGAGAAAACATTTTATCCCATTTTATGAATAGTTTTGCAGTTATTTCTACAGGTAAACATTGAAATAGGTATAAAAATTTTGGTAATATGTTCATTTTAATTGCTTCAATCCTTGAATTAAATTCCATCTAGTTAGATCTTCTCTAATTGTTAGTGTTAATGAATGGAATTTTTAGTATATTTACTTTTGTCAATTGAATACCTAAATATTTAAAAGATTTTGTATGCCATTTTAATGTAAATGTGTCTTTGATATTTGCAGGAGGAATATAGTTATATGAAATTACTTCTGTTTTCTCAATATTTTATTTATATCCAGAGAAAGGACCCGAGTTCTGAAATTATCTCATGAGTTGAGGTAAAGATTTGGTTGGGTCTCCAAGATAAATCAGTATGTCATCTGCGTAACAGGCAATCCTGTCTAATGCTTTGTACTAAGGGTTCCAAATAGAGTGCAAATAGCTGAGGAGACCATGGGCACCCTTGCCTGGTTCCTCTCTCCAATGTAAATGGCTTTGATAAATATCCATTAAGTCTTATTTTTGCAGTCGGCCTATCATAAAGTGCCTGTATACTTCTAATTATAGTTTCATGAAAGCCAAATTTGTGTAGAACCTTATAGAGAAATGTCCAGCTAACTGAGTCAAAAGCTTTTTCAGCATCTAAACTTTTCAGAATCATTGCTTTTAATTAGTTTTTCCTAATGTGATTCATAACATGCAACGTGCATCTAATATTATCTTGTGTTTGATGCTGACAAATAAAGCCTGTCTGGTCTTGGTTTATTAGATTGGGCATGAATTCTTTCATTTTCCTGGCCATAATCGATGTAAACTATCTAAACTATATAATCAACATTTAATACAGACAGAGGTCTATACGATCCACATTGTAGCTTATCTTTTCCTTCTTTTGGTATAATAGATATAACAGCCTCCTTCCAAGGTGGCGGGGTTGCTGCATTCTTTAAAACCCAATTGAAAGAACGGACCAAGGTAGGTATTATTTCCTTTTGGGATGCTCTATACCACTCCCCAGATAGTTTTTATTCTTTCTTTTTTTTATTTTTTTTATAAAAAACCCTGCATTTTAATTGTTCAAATAGGCCTGCCTTCAAACCCACTTTCATTTGAGGCTATCACTCTGAGTGAGCCTGATCCCGTTTGATCTCGGAAGCTAAGCAGGCTCGAGCCGGGTTAGTACTTGGATGGGAGACTGCCTGGATGGGAGACTGCCTGGATGGGAGACTGCCCCCACTCCAAAATATCTATTACAACATAATTTTATCACACAAAACACAAGTGAAATCAAAATGTTGTGTAAAAACAATGTTATGAACAATTCATTTAATTGATTTAAATAAAATAAATGTAAATAAAATTAAACAAATTAATTTGAATAATTTTAATAATAATTTTAATGATCTACTTTTAAAAAAAAAGCTACTAATGAGCTACTTGCTCAACGTAAACAAACACCTGAACCAGAATAAGAAAAGCTAAACTGAAAATTTTTACTGGGATTACTTAATATTTTCACTGCTGAAATAACAGCGCTGAAGTTGTATAAGTTAATTTTAATGTGCTGGAGTAGTTTTAAGGCAAAATTTAATCTTTATCTGATCTACATTTTTGATTTCTCATCTGTTATTCACTCTCTGAACAGGGAGTGTATTTGGTTGATGACGAAAGAAGTATAAGTTATTGTAAACAAGGTGTAAGATACTCAACCTTACAAAATTGTATTTCTTTGTATTAATACATTAGGTAGACAGGCAATAATTTACGTGGGCTTCAATCTGAAATAATAATACGACTGATTACATTAAAGCTGAGCAGCTTATTTTTAGTTTTAACATTTTAACTATTTCTAAAAACTCTTTAACCTTCAACGGCAGCTACTTACACTAGTCCCTTCTATAACTGTGTTCCGTAAGGTGTATGACAGAAAATGAGTTTCAGTTATCATCATGTCCATGTTGTTGAGGTTACTACCTGTTCACTGATGGAGGCTTCATGGCATTGGCAATTTCAGTATTCTAGATTTGTGAATGCATAAGTGTATCTAATTCTGTTTATATTCTGAAATATTTTGTAAAATATTTGCTGAGTATTTTACATGTTTATTCATCTTATTATATTATGCAGTGAATGAGCAAGAAAAAGAAAGAAAGAAAGAAAGAAAGATTAATAACTGTAAATTTGTCTACCTCAGTGTGTAGCTCATATATTTATAGATATTGTATATTGTTGCAAATAATTGAAATTCAAAATAAAAATCAACATCTTAATATGCATTGGATTTTTATAATACAATTACAATTACTCTGAAGGCCTGAAGTTATTATATTCTACTGTGATTAACATGAAAGCTCTGTCCGCTAGATGGCGCTTTATTATTATTTAAATGCAAAACTGGAACTGTACTGATAATATTGTAGATGCTGTTCAAAGATATATATATATAGGTATTTTTTATTTATTTATTTTACTATTAATTATCCTCTAATAATCACTAACTTTTAGTTGTTACATTTTTAAACCTGACTTTTTAGAAAATGAGCCTTAGATGTTTTGGAATATATGAAGTCATGCTCAAAAATAAGTACCACCTCTTTTAGTTCTGTGTGTTTTTGTGTAAAAACATAGTAATATCATAATGGCACAGAAACATACAAAAACATACAAACTTAAAAGAGGGTGGTACTATTTTTTTGAACATGACTGTAGAAGCTCAGAGCAATTTTGTATTACATAATCCAGCTTTCTTTAAAGCCTTTAAAGTGAATACTATGGGACATGTGTCCTGTTGAGCACTTTTAAATATTACTTTATTACTTAAATTAATGAATTCCTTCTTGAAACAAATAGTTTATTTTCTGTTACATGTCCAAACCCATGGGTGTATGATACTTAGTAACAAATCTATGTAGACCTACTGTGTGGTTGTATGCTAATTGTATTTTAGTGTGTTTTACAGGTTTAACAATTTGGTTGTAACATAGAAAGAAACTGGTTATATTTCTAAATGAAAAAAAAATCACTAAACATACTGTATGTAATAATAATAATAAAAAAAAGCTTGCTTCATGAGATAAAATTTCAGATTTAGCTGATTGTTTAACCTTGGATTACACTGATCTTCCCACTTCCTTTTGGGTCATTGTGCTCAGACCTTATGGTTCCTGAGTATGGTTTATGTTCAATGGGAATTGCATAAACACAAGGAACTAACGATTATAGATAAAATGCTATTTAAAGGTGTGTTATTAGAATATATGACTGGGCTTATGCATCACACCTCATAATAATATGTACAGTTTAGCTATGATTACAGTATAAAGATGTGTGTGCTATATAAAAATAAACATAACGTATAACTTAATTTTAAAATTGACCTATCAAGGAAAATATTCTATGGTACAGTGTCATACACTCAGACGCCACCCACAACATCCTTTTCTGGGAAAACAATACAGCAGTTGAAGGGTGTAGTCTACTGTGTGTCCATGCACAGCCAGCATCCTCCATGTGCCTGGATAAGCCCTAATTTGATTATGGGGGTGGGTAATGAGAGCGAGAGAGAGAGCGAGAGAGAGAGAGAGAGAGAGAGAGAGAGAGAGAGAGAGAGATCATGCTGAGAGCTTCATCTGTCCATTTATAACCTCACAAGTTCAATCTCCTGCATGATATTAATATCTATATTAATTTAGCAGCTAATGCACTTTTGTTTTTTGTTTCCTGAGCTCTTCAGCAGTACCTCTGGTCTTCCACTGACAATTATGAAAAGAATGCAGGTTATTTTTGCTGACATAGACCTTTCTATGAAAGCTGTGGAGGGTCTATTGAAAGGGAATATTGCGCAAATTTAACTGTGGTAATTAAATGAAAACATGTGGGTGCTTGTTTGCCCTGTGTGCCCTCACAAAATGCAGCGTTCATTATAAGGGTGAGCAAAGCCAGGCTTTCATGTGTCTCAATAGGTAGAGTCCTGCTGTGTGTGTGTGTGCGTGCGTGCGTGCGTGCGTGCGTGTGTGTGTGTGTGTGTGTGTGTGAGCGAGAGAGAGAGCTTTTGAGTTTTTGAGGGGTATTTGAGGCCTTGAACATAAAATGAATCAGTGCAGTTTCGTTGATTATTGCTGGTGTAATCCTGTTCATTTTATGACAGACATTCAAAGACTGGTGAATATACTGCAGTTCCATCATGCGATTCTAAGCCTGATAATGCCTGCAATACATACTATACTCAAATCATGTGGTGAGCCCCTGGACAAGAGGCTCTCTGTCACTATGACTGTTATTTAAGAACAATGTTTCATGCTGTCAACTAACTGTATAATCTTTTCTTCTTTTTTTTTCTTTCTTTTTTTTCTCAAATAAACAGATATTGTGACATGGTTAGTGTGAGGATATCCTGGCTATTTCACAATTAATTTCCACATCTACAGTCAGCTAACAGCCTGTTTTCAACGGCACAGTTTTATCATCTTGCGAAACATAGGAGTAAACCTCTTTTATTTTTTTTAGGGGTAAAAATTATTTAGGTATTAGTCTTTAGGAATGGCATATTTACATAACTACTTATGAATTTTTCGATGGTTAATAAGGACCTTATAACTATAATGTGTGTAGTTATGACATTCCAGAATATGTTATTTTTGTCTAAATTGTGTAATCCTTTTTATCAAAAATTGAAAACTGAAATAGATGACAAACAAAGCAAGCTCATAATTTATTGATTATATACATATATACATTGCCTGGCAACAAAAAAATAAGTACACTTAAGATTCCATTCAACTGCCTTTATCTTTGATGGCGGTGCACAATGAGGTGGCCAGTTTTGTTGATTTGTGAAAGTGATTCCTCATGCTCCCAGAACCACTCTTTCATAATTACAGTCCTGGACTATGCCTGTGCCATCAGGGAAGAAACACTTCATTGAATGGATAACCTGTCATTCAGTACATTCAGCCAGCTTCATTATATTGATATATAACTTTACAGAGCCTAGAGCTGACCAACTGATCATAGCACTGCTTCTAGAGTCTTGTGCAGTGGGCACTATGCATGGGTACGTTGCTTATGCAATTCCCCTCTTACCCTTACATCTCTCTGGAATCAAGTCAATCAGAACTGATCAGACCACATGACCTTCATCCATTGTTCCAAAGTCCCATCTTTATTCAAAATAAAGCCTTTTTGTCTGATTAGGCTCACTAACAGGTGGTTTTCTAATGGCCACATAACTGTTTAGTCCAAATCCTATAATCACATGCTCGTGTGGAAATGCTCTTATGTACGTTCATTATTTAACAGAGCTGTGATTTCTACTGTCAATGTTTACAACATTACTTCACGTTCATGATTTTTTTCTTCTTCTATGAACTTCTATGGCAGTTCAGCACTATCCTTCTATGTTTTAACAATGCTTTCGACCATTCTTGACCCAATTCATGCAATTTCATATCTCCTTAAGTGTTTAGGCAGTGTATATATTAAATTCTGCATTATGTTGAGTATTCTGAAGACTCCTCTTTTCTTTTTCCATGTCTCTATTACTCCTACACACACATGCACACACACACACACATGCACACACACACACACACACACACACACACACACACACACACACACACACACACACACAC
>JAQQZT010000033.1:20016962-20031962 GCA_030068275.1 Clarias platycephalus | reverse complement strand
GTGGACCTCTAGGCCCAAGAAAAAGTGGGGCATGCCGGCAGCGTGTTTAAACAGAAGCTTCATACAAAACCCCTGTCCTTAGTGATTTTCTCTCAAAATTAAATAAACAAAATAAAGCATTTTGATATTAAACATGTTTAGCATTGTAAAAGTTGGCTAAAGCCCCATCTTTATTGAAAGGGTTGTTAGCTGTTAGCGGCTAACCATAAACAATGAATCTAGCTTCTTTTGTGCGGATATGATTGTTAATTTGCTTAATTTACTCAGTTGTATTCTGTTCCGTGATATTTAAGTTAAAACTGATATATACTGGTTCAATTGTAGTGGTGAATGTCTTGGCAGTGGTAGACACTGAACTAGCGGCTTTCTGACAAGCAATGAAACAGAAGAAGATTAAGATATAAAAATCCTATTACGTGAGGGGTATTTCAGCTGGATTACTAACACACTTTTGGGGACCTTTATGGCAAGTGATGGCCTATGATACGTTGTTAAAAGAAATTAATAAATATGGGAGCTTTAGACCAATCTTCCAATACTATTATGTTGCAACTTTCAAATGTTTTTTTTTTTGTGTGTTCTTTTTAGACAGTAGAGACTTTTTCATTGCTATCATACCATGCTCAGCGTTCTGTTTCAGTGTTTGCTTAAGATATTGAGGGCAGAGAATTGGTGCTCATTTTGAATCGTTGGTTTATATTTAGTATCTGAGCTGAGAGACACACACACGTCTTAAAATAGCTCTCATACCCCAATTTGGCCACTTGGGCTATTCTACTTCATCTAGTTCTGACTGAAGAGACACAAGCTGTCATAGCAATAAAAAAAAACTCAAGGCCTAGAGATTTTTTTAAAAGGTCACTCAAAAAAAAAAAACACTAATGCAACAAACTCTGGTCCAATCAACACTCAGAATAAGACCAACACACTAGGGTTTGAGTCTTGCAGTAAAAAAAAAAAAAAACAGCTATAAATGTCATAATCCAAAGTCTAATGCCTTGTCATCTGCTCTAACAGCATGTCATTCTGAAGAACACAACAGCCAGAGGGAGAGAGTGTGTCAGTGTGGCTGAATGCACAAGGAAACCTAATCTCCTGGCAGTCGGTGCCCTTTGCTCCCCCAGAGAGAAGGCAACAAGAGAAGCAGCTGTCTTTTACAATGGAGCAGCTCAACGATCCTCATTCAGACCTGCTTCACCAATCCAGCATCAATGCACACACCCAGCTGACAATGCTGGCACTGGTGGGGGGAGGGTGTGCTGGGTATTGTCTTTGGAAAAAAAAATACCAGGGTTGCATCATGACTAGTGTAACTGCCAAGGCCAACATGATCAAACCCTACTTAGCACTTATCTGAGCACACCCAAGACCTTCTTACTTCTACTTGTTTTGGGGTTTCTCCATGACATAAATACATTTAATCTGTTGCAACCATTAGAACAGTTCAAGTACCATTGACTATATGGTATAATCAGTACCACTTATATGTTTCTTTGGTATCTGCTCAAAATATTAAAAGAAGCTTATGGTACATCATAATCTTAGACAAATGTTGAGTGAAAAGCAGATAAAAGCAAACAGAATAATCTGGTACTGGTCTGTTTGTCTATTTTTTGTGGTTTTATTTCATAATCTGCACAAATAAAGAATATCACAAAAACACTGATATAAACACAAACAGTCATAACTGGTCTCATTTACTCACTCACTCACTCACTCACTCATCTTCTATACCGCTTTATCCTGTATACAGGGTCGCGGGGACCTGGAGCCTATCCTAGGAGGCTAAGGGCACGAGGTAGGGTACACGGTCTCATTTATCAAATATTTATTAATGTTATGTATATATATTTTATTACAAAGCTTTGGTAACACCACACTTTTGCTTAGATTGATAAATTGTAGTGACCCATGCCCATTACACAATATGAAATCTATCAATCATGGACTACATCAGTGAGTCTCTTTGGATATAAAAATGAATGCTCTTATGTGATATGATACCACATTATATTTCCTTCCAACAATTTACCAACAAATGTATTAGATTCAGCTGGATAAAATGAGCTCTGTTCTTCTTGTGATTTTATTTTATTCGCATAATATTTTTTTGTCAGCAGATTGTTTACATGGTGATCAATTAAATACAACTTTGTGGTTGAGCATAATAGGTTTTGTTGCTGTTAGTCTAAAAAGGTTAATCATAAATAATATTAATCAGCGCAACTATTACATCTAGGACTTCATAATGACATAACAGAACGTTGTGATTATAACAACAGGAACTAGAACTTCAGAACCCTTTATTGGTGCCTGTTTGGGCAAGTTCCTTGAATATGCAGTGCAGAGACACCCATAGTTCACAGGGACGGTGTTTCTTTTATCTCCCTTTGTGTGTTTAGTCATTAGACATCATTTGAGCTTGGGCACTGGGGAAACTTCCTGCTGAGTTAGCCTCTAGCTGCCGTAATTACACGCTCATCACCTGAATACACAGGGTGCACTCCCTGGGAGCACAGAGGTCTGATCCCGACCCTGATAGCCTAAGGGGAGGATGACAGCAGTACATTCTGTTATTACTGTCCCACTTAGATACACTTATTGGAAACTGGTGAGGATGTCTGAAGGACTCATTAACAGAAATAGGATGGCAAGACATATACTGTAGGTATGTTCTGGATGTTAACCTAGCTTAATGTTTAAAAAGACTGAACCAAATACTTGAACAGATGCTGTAGCAGAGCTGGTCAATGTATGATATAAAACAAAGCTGACCATAGTTTAGTGACTCATACATGAACCAGTACAGCTCTGTAGTATATTCTCTGTTATAGCTTATCAAATCACATTCATTTTTATAAATCATTTAGCTGACAGCAGCTCATTTGACCATAGACTATCTGCAACATTACAGACAATATCTCAGATAAGGGAGATTTTTCACAGGCTTTTTCCCATGAATCTATTCTGTCTGGTGTGGCTTCTACAAATAATCAAAATGTTTGAAGGAAAATGGACAAACAAGTGTGCATTTATTCTCATTGTTGAAATTGTAGCCAAACACATTAAAGATGTCCAGATATTTGTAAGAATTTTAGCAAGGACGTATGTAATTTGACCTGATATATTATACTCAAATAATGTAAAGATGTAATAATGTAGACTATACATTAGATAATGTAAGATGTAGACAATAATTATGGTAACTGTATTTACTTTTGTTCCATGGAATGTATTTTGGGCATTTTAAAAATGTGTCTTTGCATTTGTAGCAAAAAAAAGTCTCATTGTGGAGGCAGCTTGGTGATTAGACCCCTGTAGTTTGGGACTAAAGAGTCAGGACAGATGCCCTGTGCTCTGAAATGGTTTTGTGTTTTTGTGTCTGGAGCATCTCCAGGGACAATGTGTCTGATAGAATAGACACACGGCTGCGTCCTGTCCGGAGCCTTCAAGTAGAGAAGTACCAGCCATGCCCTGCCCCCGTCCCAGACACCTCGACCTATCACTATCTTTCTTCTTGGCCACACTTTCTGTCCTTCCACAATAAAACTCTTCCTGTGTTTACCCAGTGCTCTGCTGTAAGTGTTAAAAATCTCATTAGATCTCATTTATACTACACGCTTCCCCTTTAGTAATACATATTACATAAAAAATGTCTGCTTTAATAACACGTCACAGGAAATGAGATTCGACATTTGCAGCTTTTCTTTTCCTTTTCAGAAAGTAATTTCACTGGGCCTGGTTGGCTTTAATAATTCAGAGTTAAATTGATTCATTGCTTTAATTAAAAAAAAAATCTCTTCATTTTAAGGCTGACATTTGCAGATTTAAAGTGTTTCAGGAGCACACTTGCTGGAAGATTAGGACATAGGGCGGGAGCGTCGCTATCTCTGATTAATGTGTTTGTGTTTGCCTGTCTGCTATTTTTAGCCAGTAGTCTCTACCTCTGACCTCTTTCCCTCTCTGACCAGAATGTACTTACACTTCAGATGTACATAATACCTGGAGTAAGTTCCACAAGTAACTGATATGTGTAAATATTGGCGGCAATAAAATCCAAAAATAATAGGAGACACAACAATACAATTCCAAGTTAATTATTTATATTTTAAAAAATGAAATGAATAAATAGATAAATAAATAAATAAATAAATGAAATAGCCCCCGCCCTCTCTGTTGCTCTTCCAACAAGGCACCTCACCCCTCCATCAGCTGAACAAACCCTTTGTTTAGGTAGAAATAGGATATGATGAGGAGGCAGACTTTGACCACCCCCAGCACACAAGCACACAAACATGCACAAAGCACATAACAAAAACAAATACACACACACACACACACACACACCTGTTTTGCCTCTCATTCTATCATCTCTGTATGTAAATAGCTAATGATTAACAATTAAGCTGCAGTGTGGTTAGGGTGAGGAATATTACTATTAGATTATTTTATCTAATTGCTTATAATGATGTACACATGTACGTGCGTGTCTATCTATCTATCTATCTATCTATCTATCATTAAATGTAATCTATTCGAACCTATATAGTAACAACTATAAGATTATGTGAGTAATTTGTATTTGGCTATAACTAAAGAATGCTCTTGTGGACCAACACTAGGCCCTTACATTCACTATTTCAATTAAATGTAGAGAAATCAAGCAAACAACTTAAAATTATATACTCTCTCTCTCTCTCTCTCTCTCTCTCTCTCTCTCCAATGACCAAAGTACATGATAAGATTTGTTGGATAAATTACAGCTGGAAAGGAACTGCTGTGTCAAAACAATTACCCTCACCTTTCACCTGATTAAGCACCGAGCAAAGAGTTCCACCCAGACACAATATTTATGCAAAGTCCTTGTAACGACTCAGATTTCTTTCCAATACAGCTCTCTTTGTTTCTGTCCTGGCAAATTGCTCCTACTGGATTCAGCTCTCACAATCAATTGCAGCGATCAATAATCCTACACATGCTAATCCTCTTTCTCTGAGGATCCTCTCTTCCAGTTTTTTTTCTTTCTTCCAGTCTCTACAGATAGAGAATATTTACCCTCGAAAAATTCATCAATAAGAACACTTTATAATTTCTTTGATATATCAGCGGCTCGTTGACAACTGACATCAATTCCCCAACCTGCTCCGCCTAGCATTCCACATCCTTCAAAAACAAGAAACACAACAACAACCTCGACACAAAGAAAAAACTACATGTCCATGGGAGCCACTCGGTGACATAAACAAACAGGCTGTTTTTGAAATGTGAAAGGATCGCTTCCCATCCGTTTCCCTTGGCACACAATGTCAGGAAGTGATTAAACAACACAGGCCTCTGAGAGGCGGGATGTGAGCCACGAGCCTGAATACTATCCGCTTTATATATCCTTCATCTCCCATTTGAAACATCAGTTAGAACGTCGACCTAAAACAAACGCGGTTAGCTAATTTACAGCAAAGTTAATGTGTGTACATGCAGCGTTCACACCTTCTCTCCTCAGTGCTGCTGTGCGAGTGAAAAAACGTGACAGCCATCAGGGGCTATTGCAGCACCTCTGATCATTATGCAAGGCTCTCTTGAAGTGAGATTGAACAACAGAATTGTGACTGAATAAGATTACTCAGTTGTTGAAAGGTAGGTGTTGTGTCAAACGTGTCAAAAACTGTCGAGCTGGGGAGGGAAAAAAAGGTTTATAAAGAGATATACTGTATAGAGAATTAGGCAAAACTATCTCCTAAATGAAGGAACAGCTATAGTTACGCTATGATCTTCTGCATTTCAAATGTAAAGAAATCAACTGACGTCACTCATAGCTATAGTATCATTATAAATGGTTATGTAGGTCAACTGTAAAAAAAAATTAAAGAAATGTTAAAGAAATGCTTTTGCAGACAAAAAAAAAAAATCACACATTGAATTTCTTTGTTTTTGCAAAATCTCAGTGTGACCGCTGCTATGGTGATTGCTGAAAGTAACAAAACTCACAAGAGAGCTACAGATACACTAGTGGTGATGGCAAAACTTAATCATAATATGGTAAGTGTAAGAAAAAATGTACTTATTATTTCAAGCTCTGCTTCTCATTATGCAACCTCAATTTCAGCTTGAGAACAGAACAGATTGTGCTGGTTGATGACATGAACAAAAATCAATAGTCTTTAATCACAGGTTTATTGTCCAATTATTATATAATAAGACATCGTTCTGCACATCGTTATTCAAAGTTTTATTGGGAATATCTTGTATAGTGTACAAAGTAGCAGCTGAGACTGTATTGTGTTCAACAAGCTAAAGACCACTTTTGAATTCTCCATTCATTTCTAGGAAAAAAGAAAAAACACCGGTCTAACCAGAATACTGCAAGCAGTCACCGAGACCAGCTTTACTTGTTATGTTAATTCGGATTTGCTAGTCTACTGGCATGACCATGTCGCTTGATTGGCTAAAACATGTCCAGACCTGAACTATATACCATAAACCTATTTAAACCAGTATGACATGTAAGCTTTTTTTTTTTTAAGCATAACATATACTGTATAATAAAGGGGGAAAGTACCGTGCTGGTGTTTATGTGACATCACACCTGGATGCCCTCCTTTGACCCTGCGCTGCATTGTAGCTCATCATGATGTCATCTGTCCAAGCGGCTCATTTCTATTAGCAGTGTTTGCATAGCCAGGTGGTGAGCTATCACAATAAGCACCAGAGGATGTGGAAATACAGCCGCTGTCTCTCTCCGGTCTGCTCTTGGCTTCTCAAGCTACCATCACATGACCATCGGATCAGTTTTGTGAACAAAGGCTGTGTTTATACCCATGCTTCTGAGAAGAATCAGTCAAATGACCTCCATGCTGAATTTTCTTGTGAGAGTTCAGAACTGACAGCTACAGGTCATGCTGTTATGTCTGCACACAAGGAAAGCAATGTCTCTGTTCGCCAAGAAGCGGTTTCTTGTATGAAGTAATCATCTCAACTCAAGCCTTGTAATGTCTTAAACACAAAGGGTCCATATTGAGTCTGTCCGTTTTGTTCGCCATAAATAGCTATCATTTTGTCATGTGTTGACGTTTTGTCATTCCATACACATTCAGTGCTCTATCTTTTAGTTTCTTGTAAATGACTAAACTCAATACATATGACATGTCGCATTTTTGTAACTAGGATTTAAACACTTTGTTGGTCAGATGTTCAACCAGAATTCTACAATTACAATAAACTGTAATATATCGTAAAAGTTGTCTTTAATAAAACGTATTTCTAAATGTTTTAAAACTATTATAACACAATTATATAATGAGGTATTGATCAAAATTAAATCAATCTGAAATTTTACTATATTTGACAATTTACATAATACGAGGGGCATTCCAATCAAACCGGGATTGATTTTTGATTTTGCAGAATAACAGAACACCCTTATGAGGGTAAGAAAATACTTTTATTAATCCCCTGCTACACTAATGCACTTATGCCAGGGTTTCACTGGTGCTTGGATACCATCATGGTATTGTAGAAAGTTTTTTAAGTACGCCAGAGCCATGGTCAGACTGCCTGCTTCATGCCTGAAACACGACACCCAAGAACTCCATTAATGGCCCAAACATGTGTGAAAAGCTTGGAGTGAGGTCAGGACTGTACGGGGGATGTGGCACTAACTCTCAGCCAAGTTCCTGTAATGTGCAAGTGGTGTTTGTGAATGATTGTATGTACAATTCCCACTGACAGATGCGTCTCTTCCACAAGTTGCAAACAAGTTATTTGTTGATTTTCAAGATCAACAAATAAGTTCAGATTATTTGATGTTCAGATGTTCCACTTGTTGAATGTGCACGAGAATGATTGCAATGGGCTCTGAGCCACCTCAGCCAGGATCATCATTCTGTAAATGTCAATCGGTTTTACCCCTATCTTTAGAAGAAATTTCATCACAAGTCTTGGTTTGACTTGAACGCCGACATAAGAACTGCGTATAATGATCAAGAACAATTAGAGGTTTGCTATTGTGTTATGTGGAATCATCCATGCAGTATACATTCTTAACAAGTAACCAGTATCTTGTTACCTTATTGCTTGAATAGCTCTTCTTGTGGGCTGAATTTTTGTAGCATTTAATGTCTGGCAAAAACAAAGTCACACTTTCTTTCAAATATCTTTAGCTTTGATTTCAGCATCCACTAAGGTGGCCAATTAATGTGTGAAAACTATTTCTTGTTGTCAATAAGTGGTTTTCATATGGCCACACAGCTGGTTAGTCCCAATCTTGAGAGTTACATTTAGCAGACACCCTTATCCAGAGCAACTTACATTTTTATCTCATTACACTTCTGAGCAGTTGAGGGTTAAGGACCTTGCTCAAGGGCCCAAGAGTGGTAACTTGGTGGTCATGGGGTTTAAACCTGGGACCTTCCAAACCATAGTCTAACACCTTAACCACTGAGCTACACCCAATGAATTCTCATTACATTTTATGTGTGTGTGTGAAGAAATGTCTGTTCACCATTGGTGGCTAACCCTGGTCCTCAAGAGCCACAGCCCTGAATGTTTCCTAATTATCCCTGCACTACTCACTGCTGATTACCTGGATGAGAGTGGAGTGGGGGAAGACAAAGAGAATCGGTATCTAAACACACCTGATTCAGGTAATCAGCAGTGAGTAGTGCAGGGATAATTGGAAAACATTCAGGCCTGAGGATCTTGAGGCTCTTCATTTTTAAAGCTAGCAGGTAACCACTATCCTTCCAGGTTTTAATAATATTTAGGACAGTTCTGTTAATCCAATTCATGCCATTTTAATTTTCTACTCCTTCTTCCTCTTCCTCTTCTTGATGCAGGCCAATAATTTGACCTTTCTTTAATGAGGATATTATATTTTTGGTCTGGCAGTGTATGTAGATTTAAATTATTCTTCATTCAGGTTAAAAAATTTTTTAAATATTAAAAAAGAAAGTTAATTTTTAATAAGTTGAATATTAAACATTCAAGATTCTGTTCTATTTCTAGTTGCTTGTTTAAATGTATTTATTTTCTTAAATAAATCCATTGCATATCAATACAAAATTATTACATAAAGGTGACTGACAACCCATGTCATATGATTAAACATCTGGTTTGATAAGTATAAAATGTCTGTAAATTATACTATAGCCTTTACAGATACCAGATTTTACCCAACTGAAATCCAGTGAGAGACTGGGGTGCAATAACTTAAGACATTTTGTGTTGGTATTGTTTTATTTTTCATTATCTCTAACTGTAAAACAACTCAGTCAGTTCTACCCTGGCAGCAGCAACAGGGTTTTCCCAGAACACAGCGTGGCCTACAAACATGGCCACCATGAATTAATATGTCACCATCACAGACTCTCACCATCTCACATTTACTTGATTCCTGACTGTACAGACCCATTTCACTGTCACTCCCAGAAACAGTATAAAAGGACATTGCTCTATGTATCATTACGAGTCCTTACCAAACCTTCATATAGTTGCTGATGTTATGGTTTATCTCTCCTGTTCCTTTTCCCTTTGTTTTTGCTCTTGTCTTGACCAGTTCATGTTTTTAGTTGATTGACTGACCATTAACAGTTTCATGATGCTAATTTTGCTTCAAGTGTTTGTTTGTCCAGTTCAATAAAATCTTGTATACATGCCCTTACGTCTTTATGTGCTTATTGAATGAATACACATCCATGAGCATATAGGTGGTTAGGCAAAATAAAATTATAATCATTTGAGTGACGAATGATATGAAAAACATATGAGATATGGATTTCAAACCATAATGAAAACGTAGGGGTTATTGAAAAAATGTGGGTCAGATAATTTCTGATAGAATCGTAAGCAAATGATAGTCAAACCCTAAGGTCCAGTGGGATAGAAAAGCAGATAAGCTGCTGGGCTGAGACGTCTTCTGCCTACATCATGATGCACTGGACAGTGTGTGTAGGCAAATTGCACCTCCTTGCCTAAATAAATTATGAAAACAAAGAGCAACACTGGGTTTCAACATACACACGCATGCACACACATGCACCCTTTTTTCCTCCATCCCTAATAGAGGAACACCCAGGCCTCTAATTGAGTTTGGTCTCTCTCATGTCTTATCAGACGGATGTGTAGCAGGAGCAAAGACAAAGTGGAGACTCACTGTTGCAGCCGATCATATTGGCCCTCGTTCAGCTGCACTCTCCTGCACTTTCATTGCATCTGTGCTGGGCTGTTTTAAATGACCAAACAAACATCAGGCAGTGTTTGCACAAGGTTTAGGGTTCAAAGTGCAACTGGGCGTCTGGCAACAGAAAACTGGTAAGTCATATAAACAGATCGAGGAAAATTGCTACGACAGGGTTTACTGAACATGAACAGCTATGAAACTACTCGCTGTACTTTGGAATCTGGAATTTTGGAACGTTTCGCAAAATCAATTATGTGAAGTGACAGGTCAATAATAGTTTTATTCCATTCAGCACTATTTCGATACAGAAACAAATTGAATAAATTGTGATGGATGAATTTATAATCCTGGGCTCTGTTCAATATAAATATGTTATACTCCTTTATACTCTATACACCATTGTAAATAATATTTCTAAACATCTAGAATTCTAAACAGATGCTATTAAGCGCTATTGCTTTGGCCATTAATCCAAATCTGACATCACAAGTGACAGATTTAATACACAGAAAATGAAATGAACAGTTTAAAGTGATTGCTTCAGCATTTGCTGAGTTACCTGAACTGAAAAGCATTTGCCTGAAAATGACCTTACTCAAAAAAACTGATACTAAATTATATAATTTAGATGATGACTGTGAGTCAGTGAGGCAGAAACAGCGAGAGCAAGAGAGAGAGAAAGAGAGAAAGAGAGAGAGATGGCGTAGAAGAAAACCAGAGTGCAAGTTCAAGTAATTACATTTCCATGGATCTAATCAGGACGTAATCAGGGATCTCAGACATACTTGTATAGACAGATGAACGAGGAATTAAAGTTAAAACCAACATAAACAATCTTCAGAAGCAGCATTAATTCACCTTGGCACAGACACTACATTTATACCATTCTTCCAAAAGATATTGCCTCAGTTAATGTTTTGATTAAGATGATGAAGAATTCTGTCTAAAACCTCTGTCTAAAACCTTCCATCGGTGTTATTCTGAGTTCAGATCTGGTGACTCTGAAGGCCACAGTATATGAATTACATGCTTTTCATATTCGAATCATTTATTGTGCCCTTGTGTCTAGTGGATGGGGCATTGCCGACCATTTCCATCAGAATAAAAAATATTTTCTTTACATGTATAATTATGTATTGTTTTGTAGTGACCGTAATTGCCAAGGGGACAAGTGGATCCAAGCTATGCAAGCAAAAGGCCATCCACAGGACAACATCTAACTGTTTTTATTTTTCCCTTTAATATGTGGCTCAGCCTTTGCCAGGCCACAGTTGTAAATAAGAAACCTGTTCTTAATCTGTCTTGCCTGGTTAAATAAAGGTAAATACAAATAAATAAAATAAATATGTTATCTGCCTACACATCTGGACTGTTAAACAACAGGACAGGACTTTCCCATGTTCATCAATATACCGCATTATAACCCTGCGGTAATTAAGGTTACTCATCAACGTCTAGCTTTCTTCATAATTTAATCATAACATGCCTGTAGCAACAAGCCTAGGAGGACCAGACTAGTAAAACACATTAATACCAAAAGTTTAATTATAGTGTTAACCCTGACAGCCCTAATGCACACTTATTGTTCACTTTAATATGAACACCTGCTTGTGTATGAAGTTATCCAATCGTTCAGTGATATGGCAGCATCACAAAGCATAACATAACGAGATATAGAGCAAGAGCTTCACTCAACCTCCACTACACCAGACATCAGAATGGGACCAAATATGATATCTTTAACTTGGAATTTTACTATGGTATAGATATTGGTTTGGTATGGTTTGAGTATTTGATAAACTGCTGGGATTATACAGAGAATGTTGCTTACAAAACATCTAGTGAGTAAAGGGTAACAAGGGAAACACCTTGATGGAAAGGGAGATCTGGGGAAAATTAACAGATAGGTTTGATCTGAGAGGAAGTCTGTAATAACTCAACAAAACAAAACAAAAAGAATTCTTGTGTTATGAGCAGGAAAAAAACATCTAAGCATGCACAACACATTATACCGTGAGGTAGAAAACCACCCTAGGTCCCCTTCTGTCAGCCAAGAATAGGACACTGAGGCTATCATGGGCACAGCGCAACTGTACTTTGTGCCAACGGTAGCATCAGATTTCTGTTTTAGGCTGATGGAAATGGAACCTGACATGGACTTTTGCTCTTATAACCCATTCAACTTTAGGTTTGAGGTGTTGGGCATGCTGAGACACTTTTCTGCTCAGTAGTCACTCAATGTAGTGACTATGTAAGTTACAATAGACTTCATGTCAGCTCAGTCAAACCAGGTCATTGTCCTCGTCAACAAGGTGTTTCAGGTTACAGACCTTTCATTAACAGGATGCTGCTTGTTTGGTTGTTTGTCACACTCTATAGTGAAATTCCCAGGACATCAGCAGTTTCTAAAATACTCAAACCATCTGCCACCAACTACCATGCCACGCTTAAAGTCACAGACATCACGTTTTTTCCTTTATTCGGATGTCTTAATATTAACATGCTATACATTGCGCCACTATCACATGACTGAACGATTGGAGAACTGCATAAATGAGCAGGTGTACAGGTGTGTGTGTGTGTGTGTGTGTGTTAAGAAGGAATGTGAGAGATAAAAAGAAATGGAAGAGTCGAGCAGCAGATGGACACTAGCTTTTATCTGGGTTTTCTATAGACAGAGAGAGAGCTGACCCTTAAAAGGACAACTGCTTTCTGCCTTTTCTTCACTGTTTTTGCTTTGAGGTTTTCTCTTGAGTTCAGTGTTTTTACCACAGCAGGTGGAACTGAAAGTGAGACTGGCAGCAGCTCGGGGGAAATGTGAGGTTAACACCAGTTCTCCCTGCTCTTTCTTCTCTTGTTTGAAGAATAAACAGAAAACAAATGTGGAAAAACAAAAGTAAGTGTGTGAGTGTATGTGTGCCTGTGTCTGTGTGAACTGTCAGAGCAAAAATATTCTGTCCTTGTTAGGAAAAAAGAACTAGCATAGACATGCAAAGCACATGTTATTGTATTTGCTTTAAAAAAAAAACAAACACAATATATCTGAGATTACTGGAGTTGGATTAGGGCTAGCTAGGAAGCTAGCTAGTTGGATAGATATATAGCTAGCTAGCAAGCTAGCTAGTTAGTTAGCTAGATAGATAGATAGATAGATAGATAGATAGATAGATAGATAGATAGATAGATAGATAGATAGATAGATAGATAGATTATTACAATAATTAAAAATGATCAATATAATAGTATGCTTCCTGTTGGCATAAAACAGCCATGAATCATTAATTTTTTCCTATCCACTGTGTGTGTGTGTGTGTGTGTGTGTGTGTGTGTGTTTGCAGAATATATTGTTCAATGAATTCAAATGAGAGTATACAGTATAATGTTATGAGTTGTTGGCATTTCTGAATCCCCATGTTTAATGTCTTGTGAAATGGATTCAGTGGAGCAGCTCCTGGTTTGGAGTTTTAGCGGCCGTTCCATCACGGTGTCCTGCTTATCGTGTGTAAATGTGTATAGGAAGCTGTTCTAGGCAGTACAAGGTAGATAATCAGATAAAAGAGACAAAAACAGAGAAGGGAGGAAAGGAGAGATGAGGGAGAGGGAGAGAGTTGAAAGAACAAGGGGAGGAGTGTGTGGTAAATGAGGGGAAGGCCAGTGGGGCAGGAAGCTGTTACTCTGTTGGCTAAACAGTCCTGATTGACGCCGAATCATTACGTGCATCTTACTGACCTATTTGCTAATGTGTTATTGATCTCTGGACCAGGATCATTTGTAAAAGGATGTGAAAAAAGACAACACTTAACTTTTCTGTTATCTTTAAAGGTGTTCAGAGAAACCATAGGATTAAGCAGAATAAAGGATAAAGAAATAATTTCATCACAGAGAATTCTAACAGTGTCAGTGAAGTGTTCTTAAACCTTCTGTAGTCCTCCCAGTGCTATAACAGTATTATTTATGTGTCTGTGTTGTCTGTGTCTTAAAGTAGGTTCATATTTAATATGTAAAAATCTCTTAAAGGTCCCATATTTTGATAAAGTTTGTGTATGTGTGTGTTAAGATAACGCTTTTTTTTTTAGACCACAAACTCCCTTTATTATACTCCTTATCCAAATGCAACAGTTCAGTGTTTATGTAAATGGGCTACCGCTGAGCCCCTCCCCACCAGGGAACAGCAGAAATGAGCAACAGGCTTATATGCGGTCACAAAGGGGGAAAAATCTGCATTTAAATGGCTTGTCTAAGCCTCAGCCAATACAGAATTGACGTAAGTTTACACTGGAGGTCCATCTGCACGTATACAATTGAGTAAAAAGTAAATTTTGCATAACAGGCCCCATTTAACCAGTGATGATGATGGTGACGATGATGAAAGTATGTATGTGCAAGCTTTATATGGTGTCTGCTGCCTGATTGTATAATTATTAAATATAACAGAAAAAAAGGAAGAAAGAAATGCTTTCCCCGTGTGGACATTTTGCGCATTGTGAGAATAAAGAGGTGTAAAGCAGTGAATGATTGTGGTATGTGCCACACACACACACACACATATGTTGCACATAGTAAACCCTCAATGCTTTAATGGTCATGAATAATTAGGGCTTTCTCTCAAACAGCAGATGTCTCTTTCTACACAACTCTCACATATGAGACGAGTCTGATAGAGAGTGCTCTGAGAGAAGACTGACCCATCAACAATGAACACTGACCGATGAACAATCTCTTTCTTTCTCCTACACTCACACACACACTTACACACACACTTACACACACACACACACACACACACACACACACACACACACACACACACACACACACACACACAC
>JAQQZT010000033.1:20003601-20015729 GCA_030068275.1 Clarias platycephalus | reverse complement strand
ATCTTGGCAATATTTCTGAGGTGAAAGTATGCTATCCTGGTAATATTATCTACATGAGCTTCAAATGAAAGGCTGGATGAAAATAATTATTTTCAAATGAAAATAATAATTATGCAATATCTCAAGACAGGGAGTGCTGTTGTACTGAATATTGCTGATATTCAATATGACAGCATGCCCTCAAGTGTGATATTGATTTTGTACAACAGTTCTACCAACACCATTTATTGCCAACAGATTATTATTTATTTGTTTATTTAACCAGTTATTTTGCTCCGCCAAGAAATATCCTTCCGCGACTGATGGAACTAGCTTTGAGCTAGACAGTTAGCGACAAACAGTTACAGTAGTAAGATTAACAGGAGTGAACAAAGTCTTCCCAGTACTATGTAACCAAAAGGTGAGGAGAATAAACCATGGAGGTTTTGTGGACAGTCTTTAAGAGATTTACTTTATATTTCTACTCATTCTGCTATTAAATATCAGCTAACAAATAGTGTAAAATGAAAAACTAGTATGCTACATAGGGTGCACAATCTCTTGTTCCAAACACCAAGGAGCAAACTTGACCAGGGGTTAGAGAGAGGTTTGGGATTCAGCCTTGTGTTAGAAGCTAGTTATCTTTGTAGCTTGTGTTAGCTATGGACAAAACAACACCGAGAGTATATTTGGAATGACTTACAGTAGAAGCAGTTACTAAGGAGACAGAGTGTTGTCTGAGATGACACAACGTTATCAGATGTGTTTTCTTTCTGAGAGTGTTTCCATGACTAGTTTTGAATGGGTTTTTGGCAGGCAGCTGCTCTCCTGTCCAGTAATGTGGCCTGTACTGACCTACCTTCACCCATGCTGGTGACTGTCGGTTAGTGTATTTAATGATTCTTAGAATACCTGTGATGCGGAGTGATACATACAGTTAAACATCCCAGTGCCAGGTATTTTTCTCCACCAAGAAATATCAGTTAGTAGTTAGCGACACACATTCAGTTAGGTGATTCACAACTCGCGGAATGCCTCTCATCAAGATTACTCATTCGGAACTGACTGTTGTATGATAGGAATTATATCACTCCATAAGTTTGCCCCTCACCCCATCTTTCCTGACAAATACAGTAATTGTGTCAGATCTAACACACTTCTGTCTTCAAATCAGGTCAGGAGAGAACAATGGTGTTAATGCAAGCTGTCTATTTTGCTATTGATTTTGCTATATGTTGTGGATTGTCATCTTGTCGCAGGACAAATCACCATTACTTTTTTAATGTCTATCTTTATAAATTGCTAAATAGTATAATCCATACATACATCCAAACATTATCTATACTAGATATACTGAGTAGGGATCCAGGGCTGGAATCTTATCTCAGGGACCTTAGGGTGCAAAGTGGAATCACCAGTCAACCTACTTGTGCATATCTTTGGACTGTGGGAGCAAACTCCACACACACAGGCCCTGAAGCGAGATTCAAACCTCTAACTCTAGATGTGTCAGTTGACAGTGATTACCACTGAAGCGACCATGATTTTTATTATCTTAGTCTGGGTACCAGAACTATTTTTGGCGTGAACACACTGACAAGGAGCTGTTGTCTGTCTTCTCTCATTTTAGAAACTCCTCAGATAACAGTCATGTAACTGTTAAATGTTTTGTCGCTCGCTGGTTGGTTCCTGTCAGTGTTTATGAATCTTGAAACCTCTGCAATTCATCCCACAAACAAGTGCACCAACAAGTGCAACTCATTTTGACCTCAAAATGTTCATTTAGCTCTTGTACTCAAATGACTAATGTGCCAACATTGCAGGAAGCAACAACTGCACGAAATGTGCACACAAAAACACACACACACACATAGACACAGACACACAAACATTGACCTGGAAATTTTACTGTTGATTCAGTTGCATTGCACAACAGTCTGAGTGAGTTGTCAACAGTGAGCCGTTCCCTGAAGCTCCAGTAAAGGCCATCAACAGCAGAAGCCTATTCTGGTGATAATGTCATTATTGTGCATGCAGGAATGAATGTTAATGAAGTGTCCCTGATAGTGCAGCATGGCAGTCAAATGATGATGACTTTGCTCTTGTTCCTGTCCATTCTCTCCACATTGGCCCTCTGCCATATACTTTTCCTGTGTAAATAAACACACTGCAGTGAACAGCAGGACAGATGAGGAACAGAAAGAGGATGTTAAAGTGAAAGGGAAAATAGGCATAACAGAACATTGCACTGCTTCAGACTTCATCCGTTCCTCTCTGAACTTAGAATCAAGCACAAAAAACAGTGTCTTTGAACACTTTCTTCTTATCTGTCATCTACTGATCAAAATCGTGTGTTATGACATTATGAAAAAAAACAAAAAAAAAACAAACAAAAAAAAACCCGAAACCCTGCCCATTACTGGGTGACAGTGAAATTAGAAATGGCTGCTGTAATATTGTGGTATAAAAAAGCTTCTTTGCATTAATCAGCTCTGCATCCTCCTCTCACTCTTTTGGCAGTCACAGCATGTTGTCTGCATTGAGTCTCCCCCACAGTTTCCTAGTGAGGATGACAACAGGGTGTGGGGGAACAAAAAAACAGGATGCAGCCTGTGTTCTGGTGGGCAGTGGCCTGGTCCTGCTGTGTGTTCACCCTGAGCTGCTGCTCTGCTGCGGGGGAGCGTTACTCAATATAGCGCATGTGGTCAGTCTCACTCACTCACTTACTCCTTCACTCACACACACATACACACACACACAGAAAAAGTGTGCTCCTCATCATATGTTGCAGTGACCCCAGAATGATTATGGCTTCTTATTCTTATTTTTTTGCCCCATATTGGTAGATTTAAACAGGCTTTAAAAACATTACAGGTACACTCCCACTTTTAGTTAATTAATTAATTTGCAAATCCGTATCCATCCCATCCATAGTTTACATACAATCACTATGGAAAATAACTTGTTGATTTAAAACTGGATGAGCAGTTCTTGTGAAAGTCAAATATTAATGCAAATCACATTTTATATATACACACACACAAGTTATCCCTGTTGGGCCCTTGAGCAAGGCCCTTAACCCTCAACTGCTCAGATGTATAATGAGATAAATGTAAGTCACTCTGGATAAGGCCGTCTGCCAAAATGCCTGAATGTGTGTATATATATATATTGCATATTGCTCAAGGGCCCAACAGGGATAACTTGTGTGTGTGTGTGTGTGTATATATAAAATGTGATTTGCATTAATATTATATATATAATTTATATTTATATTCATATACATTTAAATAAATTTTTCCACTTACATTTGTGCCCTGTTGCCCGAGTGCTGGAGGAGTAAAACTCCACACAATCAGTTTTTGTAAAAGATTTTCTTACAAAATGTTCTTTCTCTTGTAGCCTCATAAGGACATGCTGTCCTTATATAGGAACATCATAGTCTCTCCCAGCTACATTTACGTTGTGTGTATATGTTTTTAAGCTCTTCGTATGATTTGGACCATACTTTCTCTTTTAATCAACCATCTTCCAATTTGAGGATGTTGATCAAGATCAATAAGCTAAAACTTGAAAAGAAATTACAAGGCACACAAGATTAGCGTTTGGATCTAAGCAGGGTAAAATCCTTTCTGCCATGCCTTTTATCGTCTCCCTTGGGTTAAAAAGAAACAAACAAAAAGAAACTGAACGCATGTCGCATGTGAACTGAATGTTGAGTAATTTTTGGTGAGTTTGAAGCTTGCTCAATTCTCATTACACATTCTTGTCCATGACAATCAAATACACACTATAGATGTAGTGGTTTAAAGACATGGTGGAAAAAATTCCTGGAGTATCCCTTTAAGGCCACACACACTCTATGTTTATGTGCGTCTATGTTTGTCCCATAGGTCTGACTCATTAGTAACATTTGCACCTCAAACCACCCCAGAGACATCTATAAATGGCTGCTGCCATGTTATCAAGAGAAAAAGATGGATATGAACCTAACGTAGAGAGCCAGCCCTGAAGGAACAGAACAGACAGCAGGTTCTGTTTTTTATTCATGCTGTCGTCCATACCCAGTTAATTAACCATCCTGATTAGGATATTGTGTGTCTCTGTGGGAAACACAAGCCATGGCCCATTTTGGTTGCTTTCACAAGCTAAAAGTGTCATCGAAAGCCTTAGGTTGTTCCTGATAATCATTTTTGAAAGAAATTAAAAGCAATTCTAAAAGTTTAGAACGAGTTAGTACAGAGCATGGAGTGTTGCTACTTACTACGAACTGTGTGTGTGTATGTGTGTGTGTGTGTGTGTGTGTGTGTGTGTGAGAGAGAGAGAGAGAGAGAGAGAGACTAAAACTCCTTAGACTAAAACTTTATATTATAGAGGCATGCTGTAATGGTATACAGTAATTCAGTAATTTACGGAAAGAGGCAGATCTGAGAGAGAGAGAGAGTTTGATGTGGGGGATGGATGTTTTCTTTCTAGTCAGCTAATTGACTCACTCACAGATGTCAGGAGGAGCCAAGAGAAGCCGAGCACCCACTAGCATGGCTTCCAACCCCACAATACACAGACACATGCACATACACACACTCACACACATAACAATGGATGAGGGTGAGCACGTGGCACCATGCTACGTGTGTTTACGTGAGAACAGGCCAGTGTTTGTTCTTGGGGGAGGAGGCAAGGGGGAGGGGTGTCGAGAATGTAGCTCTTGGTTTGTTCTTTACGTGACAAAAGCCTGTCAGGTGTGTCCAGCGGCTACTCAATGATTTAGGGTCACTACTGAGTCACATCTCACAAACAGGCAGCAACATTTCAGGCTATGGCTGGATCCAATCTCCCTCCTGTGCCTCCTTAATACACTTTATCAAGTAAGAGGAGGGCGTTTTAGGAAGGAACAATAAAGACAAAAGTTTCGGCTTTTGTTGTACGTTTGTAGGCTTAATTGGCTAATGAAAAAGTCTGTTTTCCGTAAAGAATAATGCCATTTCACACCAGAGCCAGGTCCAATGATTGGGCAAAACATTCCTTTCCTAGCTAGCTAGCTTGGTATGATGGATATTACAGCAGAATATGACATGTCATGACTTTGTTCTACATATCAACGGCTTTCAACTATAAGTAGTTCCTAATAATTTCACTGTATTTACAAAACATTTTATAGTTGTTACTGACAAATAAACTTAACATTAATAACCAGATAATGCAATTGGATAATTCAGGGTTTTAAATGAGAAAGTGGATCTGTTTTAGAATGTCTTGTGAGCAACAAAATAAAATGTATACATATAAAATGTATATATTTATAAAATGTAGAGTATAAGGATCTTTATTACTGAGAATACCTACACCTGATATATAGGGTACCATTGCTCTTTGTGTAATTCAAATGTAAATGTAATTCAATATATATATATATAAAATGTACACAAAGAGCAATGGTTGCTTAGATACGTACCATCAAGCAATGCAGGTTTTGTGTCTTTTTCCTTGGAGGTTGGATGCATAAATTGAATTACCTTTTATAGAAAATCTCTTAAGAACAAAGCAGTTGTACTTAAGGTGTAATTGTGTACATTAAATTATTTTCCTGAAAGAATCATACTAAAGTTACAAAAGATTACCCTTGAGTACCCTTGATGGTACCATCCCAGCAACAGGGGAAAGTTCAGTTTACTACTTAGAGTGTAGGCGCTGATCACATTTTCTCTGGCAATTTTGATCTGTTGGCGTCATGGTGGTGCATTAGGTAGCACTGCTGTCTTACTCCAGGGTCCCCAGTTCAACCCAGAGCTTGAGTTACTGTCTGTGTGGAGTTTCACATGTTCTCTTTTTGTCTGCATGGGGTTTCTTTCCACTGTGCCATTACAGGTGAATTGTACATGCAAAATTGCCTGTAGGTGTGAATGAGAGTGTAAATGTGTGTGTATGCAGACTAAGTATGTAAATATGCAAGGTTCAGGATTTCCATTCCGGGTGTATTCCCACATGGAGGTCAGTGTTCCTGGGATAAAAGCTAAGATGATTAAATGAATGCCTCATATTCCATATGTTCTACCCACAAGATGTTTCAGGTATAGAATGACTGCATCATGAATAAAAGTTTCAGTAAACAAAAATCATATCAGGGTTGAAGATTACACACAATTATTAGTCATTGGTTTTGTTTCTCACATTATTTTTTGCTCATTCTCCTACAGTTTGTCCCTCATTCTCTCTCTCTTCCATATGCTGTAGACTATGTTTCAGTCTGGGAACCAATTATGTAAAAGCAGCCACCTCATTATTAACTGAGCTGAGTTGATAAAAGATTCATGCGCAGCTCCCCTCTCACCCAAACCTTCCAACTTCCAACTGTTTCCTGCTAATGTCAACAACTTCATGCAAGTGGAAAATATGCAGAGAAAAGAGGAACACTGAGCCATTAAATTGTACGATTGCTCACGTCACAAAAACAAATACCAGAGATGAAAAAAGAAAAAGCCCAGCAGGTTTCAGTTCAGGTGATTAGCGATACTTCTAACTTTGCCCTTACAACAACAAAAAAATCATAAGGGAAGCCAGGATTATTCTTTTCTTTTTTCCAAATGTCAGCACTGTAAAAGCGGGCAGTAAAACCACTGTTTTAAGCAAGCCATAAGCAAATGTAATCTTTGGGGGGGGGGGGACCCTTTGTCTCATCGAAACAGCAAAGCCCTCATGATGTCACAGGCTGTGGAAGTAGTGTGGGGATGTTTCTACTTTCTATTTCTGATTAAAAAGCAACTTAAACTTTCATTTTTTTAATGAATGACTCAAGTGATTTACTCAGTATTGTTTGTTCTCTATTCTAAATAATAGTTGAAACAGTAAATAATATTCCTTAGATTTCCCAAAATTTGTGACACCTCAAACTCGCACTTTATTTTTGAAGTGACTGATTGCTAAAGTTAGTAAATTTGGCACCCGATGTTCTAAAGATGTTTTTTTGTTACTCCTTCAGTATTCTGAGCCAGTTTTGGATAAAGACTAAATCTTTTGTGACAGCAAGGGGGTGGGGTATTGATCCACCGGCTCCTGCCCTGCAGCCACTGAGAGAGGGTGATTGATGGCGCTGTCTTCAAAATCCATAAATAAAGGGGACCTCCATCACCTCAGCGTGAAGTGCAGGGAAACATAGTGCTCAACTCGATGTATGATCGGTATGGTTTAGTAACTGAGAAGCCTATGCTATAAACTGTGAGTGAAAGTCACTGTGTCCTGAGATAGCTGTTGATATAATCTGACAATTTGAGATAATAACCACCATGACCATCTTGTGATAGTACAAAGTGACCTTTCAATGAAACTTTTAGCAGTTTGGAATGAAATGAAGCTTGTATGTGGTACATATACAGTAGTCACTCTGGGTCCTCTGGTAATTAAATGAATATTATTTTCCCTTAATATATAATCCACTTGGAATTATATACTCCAACTGTATTATATAATAAGGGAAAATAATATATGTTATATTATGTATCATATATATGACATTTCTGTCAAAATTTAGTTATTCACACTTTATTATTCTGTGACAATGTATTAACATTGGACACTATTTTGAGGGAAAAAAACATAGAACAGTTTTGCTATCTGGAGTGCGACAACTTTGAAGCTCAATGTCTAAAAATCACTCAGAATGCAGATTCAACCTTATAATTTCAAGGGAACAATGTGTTCCTCTTTGGTCATACTACTTTTGTAGCCTTCAGCAGTGGAATCACGATGATTTAACACTTAAGGGTGGTTGTATTAGTACATTTAAGCAAGAAAAAATGGACAAAAACAGAAAGGAAACTGATTGCTTTCGAGAGCAGCAACTGCCATATTCTATGTAGTGCAAAATCCCCATATGAAGATTTGTGTTTCTTTTCCTCCCACTTAACTCTCCCCCTGCCCCTGACGTGAACATCCAGCAGCCTCCACTTCCCTGTCATTGGGTCTTTGCTTCACTAAGAGGAAGTTCTCAGTTTATTTATAGATCTTATTTGCCTGAACAATACACCAACACCCACCCCCCAAAAATGAAAACGTAAGTCATACTCTAGTTTCAGTAAAACTCAATGGAATGTACACAAGGTTACAATTTTACAGAATATAGCAGCATGTGGTTTTTACAACTAACATGGAAGTGGGTGATTTCTCTATGACATTCAATTGGGGAAAACAGCAAGATGATAATTTCTGTTTTATGAGGTCAACAGCCTGACATAGCAACCATCTCTAGTCAGCACAAGTAGTTTTGGGTTGTGTCACCACCAATGGCATTGGCAATGCCCCTTGTCAAAACACTTTCAACTAATTGCCCATTCTGAATCAGAGTGCAGAAAAGAGAGAGAGTTCTCTGATTTGGCAGTTTCTACTTAGAAATGCAGTTCAGGAGTGCTTTCCTATCACATAGTTCTTTACCAATGATTCCTAAATTTGAACTCAGAACACATGAATTCAGTGATGAATTTGGTTAGCCTTACTGCACAGGTGCTGACATGGAACATGTCATCCATCCATCCATACATACATTATCTATGTGTAGACGGCCTGGAGTCTATACGGGGGCACCTACAAGGCAGGTTTCACGTTTGGATGGTTGCCAACCCATCACAGAGAACATACATACACACAGAGACATATGAATATAATATGCGAAATTTGTAAATGCCAATCAACCTACAACACAAGTGTAGGTTGTGAGTTACATGCTACCTGGAACTTTGGAGCCTTTGGAGCCAAATAAGACCTACTTTCATGGGGACCATTAAAAAAAATGCATGGTCTCAAACAGAAGAGGGAGAGTTCTGGATCCAGATTAGGCCCATTCACACTGTCCAGTGGAAAAACACTAAAACAATTATAGGGAAAGCACTAAGACTGCACTGCACTCTTTGTGGTGAAACACACAAAGTACATCCATTTTCCATTTTCTTCTGCTTAACTTCTATATCCAATTGTATATATTTCACAATGGGACTTTGAAGATCCAGTTTTTCAAAGGTATAAATATAGGAGGTATGCAAATTTTTTCTGGCTGTATGCCAAACTTCATACGCTAAGAAGCATACATATTAGATACTGACACTGATAAACCACAGGCACTGTTCTGGTTTGTTTATTTTAGCCATATGTCATTTGCGATATAAATGTGGCCGTTTCACACTACTGGTTATTCCTGTTTGTGTTTTAAGAATACTAATACAGGCCAGTGCCCCCTACTGGTAGGGAGAGTTATTCACTTTAAGAAAAAGAACATAATGTACATACCTTTTAGTTATCAACTGGAGTCTTGCTGTGTGCCTCTTCACAGGAAGCATACACTTGGTGTGTTATCATGGTGTGCCTCTGTCCTTGGGGCCACAGTGATGTGAAAACGCATTGTACCTTAATACTATGTTTTGCCATACTGTTTAGACAACTCTTATTGCTTCCCATAAATCTGGCCCAACCATAGTCATGTACTTTTTACTTTCTCAGTGCTTATGACTTCATACCAATATACTATAACACTGTGCTATAGAGTGCTGTGACTAATTTTCCCCATCTTACACCTCAAGCATTGTTGGCGCTATGCCCTGGATGAATGAAAGATCGTCTTACACTGAGGTTCATGGTCACCCAGCAGGCATCCTAGATAATCTACTTTCACTGTAAATATCAGGTGAGCACCGACTTCATAGTATCATCCCACTTCACATTGGCTGCACAGCTGTGGTTGTCATCCGCACTATAGGGTGGCAAAGATCATGCAGAAATAGTGCAATTCACTGCAGATAAAACAGAATAAAAGCAAGAGAAGCAGGTGGTGTGTAAAACACAGTGAATGTGTTTATTGGATAAAGTAAAGTGACTTTAAGAATTTACAGCTGATTGCAAGATAAGCTACAAAGAAGGTGTTTATTTACACCGCCATTCAAAAGTTTCTGAGCAGCTAATATTTTAGCATTTTTGTTCAAGTAAACTCACATTTAATACAGTAAACTCTAATGTTTTTTACAGCATGTTTATTGATGTGCTTATTGGTGGATTACAGGTATTTGGCAATGATATTGAAGTTCAGAAATGTTTGACTGGTAGTGTATATAATCAGTATGTTCAGCTGAAGGACAAACATTGTATGAGCAAACAGATCCACTGCGTAATGTACAAGGGGTGTTCAAGTCAAACTGGGATTTTTAATTGCGCAGATTAACAGAACAGTTATTATAGTAAAACAGCCTTTATTACTCTATATAATCCCCTGCTATATTAATGTACTTATCCCAGTGTTTCACTAGTGCTTGGACACAATTGAGGTAGAAAGTTTGTTCCTGAGAGCGTTCTACTTGCTGAATGTTCACAGGAATGACTGCAGTAGGCTCTGAGCCACCTTGGCCAGGATCTTCATTCTCGGACATCTGAACTTCTTTAGAATGTTTCCACTGTTCAAATGTATTACTGCAGCTAAGAGTCTCATTACCTTACTGTGGTTGAATTCTTCTGTAAATGTTAATCACTTTTACATTTTAATTGGTGAGAAATTGAATCACAAATCCCATTTTGACCCCTCTTAGTTTAAGTCTCCTTACCCCAACAGTGCTTAATTTAAGACCTCCTGGTTACATCATTCTCTGGTAATTGAGGATAAGTGTGTGTTTATCAAGGCTGAACTATAATACTACTACTACTACTACTAATAATAATAATAATTGGATGCAGAAAACAACCATTTTTAAACCTATCTCTCTACCTACCACATAAGTCATCATGCAGTGCAGCTATGTCTAGCACAGGCATTATGGTAATGATTTCATGTAATCAGTTCACCAGCAAATAAGTTCACTTCTGTGCTGAGATGTAGTTTGACAAAGTAAAATACACTTTCAAACATAATCTCCCCATACTTATAGGAAGCGAAAATGCAAGCCATGCAAGATTATTGCATCCTGTAATTAAGAGTGAAACTGTGATCCAAGTAGTCAGTTCACCAGAATTTTTTCTATTTTGTACCTTACTAAATTTGTTATGAGGAGCCCATGTGAGTTTTATCACTTGAGACTAAAGTGCAGCACAAGGCACCAGGCTGTGTAAAGTTTCAAATGATTGGGGAGGTGGGGGTGAAACCACAGTGGCATTCAGCAGGTGTGCTGCTGTTTCAGTGAGACATGAGATCACTCTGTTCTTACAATTAGGTCACCATCTTTGTTCAATATCTATGCTACATGGTAATTCTAGTGGATCCTGGTTAATAGATTACAGCATAGTTTCAGCAGCATCATGCTTTCAGGAATGATTATGACACCTTTACAAAAATTTGAGGGGTTTTCCTTGATGCTACTGGATATTTCTAATGAATCATGGTGTGGGAGTAGACAAGAATCTGAACATGGTTATGCTGGTGAATGTTTGCATAACAGAAAGGTAAAATTTTGGGAGGGGTGGAGAGATGGGTGGAGTGACCAAGGTGGTTTCTACTCTTTGACAAACATATCCTGTTCCTCAAATGTCTGCTTGGCAATTGACATCGTGTCAAGCTGGATTAGGGAATCAGACATAGAGTTAGTTCTTTGTTCATACCCATTAAGAGAGCATAGATTGCTATTTTAATATGGACATTTGGATTTTGCTTTAAAGCTAATTAAATCGTAACAATCTCTAGAGGGATGTTAAACAACAACCCATTAACGGTATTTGTCATATTGATGCGAATACGTATGATTTGGATACACTACTTCCTCTTACATTTCTTTTACTATCGAGTAAGTTTTTAAGCAGTTTATATACAGTATACCAGATTTCCACGTTATGTTTCTAGCCTCAAAACACTGCCCCCAGAGGCTTCTCTTTATGCGTTTGACTTCTTACCCTGACACACTTATCACTGTGCTGTAGTGTTCATGTGGAGTCATCAGATCACATAACAATTATCTACTCCAAATTCATTTATGCTTTATTCTCTTTAACAAATTGCACCCTGTTTCTCTGAATAGCCTGACTAACAACCTTTTTCTAAAGCCACACAACTGCTTAGTCCCAAGTCTCATTGCTGTTACTTTCATAAACATATTTGTTGTTATTATTATTATCATTCATTCATTCATTCATTCATTTTCTATACCGCTTTATCCTATATTCAGGGTCGCGGGGGACCTGGAGCCTAT
>JAQQZT010000033.1:19987713-20003501 GCA_030068275.1 Clarias platycephalus | reverse complement strand
GTACCGGGAGGAAACCCACCAAGCACGGGGAGAACATGCAAACTCCATGCACACAGAGACGGGAATCGAGCCTGGCCCGGGGAATCGAACCAGGACCCTGGAGGTGCAAGGCGACAGTGCTAACCACTACACCACCGTGCCGCATTATTATTATTATTATTATTATTATTGCCGTTGTTATTATTTACAATAAAATTCACCAAACTTAACCCAGTTTAGGTAATTTCAGCAATTTCCTTAGTTGTTTTCTTCGTTTGGTGCAGGCCAAAATTTTTATCCTCCTGAATCAGAGACTTTTTTCCTTGGCCAGGCAATGTATACACACACACACACACACACACAGAACATGATAGGTTGACCAACTATTCACTTCTGTGCATAAATTTAATTATGAAGTTTTATAAATAAACTGCTTGAACAAACCAGTTAGAATTGATGCAAGTCAAATTTACACAACTGGAAAGGAGTGCACCTTACACAAACGAAAAGTACTGACTAATGATACAGTGGGAATCCAAAGACAAAATTGGCCATGGACCAAGTCATCCTAATCCAATGTGACCTGTGCTGCTGCTTCTTTCTCTTTCCATGCTATTGGCCAGCTGGTAGTGACGCATGCCAAAGAAATGCCTGCATTCCAAACAGGGAAAGGAACACAAATATGGGCCATTACTCCTAGCTCTTCCATAAACATAGCTGCATGAGCCGACAACATTCCAGCACTATTCTGCTGAGATACTCCATTTCACAATAACGTGCTACAGCGGTGGACAACTGTGAAAGTCCATGAGGTCATGTGTGAGGTAAATGTGTGGACAAACCTGAGGTAATGAGATCAGTAAATGGGGGATGGGAAAGAAGTGTTTCTCCTCAACTGAATTAAACCACAGAGTGACAAGACTGCACTTTAATTTACTGTAGCAATGGATGATTCTGAGAACAGATGTGTAGGTCAAGGACAAGCCTACCCCATGCAAATGTGATACAAGGACATTCACGAGCACTAAATCTAATATGCGGTGGGTTATTGTTTGTGCAGATGAGAGTAAGGATTCATTAAAAAACATGGCACAAAGAAAACAGAAAATGAAAATGCATGCATGATAGACATACTCAGAAAGAAGGAGAGAGAGAGAGAGAGAGAGTGCATTCTATCCCTGTCTGCTGTGCTGAGCAGCTCCTGTTGGCAGTTGGTCTGCCCCTCCTCCACGCTCTGGTATCTTTGTTAATCAGGTGTGGGGGAGGAAGAAAGAGAGCCTTGGGAAAGAGCAAGTACTGCTCTGTCTAACTGCATCTCGAAAGGGTTAAAGAAGAGTCAATGGCACAACAGGAACAATACAAACACATGCATATGGTCTGTCTGAAAAAAAAACACACACACACAACAAAAACAATATTATACAATGGAAAGGTGTGATGCTGGTAGATCAAAAGGTGCCTGTTGGATTAAATAATCCTAAATTAATTTTATGTATATATTTATAGACAGTAAGGGTACGTTCATATCCCTGGAGTGAAATGATACTGCAATACTAAGCAGATAAAGAACTTGTATCGTTTAATTTTTCGTGGACCAGAAACTGGTATGTTTAATGCAAAAACTGCCACACGTGGTTGCTAAGCAGGAACCATATGGTTAAAGTTACCAGCAGTGTTTGGGAAGCTAGTTTGCAATTGTAACTTGTCAAAGTACAAGCTAGTCAAGATTTGAAACAGCTACACACAAATTACATTTTCGATAATGTGGCTAATTATTCTAATGTGGCTAAGTGACAGTTTGAAACTGCCAGTTGATTTTCATTAGTTTTAAAAGTAGCATCAGTGTAATTAGCCTTTCCTCTTTGATAGTTTGTAGTATAATTAGCTACTTTAGCAACAACAACCAAAAAATAGGTGTAGCTATTTAAAATCATAACTAGCTTGTACTTTGTTACAAGAGCAAACTAGCTGTCCAAACACTGTTGGTAACTTTATCCATATGGCTATAACTACACCCAAATTATTATTAATACTAGCTGATTATACTACAAACTACTAAAAAGGAAAGGCTAATTACACTGATGCTGCTTTTTAAACTTATTAAAATCAACTGAAAGTTTCATTTTATTGTGCAGCTAAATTATTACATGTAAAACTGTAAACTACGCAAATCATGAAAAAAATTATTTCCACTGAAATATCTAGCTAGCCAATTTTATATTACCCGGTAAGAGACTGGAGTATTGAAAGGGGTAGCTAGTTATTTGCATGCTACTAAAATGTATTGCACTTGCAGCATTGCTCCTTGGGGTTATCTACTCAACATGGCTTATTAGTTCTCTTTGGGAAAAGGTCAAACAAAACATACCAAAACCTGTCACTTTTATTCAAATATATTGATTTATTGATTACAGCTATCTTTATCACTGGTGTATCCAGTTAGTATGCTTTAGCTTGTCTGTGCATATGGGCTAGTTATCTTGATCTAGTTGATAGTTACCCTGTGACTTCCGTTTAAAAGACCAACACATGATATGATGAGATTACATATGCTGGAATCTTAATGGGTTGGAACATGTATTGACACCCTGCTGTATAACTGGGTTTTCACCAGAGGCTGAACAGATTGCCATGCAAATTAGAGTATAGGTCTGCACAATGCAGATGCTAATGTGTGTGAGAGCTACTGCACCTAGAAGGTGGGTGGCACTCCTTTAACCAACGCTGAGCTTTGGGTAAACAATCTCCAGGCTCACACCAGGATGTTGATTCCATGATCTACCAAACAGACAGCCCGGACATGTTTTTAAAGGTCTGTGTGATAGAAATGATAAAGAGACCAATCAGCACTGTAAGAGCAGTAACGACTCATTTCATTCAGTGATCAGCATTCCTTAAAACGATGCTGAAAACTATTTTTTGTTCGCAAAAGGGCCACGCTCTGAGCTGCCAGTCCTGTTCCTGCAGCCAGTTGCCCAGAATAGCACCAGCACCCCCCCAAACAAACACACACACACACACACACACACACACACACACACACACACATCTATCTCTTTCCCATTTCACAAACACCAAACACTGCACAAGCCAGTAGGTCACATTGACTTCCACTGAGCTGCTAAATTCTCTCTCTCTCCCTCACACATACAAGCCTTCGTGCTAAATGAAAAGGTAAGCATAAAAGAAGCATATGGTGCTGAATGTAGTAGTGAAACACCTTGAATAACTTAGCTAAGGATGCAAGTAAATTAAAACCATGCTGTTTACTCTTGTGTCATCATATTGTAATTGGTTACTGATTTACACATTGGCACATCCTGGATTTAAGGCATGTGGTGGTATCACATTGTTATGTACTGCATAAGGTTGTGTCTGTTTCATTTGTTTTTGGTACCGATAGTGAGCCACGTATTTCTGTACTGGCTTTAGTTTATAAAACAATTTGGTTTAAATCTCCACAACACACCAATGATCACTTTAATCATCATGAGTCTGAATTGCATAGAAGTAATAAACTTGTCAGATATGTGATTTTGAGGTTTTTAGGAGCGTGTACATGGTTTTGGCCAAGAGAAACTAATCTTTTCTGGCAGATTGAAAAACTGTTGGTGAGGAGACTTTCCAGTTGTTTGTCCTGATAACACTTCTAGAATATCTATCTATCTATCTATCTATCTATCTATCTATCTATCTATCTATCTATCTATCTATCTCCAACAAAAAGCATTAAACAAAACACTGTGTTTTGGGATTCTTCATAAAAGTTTTTAAGGATTGATCGAGAGAGACACTCTTTAGGATCCTTGAATAGCAAAAAAGCTATTTATCTATCAACAAAAAGTATTTTCTTATTCATTAAACAAAACCCTGTTTTTTGTGATTCCTCATGTAACATTTTAGGAATTGATCTAGATGGACACCCTTTAGGATCCTAGGATTTTAAAAAAAATCTATCTATCTATCTATCTATCTATCTATCTACAACAATTAGATAAATTATTAAATTATTATTATAAGTTATTAAATTATAAATTAAACAAGACACTGTTTGGGGATTATTCACATAACTTTTTAAGAACCGATCGAGAGGGACACTCTTTAGGATCCTTGAATAGCAAAAAAGCTATCTATCTATCTATCTATCTATCCACTCATCTGGTGCATTCCCTTAGAACGAAACTGAAAAGACAATACATTTTTATATACTCATTCATTTTAAGTGCGTTAGGTTACACTATTTTTTCATTACTACAAATCAAGAACAGTTGAGGAAACGTTTGTATAATTAAAAGTATTTTAGTGCACATCTTCCCATCAAAGTACTAAAAACACTACCAGTGCAATGTCAGTACTAAACCAGGCGCTTTCTCATGAGAAACACTGAAACGCTCTTTGCACAATAACACTGCAGCACGGCCAATGGGAACAAAGGACACCGAGAGGCCCCGCCCCTTTTGCTTCAGCCTGCCTCCGAGCTGCTCACGCGCATATAATTCCCGAGCTGACCCACTAAACACATTCACACACTCTCGCTCGCTGCTTTCCGCGCGGAATGTTAGGAAGCTGAACCTTTTCGGAATATAAACGCTAATTGAAAGGAGCCTGACTACGCTTTGCTGAAGCAGGGCTTGCTTGCTGTTCTGCTGGGGAATTAGCGCAGTGTTTGAAGGTAAGCGCGTCTCTGCTGGCTGTCGAACGCGGAGCTGAGTCGGTGCACGAGCACGCAGCTCTATTGTTCGCTCCACTGCTCACTTTCTTCAGTGCACACTACAGGCTCGCATTCGCGGGGTTTTGTTTTTACCTTCATATGCCTGCATGATATTACTATTGAGTCCGGGTCGTTTCGTGCGATTATGCACATCTCCGAGATGTTTATGCTTTCACATCAAGTCAGATAACTGCTTTCTTTTGTTGCCTCGTTGCTTCGTGTATCCTCAATTTACCAGCCAGGCTGCTTTTATAGAGAGTGGTGTTACTGTATAAATCAGTCCACGTGTAAGTGGTTTGGCTTTGCATCACTGATATTTTAAGGGGTTGAATTTGAGAGGCAGCCATGGGCAGCCAGCTGGAAAAGAGGGGAGAGAGAGAGAGAGAGAGACAGAGACAGACACCTTGGTTATTCTGCAGTGGGAAAGGTGCACACAGTGAGGAGCCATCTAGCAGATCTGTGCGTTCTTACAATCCAGTGTCTCAGAGGATTACGTTTGGTTAACCAATGCTCTGACAATTAATACAGCTCAGGCTTATCCGTCTGTAGTCTCTAGTTTTGTATTGTTCTTGTACAATCCTGGTTTGTTGGTTATGATTAAGTCTCAATGCACCAATGGAAACGCACTGTAGTATGTGCTTTGTTTGTTTTGACTGTTTTAATCCCTTGTTTTGCCATGTACAAACCTTTTTAGTAAGCGCTGTTGACTCAACTGTTTTTTTTTTATTTTTTATTTTTTTTATTATTATTCTTTTTTTTATTATTAAGTCTTGCTGTTGAAAGTATCCCACTTTTAAAACATAATGTTTTGTTTTAAGGAGGGGAGAAGCCATGGCAGAACACATGATGATGCCCATGAGCCACAGCCAGGTGAATGGAAACCTGAATGGCTACCGAATGGGTATGAACGGCCAGCAACACGCCCCCCAGCCTGGCTTAAGAGCCATGCCCAACGGACAAATGATGCATTATGGGCCCCAGGCTGCCATGCAGCGGCCCAACATGGTAATGAATGGGCAGATGAATGGAGGAGCGATGGGTCATCACCAAATGCAGTCAGCCAACATGATGTACAACAGCCAGGGTCAGCAGCACCAGCAGCATCCACAGCATCATATGCACCAGCAGCACCATCAAGGCCAACAACAACAACAACAACAGCAGCAGCAGTACATGTCTGGAGGCCTTAACTCCCAGCAACTCATGGCCAGCATGCACCTGCAGAAACTGAACAACCAGTACCACACGCACCCGCTCGGTGCCATGAATGGGCATCATGTGCCGAACGGAGCTCAGTTTCGCATGGGTCCAGCTCAGCTGGCCAACGTGCAGCACATGGGTGGTCCAGCACTGGGCCTCAACGGCATGGATGCTGACCTGATTGACGAAGAGGTTCTCACAGCGTTAGTCATGGAGCTGGGACTGGATAGAGTGCAGGAGCTGCCAGAACTGTTTCTGGGACAGAACGAGTTTGATTTTTTACCAGACTTTGTCAGCAAACAGCAGCCCAGCACAGTCAGCTGCTGAGGCTTATACAATGAGACACTGAAAGGGTGAACAATGCAGTAAAAGGTGATAATTACCCTGCTCGTAGTCTTGAAGAGAACTGTCTCTGCGAAGTAGAAAAGGGCAGGCAGATGTTTCTCTGGTTCACTACCGGAAAGAGTGGTGGAGCTTCAGCCAGAGCTGTGTCCCTGTTGGGATTGGGTAGTAAATAATACTCCCACCTTTCCAGACATGAATGTAACAACATTGCAGAACTATGAGCTTGGTGCAATGTAAAGCACTCGTAGTTCTCATAGCTGGTTCGCATTCACATGTAACTTATTTACGTTCACTCAGTACCAACATATTGCAAAGCTTTGAGGAAGTTCTGTGTTGCAGTTTTGGTTGGGGGATGAGGGGTTGGGGATCTAAAACGTGTAACTCGAGGCTCTGTAGTCTTATGGTTTGGTGTTGAACTGGGAGATTTCCATTTATAATGAACTGGTCAAATACAGTATTAATCAGCTATGTATGTGCTCCCATTACTTGTACCAAGCAAACACGTCTAGATATTTTCCAGTATCTACTGTGGATTTTGCCATTATAAATGTAGATCTGCCTTAAATCACAATTGTTTTTATTCATTTCTTTAATTAAGCTTGGAGGTTAAGAGGGGTTAAACATTTGGCTTTGCTCCTTTTGTTAATAAAGATGGCCAAGTTTTTTTTTTTTTTTCTTTTTTTTTCCTCTGGCCTAATTTTATGTTCTTCTCTGAATTTCCTGGAATAACAGAGAATGCTGCTGAAATCAATAAATAGGCCATGAATTGCTGTCTTGCATCCTTTTGTGGTAGAGGCTTTAACAGCGATTTCTTTTTTTTTTTTTTTTTTTTCCTCTTATTAGTCCAGGCATGATTTCAAGAGTGATGCATCTTCAAAAACATAGGCACAAGCCATATTGTCTTTTTATTCTGCTTCTACTTGACACCAAATGGTAGCCACTAGTGTGCACAGACCCTCTTGCATGCTAGCCATATTTTAAAACCATGTTCGTTCTGCCCACCTCTTTTGTGTTGATCGAACATGATTTGTTAGGTGTATGTCTTGACTTTGTGACCCATAGCCAAGCAGATTACCACATAATGTATTTTTTCCCCCCTTTTAAACAGTGTACATGTGTTTGGTAGGGGGTGGGGTGGTCAGTGAGAACAGTCTAGGTTAATCCGCGCTTACCTTGACTACACAGGCTCTTCATGCCTCCAGATTTTGCATCTGAGAACACAGAGCATGGGCTCCATTTATGGCAATGTCCTGCTCGACCTTCTGGAGGGGGTTGTAATGGCAAGCCGTTAACGCTCCTTTGTGATTTCCTGCTTTTCAAACTAGGTGAAGGAACAGCAGGGCAGAGGTTATGTAGATGCCTATATTGAACATGTTTCTTCTCAAAGGAGAACATGCAGGCAAGTTGAAGATGGCTTAATTGAAGACTTTCAGTTAATGGATTTAGCACCCTAGAGCTTGTTTATTCTGCCCAGGTCAGCCAATTTGTGTCATGCTCGAGGGGTGAACTACATAATGCTGTCACACTGTAAATTTACACTAGTCTTACTATGTATAATTGACTTTTCCTGGCTTGACATTTTATTTTCGGAACAGCAATTGGAAGCTAATCTGACCCTCGCTCATGGCTGCCTAGATATCAGGGTGGATACAACTGGTCCTTTGCCTTTTCTCTTGCTTTTGTCTGAAGAAAATGTATTTATTTTAAGCAATAATAAACTATTTTATTTATGGAACAAAACTCTGGTTAATTGGTGGTTATTCCGAGCATGAGTGAGTTTTGATGATTTACATATCTTTTACTTGCTTTCTAGTTAAAACTTCTAAAAATCAATTTGTACGGTTTTCATATAAAGATCCTGAGTTTCTTTAGAGGCTTCTGAATTGAATGGTAGGGGCTTTCTGCACTAAGCTGCATCACCAATTTCTGCACCTCTGGGGAATTCAGCTGCCATTCTTGCCTCTCTCTGCAATTTAAAACTTGCAGACAAGATTGTATGTGTGAATTAGGAGAAGGCTGTGTAATGGCTCTTGGCTTTCTCCTCCAAGCTGACCCAGAATCTAAGATGACCATTTCCCACCCAAACCGCAAATAGGAAATGCTAGATATGAAACAAGTGTGAACATTATTATACACTGCATTTGTCTTACCCGGTGTAATGCTTGGGTACTATTGCTTAGACAACTGTTCAGGCACTGATCATAAGTATTCTGCATGATGATTCATGATCATTGTCCTTGAAACAGTGTTTTTTCACTTTTTCATTTTTTTTTTTAAATACACGTGTCAGTTTTCGACGTAGGAGCCAGACTAGACAGATTCTGCAGGGTGTGACGGCAGATATTTACAGTTAACTGGTGACTGTTTTTTCTCTTTCTCCTGCCTCTTTTGGGCCACCCACAACAACCGCTATACACACTTCCTGTGAGTGCTTACAACGTTCTCAGTCTCAGTCAACAACCTAAAACCCACCACAGTGAAACACCGAGGTCTTGTCAGAGAGCAACTAGAAAAATAAAACCATCTAATCACAAATGAAAAATTTAAACGGTGTTGTTTTGGTCATGGTCTGGGGATTTCTCTATGGGGTTTACCCCGGCGTTTTACACGATCCCAGATAGGGGACCCCTGAAATGCCACTCTGGTTTTACAGGCAGTCTCACAGGGCTTGATTTCCAGGCAGTACACTGTATATCTCATCTGAGTCACTCGGTGTTCCCATCCGCCTTCTCTTTGAAAAATAAAATCAGATAAGAATTATTTGTTTATAAATTAAAATAGTAGATGACCATTCCCAGACATCAAGTTTCATCTTTGAGTATAAATAACTATTAAATAAAACTATTCTAATAGCACTGCTACTGATTTTAATGACATAAATGATAAAGCCACTACTGTTGACATCAGTCTGTCACTTATTCATACCCATGTGAGCCTTGACAAGCAATAAATGAGCAAATCATTTGTAATTTCCTGCGGAACGGACCGTCTTTAGAATTTCCAGGTCTGTCAATTTCTTCAGTTTTAGGAAAGTCTTGATTTGCATTTCTAGCAGTTCCAGTTGTAACATCTCAGTCTTATAGAAATAAATGTAGTCTGGTCCATATTTTAATTCTTTCTTCTTTTTTTGTCACTGTGCACCATTACAATGGATTTGAAATGAGGCAATCAAGATGTGATTGAAGTGTAGACTTTCAGCTTTAATTCAATGAGTTGAACAAAACCTTTTGCTTCATGAAACATTTATAAATTACAGCTCAATTTTACATACTCATGTAATAAGCCAATCAATCATAAATAAATGATTTTTAATACATGGAAACAAATCTCTGACTGCCTGAAGTCTGAAACCCACTGACACCATTAAATGCTGAGTTTCTTCCCTTGAGCTCCTTTCCTGCAGCCTCCTTCAATTACTGCTTGTTTGTGGGTTATTCTGCCTTCAGTTTTGTCTGAAAATCTTACTTAATTGAGCTTGAGTTGACTCAGGAATAAAAAAGAAATCCAATTTATTTTATGCTCTACTTTGGGTCATTCTGTATTGTGAAGAATTATCCTGCCCGTTTTTCAACATTTGACTGAATCCGAGCAGAATGTATAGGTCTGTAAACTTCAGAATTCATCTTGCTACTTGAAAACGTCATCAATAACATCAACAATAGTCATAATTGATCCAGTTCAGCAGTTCCATGGTACCTCCAACATGTTTGATGATGATGTGGTAAGCTTTGGGCAGTGCCTCCGAGGGGCTTGGGTGTGCTGGCGCTACACTAGGATACCCAAGGCACCCACTTAGGGTGTTGTTGTTTTATTTTAACTATATTTTAAAATGCTTAATTAATTAATTACATCATGTATATAATGTATATAAATTATAATGGATATAATTAATATTTTTTTATAATTTAATAGTGTAATGAATTAATCTGATTCAGCCAATCATGCGCTGATCTTTTAACCTTAGCTTCACATCCTGTTAGCCAAAGTACAATTTTTTTGTAACTTAGCATTAGTGAAGAATTAACGAAATCCTAATGGATCATTTTGTACTTAATCGATGTTCATGTTTTGTTACAAAGATGTCTTATGGTAAGTGCACCTGTAGCCTGTTATGTAGTTAATCCTTTTGGTGATTGAAGCACAAATTCTGGCTCTTTATAATTCACTATGCAGTGCTTGTTTATATAACATTAGGTCGATGAAACTGAATAGTGTTGGTTCATTACTCAAGGTGTTTAGTACCCGACAGCATATTTTTTCTCACCACGGAAACAATTCTGTGATCATCCATTTTAGCTGTCCTCTAAATTCTTCCAGGCTTTATGGTGTTGCTGAGTTCAGCAATGCCGCTTCCTTTTAATAAATATACCAAATTGTTGATTTGGCCACTATTAAAGTTTCTGCTATCTCCCTGATAGGTCTTTTTTTTTTTGTTCAACCAAATAAGGGGCCTCCTTCACTTGCCTCGACACCTCATTGGATTGCATGCTGTTAGTTCCCATGAACAACTATCAGATGCAAGTTCAACACGTGCAATCAAAGATGTCCTTAGTCTATTAACAAACTAACAAACAGGCCACAACCTGCAATCAAACTACTTATCGGTAAGTACGTCCAATTACTTTTGAGCCTGTGAAAATGTGTAAAAAAAAAAAAACACAGGTTAATTTATAAGTTTTTTATCTCAACAGTGTCTTCAATTCACGTTAACTGAACCAGAGAATGTAAAGATCTCTATCATGAGCAGTTACTTCAAAAGAGTTCAATGATTTTATCGGTTTAATTTCCTTCTTTTATTTTTGTAGCTGATGATTATAACCATCATTGTGCTCACAGCTTTTCACGGTGTTTGCATGCATTTCACGCTGTTTTACTGGCACTCGTTGCAAACCTACGTGATACACAGTGCATATTGTGTATCCTGAAAGTACATGAAGGTGATATTATCCATGGACATTATTCATATTCAAAGGTCATTGTCATTTTTCATTGTTTACCAAAAATGACAGTAGATACAAATGGCAATAAAAAAAAACTAGTTTAAAAACTAGTAGTGCAGCTGAAGAGCTTGACGTTCCCATAAGACAAAGTGTTTGCTGTTATTATACATGTTTAGGCTTGGATTAGCAACATGCATGAACATGCTCTTCATTTGCCATGTGAAATGGTCCTCAGCATTGGCAACGTCCTGGGATTATCTGTGGCCTTTTTCTCATTGAAGTGCAGGGGTAAGAAACATCCAGACTTCCTGATCACTTTGTGGATCGTCGGTTATGTCGGATGCTCATCCTGTTCAATCCTGTTGGGAAAACTTCCATCATGTCCCAGAAACTCTTCCCAACTGATGAGAAAAGTCATGTAATCATTTCATGTAAAACTAAACCTGTGACTAGCTTTGCAGTCTAAACTGCGGAAATCAATGCACAGGTTGATAGGAGGCTAAATGCTGGCCTTCGCGCACCCTCATGGTGCTGTGGCCTGAATTTAAGCCCCCCTATGACTTGTGCATTTTTGCTGCCTGCCTTTCATGTTAAGGGCAATGTGTAAATTATTCAGTTCCCTGTGTGAAGCACAGACCTCTGCCTGGCCAGCTAGAACAGGTTGAGACAGGAGTGGCAATGTTTGTTTTTGCTTGTGCGCGTGTGTGTCTGTGTGTGTCACCCTGCTGTGTCTCCATAGAACTGGCTTTAAACTCCTATGTGAGTGACTTTAATCTGACTGAGACAATCAGTGAGCTTCTCTTACAGGCCACTTTTAGGTTTAAAAAAAAAAAAATACTTTTAGGAAAAAGCAAATCAGCTAATTTTACACACACACACACACACACACTGAAAGTTTTCAGAGTACTGTGGCCAAACTACTTATGCGATCCAGATTGGGCAGGTTTAATGTCTAACTTGCTGGAGATTACTATCACACTGACATGATGTAAAGACTTGTCAGCATTTAAACAAAATCACGACACATTTGTCTGATGTTAACAGGGTAATCTTAGGTGAAAAGCAGTCGTCAGTTGGTATTAAAGCAGAATCGACCTAATAGACATGAAATGTTGGATTGAGTTGAGCTCAATTTGAGAAATGGGAATCTGAAATATTCCAGCTAATGCACTACACAAATCACCACAATGGGCCGAAACCTAAACGTGTAACTGTACGGAACAAAATGCTTTCATGGCCGCTCATTCCTTTTGAATATCATCCAAACACAACCCACTCCATCACTTCAGGTCTGAGTCCTGCTTTAGACCTTCTTCACTTTTGATCTCCGCTACAAGCTATAGAAAGTTGGCACACAATATGATAAAGTTTGTGATGGCGGGACACCGTGGTACATTTCTGGTCACAGCATGTTCAGCACTTAATAATAAATCATGTAACACTCACGCATGCGATTAACTCAGCTATGGAGCGTGTATATAATTCTGTGGGTTGGGCCAGCAAACCAAACCCTCAGTTTTTCTTCTTTCTTTTTGATGTGGTGAGTTTAACTTTATTTTGCATCTCGCTAATCCAGTATCTTAAAGGCTGATTAAATGTCTCGTCAACGCCAATTACAACTTCTTGTAAACAGTTTGTCAAATTAAGATATGATCTAGAAATGCATTTGCACTCATGCTGTTGCTGCGTTAGTTTAGTATGGAAGGTACATGGCCATTAAATTTACATTTAAGCATTTGTAATGACATTTAAGAATTAAGCTGCCCTTATGCAGAGTGACTTATATTTTGTCCCATTATACATCTGTGCAGTTGAGGGCTAAGGGCCTTGCTCAAGGGACCAACAGTGGCAACTTTTAGTTTAGTGATTGTGGGGTTTGAACCTGGGACTTTCCAAACCGTAGTCCAGTGCCTTAACCAGGGCATTAGAATTTATGTTTTGAAGGAGTACCATTATATTTTTGGCATTAAGTACTGTATATATTAGAATAATTATATAAATCTTCTTAAAGGTTAAGCAGGTGAGCTTAACTAAGTTCATAGTATTTGCATAAGCAATAACACGTTCGTATGCCATTGTTATGATTAAATGTGATGAATAATCCGGTGAATACAGAGAAATAGATTAATATAATTACAGTACATAAATGATTTATTTATTAAATATTTATATCTAAATATTTTCTTTGTTTGATTGTATGACAATGTCAGAAGATGGACTTTATCCTTGGATAATATTTAAAACAATGCAAGACCATGAGAATTATAAAATGAATAATGGATGTTTTTAATTCTATTTGTTAAAATATTAAAGTTTTGGAATGTGAAATTCATGTGGTAATGTATGAAATATATGAGGGATACATTTTGAGTTGTTTGTTTTCTTGTTAGTTACATTGGCTTGTTATCCCTCTGGAAGTTGGCCGTACTGTCTGAAAAAAAACTGACGGTACTAAAACTTTGTAGTAAACTACAAATTTTAACCAACATTTATTACAAGGTGTTCTTTGGGTGTATTTACTTACAGACAGTTAAGAAAAGCAAAGGAAAAAAAAACACTGAATCAACACAGCATAACTCACAGGACAAAAGTTAAATATACCAGCATAATTACACTGGGAAAAAAAAATTACATTACTGAGCTAATTTCCTGAAAAATTAAAGTGCTATAACATAATTTGAAACACTGCTGTGTTTAATATACCCACATGCGATAATAGAAAGAAAATGGTCAAGTATAAAAACACTAATTACAATACTTAAAGTCTAATAAATAAATAGAGAGGAAAAAAAAAAAGTTTTAAGTATTTCCTAATGATGTTTAGCAGATTATTTACACTAGAGCTTATTTGGTAAAGTTTTCCAGGCTATGGTACTATGGGTTACTACACAGGCAACACCATTACTACAGTGGAAACTCAAACATTGTCTACCAAGATAGTTACCATGTGAATATTTGTGTATGGACTATGCAGGTTCAGAATTAGGTTACCTGTATTGCTTAGTTATTAAACACTGAAAACAATTTAATGTACCTGAGCTGTCAGAATAATTTAATTCATCCCTGATTTCTGCCAGCAAGAAACTATTGAAAAGTGTCTGTCCATGGCTTACCAAACATAACAAGGCAACATGCCAAGCAAAGCTGATCTTTAATACAGAAAATGTGTAAGGGTTTTAATGTATTGAGATAGACAAAGAAATCCTGAGATTTTCTGCTAAGGCTTTGCTGCCCCCTTGTGTTGACTAATGCTCTAAATGAATGGGTGACACTCCTTAGCATCTTTAAAATCACGACTTTAAAGTGCTCATAATCAAATCTTCCTACAGATCAACAAATGACATTCTGGAACAAAACCAAACAAGATGCAAGAACGCAGTTTTAAAATCTGTCAAACGACTTCATATTTTTATTTCAATCTTATCACAATGTATGAATTCTAACAATATAGTACAAAACTGTAAAAAAGTACAAATTAACTGGACACATCATAAACAAGAACATACAAAAGCAATGCAGTTTATCATGGCATTAATTGCAGTTAACTGTGTAGATATGTATAAAGTACAGTATTAGATATGAAAGTACCTCAGCGAGATATGAATTAGAACCAGTCCCAAAAGTCAGTGGGGCAGATCTAGTGTTTGTGTGATTTCTGGTAGAAGAATACTGAAGGAAAAAGTTCAAGCCCTTTTTGATTGCGGCTATAGAAGATAAAAATAAGATTGTATTTAAAAACCGAGGCCTGAAAATGGCCTGCCTACTTATCCATACAGCTCTGATCCTGCATAGCTCAAGACATGGCAACAACAGGAACAACAGCATTATGTAGAGAAATGTGCATTAGTTAACAGACCCGATCATGAGAACAGGGATGAGTGTGCTACACATAATGGGCACCAAAACAAATGAGAACAAGAAAACATAAAATGGTAACAGACATGGAGACAGACATTCAGAAATGACCACTGCAAAGAAATTAATGCTTCAGTGGATGTCCACTACAGTATGTGCTTGGTGGAGTAGGGAAGGGGTTAAAGGTCAGCCTCTCGTGCTTAGCGACCCTGTTTCAGCTTGTCGATGTGGAAGGTGAGTTTTAGGGCGGGACCGAGTTTCAGGCCCATGTACTTCATCATCATATCACTTCGCAGTAAAAGGAGAGCCTTCCCGTCAATCTCCTGAAACAGGATGATAGCAGCAGAGAGACTCAGAATCAGGCCATTTAAACAACAGTGACGTACAAACACACTGATGTGTAAACTCAATACATACATGTTTGCGAAAAAGCTCTGCATGTGGGCCTAACTGAGGGTCCAGCTCTCTGATGAAGTACATCACGTCTTCCACTGTCCACAGGTTTGGATCCTGCCCACTGGGTCGAGGGCTCTCTCTGGAGTTCAGGAAACGCTCTGAGCCTGCACCCAAACAAATCCATCCGTGAGATATTCCTGTGTTTTTAGTAGCTGACTTATTAAGCATCCATTTAAATTAGTTTAGTGACTTTAAAGTGCTCCTATTATGCCATTTTAAAGGTTTCTAATATTGCTTAATGAGTCTCTTAAAACAGGTTTACATGTATGCAAGGTCAAAAAACACTTTAGTTTTCTCCAAAA
>JAQQZT010000033.1:19952361-19987613 GCA_030068275.1 Clarias platycephalus | reverse complement strand
GTTTATGTTCACATACAGCTACATGACACACTGCATGAAAGATCATATTTGAAAAAGCATAATAGGGGCACTTTAATTGATGTTCAGTTTTTTTTTTTTTTTTTTGGAGGTTTTAAATGATCACCACCACCATCTCAATCAAAGTTCGCTGTTGTTTGGAAAATTCAAACCTTTTATCTAACAACCAAGTTGCCAAACAAGCAAGAACCAAATGTCTAGACAGGGAGCAGTGGACTGAGTGGACATGTACAAGGGGTTTAGTCATGGCACGGCCCCGTCAAACACGCATAGTACTTTTTTTGTGGGGAAACTGTCAATGTTCATGATTTAAAAAAAAAAAAAAAAAAACTGTGTACAGTCCATGAAGTAAACTCAGGATGGGGTCTTGAACCTTTTTCAGTTCGTTTTTTTGTTGTTGCTTTATTATTTAAAATAAAATTGACTGTTGACTGGTTTGCTTCTACCCTTCTATTTTTTTAAATAATGTTATAATTTATGATTTTCCAAATGATCTCATTGACCCAATAAATATTTTTAAACTCTTTGTGTGTGTGTGTGTGTGTGTGTGTGTGTGTGTGTGTGTGTGTGTGTGTGTGTGTGCGTGCGCGTGTGTGGTTTCCCACCTGCAGAGCCAAGGTGACCCATCTGGCCAGGAGAGATGGTGCTCTGACAGTGAGGGTGCAAACTCAGAGCCTTACTGGGGGACATTCTTGTTTTCTCCAAGTGTTCAGAGACTCCGTTCTCCACCAGAAAAGACTCTGTACACATGCCACAGTATTATTAGGTATTGTGATACTGATATCAATTAATAGCACAATACCTATTTTCAGGATACACAGCTATCTGTTTTGATATGCAGGTTTGCTAGTAGTGGCATATTTTAAAAGAAAGAGAAATACTATAGAAAAGGAGAGAAAACATTCAGTACAAAATGTCCAAAGTAACAATGCACTGACCAGTGACAAGAGTGCTACAACATAAATTTTTTTACTTAAAGGTAGTTAATGCTGAAAGTGATGTGTCCGATCACCTAGCTCTAGCTACAAATGATTACTGTATTCAGTTTTTAAAGAAGTCTAAAATTTTAGCTTTCACCTAAACTCATGAATGATCTGTCTTTCAGCTAGCACTTGGAGATATGCAGCTATGATAAACTAAGCAGTTAAAGATTTGGAGAGGATTGTGAAAGTTTTGATTATCCAGATTAGTTGATCATTTGGAGTAGGATTAAATAAGGGCCTAGGGCACTTGATCAGGCAGCCTAATAAGTGTGGTACCTTCAGATGAGATGCCATGACTTTTAGCTGTTTTATGTGGCAGTGCGCTGCTGGAGTCTGACAGAAATCTCTTTGTCCCTCGACCTGGTCCTGAACTGAGACACTCTGAAAAACTCCTCCTCTCTGACACATGGGATACAAGAAAAGACATGTGTAAATGCACACGTGTAGACATCCCATATATACTGCACAATATGCTCTTATTGAATTAATGAGGATATGTTTGGAGTAAGTGAGATGACGTGTGTGTGTGTGTGTGTGTGTGTGTGTTTGCGAGTGAAGATGGGGTGGAAGTGAAGAAAATGTGGAGGGGTGGCCTTGGCCACTCAGACAGTGTTCGGGGCCTCTTGGAGCACTTCGGTCCTGACCTGTGTAGTTGTGGCTGTCGTAGTGCCCTCCTCCAAGAGGCACTGGCTGGCTGCCAAACAGTGGCTCGCAGCGCAGATTGTGGCAGAGCTTCTCAAGGAAGCGCAGCACGTATGTCACACTATTCACTGCCGGCAGAGTGAGAGTGTGTTGCTTCTGGTCAAAGTGGGCTGAAGGGTAATAAGGAAGAAGTCAGTCAGCAATTTACTATTACTTAGTACCTACAGAAGCGCAGTGAAATGTTTAAATTGTTTAAGAACTATAAATAAACTACGATATCCATAAATAATCATTAACAGTCCTCATAAACGTTTGTGTGTGCGCTGACCTGAGATGAGCTCTCCTCCTTGACCTGGTTTGAGACAGGAGAAGACGACTCTCTGGTTGTGTGCGCAGTCCACACAGGCCTGAACACACTGCTGCAGCACTGAAGACGCCCGACCCGGCCCAAAGTGGTCTGGTAGAGCCTGTACGCGCCGTCCATCCAAGTGAGGACCCACCTTCCCCTGCTTATTCAGATACACGCATACTGGAACACACACATTCAATGCCAGAATATGAGGAAGAGCCATGAGGCAGAACATTCCACATTACGTCTGCTGCTATACGATATACGTAAATGCTACCGTGCTAGTCAACAGTGTTATGTTTAAAAGTCAAAAAGACGTGATATAAAAATGCGTGTACACAAACAAAAGATTTTAAACGTTTTCATTTTGTCCACAAATGAAAAACACATTGCTTCCCGGTCTGGTTTAGCAGAAAAAAAAATAAAATAAAAGTTATACAACTTCTTCTGCACAATACTATTTTCAGGAAAGTCCCTTTTCCTGTGTTTCGCTTGGTTCGAAAAATGCACTTCTACAAAGGAAGGTTAAAGAAGTAACATTTGTAAAAGAGGCTCATTTGTATTTAATGCTATACAGACATGAATCATGAAAAAAATCTGTTCATTTTTTATTTAAATATTGGAGGTAATACTGGGCACATGTTAGACTGAGAATGGTATCAGTACCTGTTGGAGCCTGCATGGCAGCGCTGGGGATGGTGGCATTATCCAGTGGCACAGAACTGGTGTCAGGCTCTGGAGTGCTACTGGTCGGGGATGTGGGCACTGGGTCAGAAGCCACACGAGGTTTTCTCTGTATAGGGAAATTATTTCATGTGCATACAAAAAAAAAAAAAAAATACAATTACTGACAGCTTTGTACTGATGTTATACTCACATGACAAGCATAAAAAATGTACTTTAAAGGTGAAGTTTTCTAGAACTGCAACTAAGATACCTTTTCAAAACTTTAATTTGAAATATGTTCTAAACTATGTATGGTTTCAACAGAAGAGGGAGGTACACCAAAACAGAAATGTTCCTCTAAAGTGTTCATTACGGGTGTAAGTTTTAAAGATTTCTTTAAGATGACAAAGTGCTGCATTAAAGACAAGGAAAAGGGTAAGACAGAAACCTTGGTGCCAGGTTTGGGGCCTCTCTTCTTTGGGATCTTGATAGTTTCTATATCATTCTGCTGATGCAGTTTCTGTGTCCAGTTAGCCGACACTCGACCTCTGGGTCTGCCAGGACCTGCCATTGCCCCTTCCAACCACGCAGCATGCTTAACCCAACCCATCTACAAAATCCAAAGATATGTTTAACATAAGCTCAGAATGGACCATACAAGATTTTAGATAAGCATTAAGACTGAAAACTCTCATAGTTAACCACTAAAAGCAGTTGATCCATCTTAGAAGTTCCTTAGTGTACCTTACTCCCAGGCTTGGGCCCTCTCTTCTTCGGGATTTTCACAGGTTCCGGTCCATTTCCTGGCTGATCTGTCTGGGCCACCTCAGTAGACATAGCGTCTTTCTGAGACCAGGACGGCTTGCTTTTCTTGCGTCCAGGTTTACGGCGCTTCTGGACAGGAGGCCTGGTGGGCGCTGGAGGCATGGGCATGTCTGTGCCTTCCACACTGCTGTCAGGGAGAGCGCCTGAAGCACCCAGTGGCCTTGGTAAACCCACTGCAAGACAACAGAGGAGAACAACATGATAACCAGAATGAATAATTGCTATCAAATGTTTCAGCAAGCCCAGTTCTTAAACACAGTTATTTTAAATGAAAAAAATTAAATGCAATGCATCCACCTTTAATATACTATTAAAGCAGTTAACATATAGAGCATTGGCTAATATTAAATTATATAACCTTATTGTTGGCTTCAGGATTACTGAGACCCTTGAAGAAAATGGGGAAAAATACTTTTTGTTGGCTCCCATGTTGAGCGACACAAAAGTCTCTTACCAACACAACTTACCGACACACAACTCTTACCAACAATAAGCACCTGTGAACTCATGTATGGAGAAGAGGACAGTTAACACTGTATTTGAGTTTAGCTGCTTTGTATGTAGAATAAGCAACAGTTTAGTAACAATGATGTGACTGGTCTAATGTGGTGTCACAAATAACCCATTTGGTGATAAGGTGCCCTCATGTAATAGAGGAGTCCTAGCAATTGGATGGGAATTATTAATAACCAAAATGTCATTAAATTTTTTGCATGTGAAATAAAATAACCATTACATTTACATAACCATTTTTTTTTATCCATTAGACATAAAGGAATCCCACCTACATACCATAAAAACAACTTAGTAGTATGATTTACAAAAAGAACCAAAAACGAAATTATTTATTTCCTTCTCCTTAAACATTTTCCATAAAACTACTGAATAATATGAAATTTATTGGCATCACAATGAACCATTAAAATCTATGCAAACAAATTGCAATTGCTCTTTTTCCAGGAACTGATTGTTGATAATGACCATTTCCTGTTTAATCACATATATACAGTATATAATCTCTTTTTGAACACCAAAGAGAAAGCTGCTTGCTCTGCACAAGTCAGGCAAAAAAAAAACAAAAAAAATTAGCAGATACTATATACAGTACATACACATTAATCAATATGGTCCCACATGTACAATAAGAGACTGAGAGTTCAGGAAACTCACTGTTGACCTAATGCTGAAAGAACTGACTCTTCTGCATTTTACTAATTTGCAACATGAGGGGAGTGGGAGGGGAGTGATGGCAACAGGGTTTAACACAATTTGTTTTCATGTGCAAGGTCATATACACCAACTGCAGAAGATTTATTAAGAGAATGATCAGAAATCAAACAGACAATTCAGAAATATGTTTAATCTACAATCAAAAAGATGTGTTGTGACTTAATAAGACCAAAATGTAAAGTTGTGTCAATGCACACCATCTGCATGTCTGGTAAATATACAGTAGTGAATCACAGCTGCAGCTGCTCAAGAGGCATTGTTCAACATACACATGGCAGGGCTTTTGTTTTCAGAGCCATGGTGACCCATTTTGCTTCACGCCGCTGAACAAAAACACGAGTTACATTACACAGCCCTCTTGCTGATGGCGCCTTAATGATGCCACGCTCTGTGAGTGTGAGTGAGAGAGAGAGAGAGAATAGAATAAGGGTGTCTAGTGTGAAGAAAAACCTTAAGTAGTTTTCTTTTTTAAATCAAATGATGTCATTTTGTTCAACAAGAAATGAGCAGTGGACAAACACCCCCAGGACTGAAAAGCAAAACAGGTGCGCAAAAAACAACAACACATAAACCCACACGTTCTTTAGAATCTGTGGAGCTAGATTTGTACACACCTGTGCAGGCAGCCAGTTTTGCAGTTCACACCAAGCTGAGGAGCACTTGAGAGATTCACACACGGCCCAGTTCACAAGCCAGACTGAAAGAGACACACACTGTCTGCACTATGGTGTTGTGTCAGTGTATGATTTGGGTGTTACAGGCCCCACACTTCCTTCCTGCTCTTCAGTTTCAATATCTTCACTAAGCCCTTGTGAAACAAAGCGAGGAGAAAGTGATGCCCTGCTTCCAAGTGACGGAATTCAGGATTGCTGAGACACTTGCATACACACCATATCTGTGCCAACCTTGTGCCAACACCAGGACACAGAGCACACGCTGGAGCTGGCTAAATGATGCATATTTCAACTCCCTTTCCCCACTATATAACCCCTTACATGGGCCCCTTTCACTCTTACACATACACAAAACACCATTTGCATATGTCACCACACTGTGTGTACAATGTTCACTTCTGCATGATTACACCCACTTGAGATTGAAAACTTAGGTGGGACAGGAAAGACACAGCCAAGTAAACACACACACATCACACAACAGTGTTTGTTCTGGATTTATCCCAGTCAGATTTATAACTGTAGGAGTGGCCCATGCTTGCCTTGGCCTGTGAGGTACGAGTACACATTGTATGTCTATCTATTACATGCAAATACACAACATGCTAAGGTGCTTAAATATGAAAGCACTGACACATTGTCACACACTGTCACTTTACCCCTCACCCAAACAAAACACAGAACTTACCACAAAGTGCTCTAGTGTCCCAGATTTATCTGAGCTCCTCTTTCACAGCTTGTCATGAGCAGTGAGTCTCTCTCTTTCTCCTGGGTAGAACTCAGTGCCCCCTGTGTCCTGCCTTTCACCCTCTTATCCATAGTCCCACCCATAGAGCTGGACCACTCCCGCTCTTCCTCCCATCTCTGACAAGTCAGACTACACCCACATGAAACAGTAAACCTCTCACTCTTCTCTACTTTCTTTTCACTTTGCTCTGGGAGCAGGCGCCAGCCCGAGGCCCACCGCTGGGCACAGAGTGTCGAGATTTGGTCCACAGTGCCAGCTGGGTAGGTGCCAAGGCCTCGTAAAGATATAACTCCTGCAGAAAGCCTTCTCTATAGCTGCTTCAATCATTTTGTTCAGTAGCTAACCAGTTACACATGTTTCACCTCCTGTAACCCTTAGAATATAAAGGTATTGTTTTCTATGTGAACTAACTGTTGGTTCCTTCTTCAGTACCTATCCAGATGACCTTAAGCTCTAAACGTCCTTGCGAATAATTGAGCAATTACCCATGAAACACAACAAAGACTATTTACAGTAATAATTAAATATCTCATAAGTTTAAAAGGTCTCATCTTTTTTTTCAATTTTTCTTCTGGCCAAATATGTTCAGTGGCATACATAAAAATAATAATAATAACAACAACAGTAACAACAACAATAAAAAGCAAATCAAAAAAAAGCAGGCTGTAATATTTCTGTGGACTGCCATTAGCGTGCATATTAGCTGTGGCATTGTTTCAACAACATTACGACACATCACTACATTGAATGTCTTTCAGAGTTGCATTATTTTTGTACTGTAATGTTGTATTGATGATGGGAGATTCAATGCAGTTCATAAAGTCTTCTCCAACACAACCTCAATGACTTTTAATGAGGTTAAGGTCAGGACTGTGTGGTGGCTAGTTCTTGGGTGAAAATGATTCCACATGCTCCCAGAACCAATCTTTCACAATTTAAGCCTAATGAATCTTGGCATAGGTGTCCTGGAATATGCCAGTGCCATTAGGAAAGGGGAAGGTAAAAAAAAAAACCTTTGACACAATAGCCTGATCATTCAAAATGATTTTTCTTATCTACATTTTATTGCCACATAACATTGCTGAGCCTAGACCTGACCAACTTAAGTAACCCCAGATCATAGCGCTGCCTCCAGAAGCTTGTATAGTGGGCTCTGTGCATTATGGGTGCATCACTTCATGCGCTTCCCATCTTACCCTGTCACTGTCAACACAGGGTCAATCGGATTCAGACCACATGATCGCTTTCCATTTTGCTCCGAAGTTCGATCGGATTTTTATAATTTTTCGTCTGTACACCACTGATGATTTACCGACGATGTTAAATGAAGAATTAAAGATGCAGTGTTTTCCATATATTGATTTTATTTTTGGTGGCCCACTACAATACTAGCGGTGACCACGGATTTTTGTTTACCATTTATGACAACTGTTGGTTTGTTTATTTCTGAGCCTGTGAAAATAAAGGGATTTGGCTGTAAAAATAGTCATTCCTAAAAAGTGAATGAAATATTTTTTAAATCCCTTCAAAAAAAAAAAAAAAGGTTTTTAAGCATTTATAAGAGATATTTATTATTTTCTTTGTGGAAGAAAATAAATGTGTTCTCTATTATTATTACACATTCTGTACGCTACAGGCTCATCCAGGAATCTGTTGATTAATAAGTTCTGGAATAATGCAGTGTTCAAGCCTCATACCACACATTACACTTCCAACCTAGCTTCTTCATCCTATTTCTCATTTGAGCAGTAAGCAACTTGTGACTCAATGCAGATGAAAACATTACTCCTATTGTTGTCACACAGAAATAAATAAAAAGGAGACCTTTGGCGCCTGGAGGCTGAAGGTTGTCTCCAGTGAGAGTGCACCAGCCTACAGGAAAGATGTCTCTGGAGTCGTAACGGCAGTAATAGTCAAAAGCTCCCCTCCAGCCATCGAAGGTGACCAGCACCTCCACTCCTCGCAGAGCTCCAACTGTGGCAGGACAGATAAAATGAGGGTTCTTCCTGTCCACCGCCTCCAGCTTCATCCCCACCTGAAAATGATTCTGTTCTGGAGACGGAGGTTCCTGCTGAGAGGGTCCAGGAAAGAAAGATGAAGAAAATCGTTATCAGGAAAAAAGAAAATGTATATAAGTTAATTCTGCATTTTTATAAATGCGGTAAAAAAAAAAAAATATATATATATATATATATATGTTTATCACTTTCAGTTAGACTCTTTCAAGTATGAGAACAGACCAACAGGACAGCTGCAAGTCCACTAAAATTGCACCCATTACTTTCTCTTAAGCATGTGTGCTTTAGTAAAACTGTTTAAACTGTCTCTGTGTGTCCTTGTGTGGAAAAGTAACTGCCACTGTGAGAGGATGGGAGACACTCGTCATAAATTTACTGATGCTCATTATTCATGAACTTCAACAGGGTAATCAGTTCTGGGTGATTGGTGACCTTGGCCTGTAACTTTTATTATCTAGTCCCTCAGGGGCCTGTGAAGCACAGCCAGTCCATTATTTTGTTGCTAAAGTGGAAATCACAACCTACCATTATGAGTGTTATTATACGTATTAAATGTATTTTCTAGGAAGTTTGTATAGTTATTAACCATTTAAATTGGTCAATTAAATTAAATCAAATACTTGATAACTCACAATATAACTATGTATTAGGTCTGTCTGTGCAATTTAATAAATAGATTACAAAAAAAATGCAGTGTGATCAAATCATTACCAAAGATATTACTGTATACATTCAAATAATAATAATAATAATAATAATAATTTTCTGCTAAGAGAATTAGTAAAGGGCTAGCTGCAAAAAGCTTGAGAAAAGGTTCTAGCCAAGGAAAGACAATAATAGTAATATCTTAAAACATGAAGAGATCTAGTAACAGCTTTACTTCCAGTGCTACGATCTGATTAAATGGGTTCCAACATTTAAGGCAAACAGGCAACAACTATAAATAGTTGACAAATGAAAAAAGGTTAATCATGAAATGCTGTTATTTTACAGCTTGTTAGGTCAGTTACATATAAATCTTCAAACACACACCCACAGAGACACACATACATACACACCCCTCTAAAGATCAATACTTCCCAGCATCTGTACTAAGCCTGTAATAAGTGCAACAGAAGAGCAAATGCCACAATCGGCCTCAAATAAAATAGACATTTTCTGGGCTGATGGTTACAGTCCACTGTAAAAAGGAGAATATGGCTCCCCTTCCAGCAGAGATGTGTGTTTTATGGAGTCAGACAGATACCTTGTGAAAGATGCGTGCTGGTGCCATCTCTGCACCGTTGAGTGTTTTCAGTAAGAACATGGGCCAGGACGACGCGTTCAGACGGAACCCTAGAGAAAAAAAACGAAAAAAAAAACACACAGACACAACAGAAATCTGTCAAATCTGTCTGTTCATTCATAATCACTGCAGTCACCATTCCAAATACATATTTTGCTTACATTTTATAACAACACTACTTTTAGTCATATATAAATCTTTCAAATAGAACACAGAAGCACAATTTTTATATAAACCGTGCACACATTTCAACAATCAGTTATAAAATAAAAGTATGGCCTTATAGACAACTAGCAAATTGCAATAGCCAAAATTAAATATGTTCAGGAGGCAGTTCGCACAACAGCACACATATTTCAATAAATAATAAGCTAGGAAAAAAACAACTACCAGAGCAAAACATATACGGCCTTACAGAGAATGAAACAAGCGATAATAATTAAAACAAAGTAGGTAGCGCACAGTTATAATAGCAGCATGTACATTTCAATAAACAAGCAGTTCAAATAAAAATAAATGAATGGCCTATACAGTAAAACAAACTATAATAAATAAAAATCAGTGCAATGCAATGCAAGTATAACAGCAGCACACACATTAAAATAAAGCGAACAATTTCTTTCCAATAAAATAAATTTAAAAAAATCTTAATCACACTGCGGTTCACTAAGCCTTAAGCTTTTCTACACTCTTCGGGATGCGTGCGAGGAACATTAGTTTGTCCATATTCTCTGGTAAAATAGAATTTCTCTTCTTGTTCAGCCAAAAGGCTGGCCACATCATCAAAACAAAACAAAATGCACTCGGGTGCAGTTCAAGTGGCCAGTACACAAAGGCAGCGTTTGACTGCAAATGTGAGTTTAAAGTAGCAGTCACTGTTTTGCTTCCACCAGTTGTTGTTATCTTTCTATACACTGTCAGCAACATGTTCTCTTTCCTTTTCATTGTCAGCCTCAGACTGCAACAGTACTGAAATCTTATTATACTTTAACATCCATGCCCCTGGTAAAAGTATGTATACAAACATTTACTTTCTGATTAACATTTTCAAGTCATTATGTTAATCACACACATATTATCCTGATACGTATTTTTAGTCAGCAGTGACATCTAGAGGAAAGCAATTCATACTTCACATAGCAAAAAAAATTAAAAATAAATTTAAAAACCTAATAAATGTTCTACAGCTGCCAAGACTTATAGCTTAATAAGTTTCTATTTGTTCTAGACACAGGCAGGTCCTCAAGGCATAATGTCAATGACCAGCTAATTCTGGTGTGGATAAGTTTTTATTGCCTTTTCCCAGTTGCTATATCTACGCAGAGGCCTGAATGTGCAAGCCACAACATGTTATTACACGGCGTTGCAACAGAGCTTAAGACATCCGCTTATGCAGCTTCTGCGTCGTTATTAATGATCTGGACCATTTCTTGGCAAAAACTCTATTGGTACAGTATTTAGTAATTTAGTATTTATCTGACTTCATGCAATGCTTTGAAAAAGATGTTGTTTAACGTGCTGCACTCAGCGATGGCACAGTTCATGACAGGTCTATTCTGACCTGCTGCATCACCATCTGGTTTCTTGCCTCCACTGCCAAGGACTAAGGCAGACTGCAGCGTATTATTTGCTCTGCTGAGAGAGTGATCGGCTCCAGTCTGCCTTTCCTCCAGAAACTGCATGAATTCAGGACACTAAATGATCAAGAAAGATTGTGGCCAACCCATCATACCCTGGATACAAACTTTTTTGACAAACTCCCCTTCAGTAAAAGGTGAATATGTTACATCAGTTCATTTGCACAAAAGAAGAGCAGCATGCAGTAATTAGTTTTGTTTGTGGTCTGAGGGTGAACCTGGTGTTGTTATTTATTGAACCCTTTGTGTGCAGTATGGATAAAGTGTTTGGATATCTGCAAACTAGCTTTGGACAGAAACTCTAAGGGAGGTGAAAGTTTCTTAAAGAGAATGTTTACTAGTGACATCACTATGAGCCTGACAGTAAACACAGAGTATGGAATGGAAATAAATCCTCAATCGTGCCCAAAAAAAAGAAATAAATAAAAATGTTGTGCGAGTATATGTGACTAGGGGCCTGTGACTAGGGGCCTGTTGCTCACCCAGGGGTGGCTGTAGCATGCCGCCGTTCTTCTCACAGCTACCAATGGGCTGGATCTCGGACGAGTCCACCAGGCGCCAGAAATCATTTTTGTTGTCGCTTCCATCGAGGCGCAGCCGGAGACGTGAGCCGGTCAGCCCCACCACTGTGGCGATGCAGGTTGAAGTTGTATTCCTGGGGTCCTGTGCTTCCAGCTTCATTCCTGCCTTGAACTCATTAACTGGGGGTGTAGTGCTCTGTGGACAGAGAACAGAACATTCAGGCATTGCCTTAGTCTCTCCGTAACAGCATCACACTTCACCTTGTCACTTAATAATAATTAAATGCACATATCTTTGATGCCCAGCAGTAAATACTTCTCAGCTAAAATTTAAAAATGCTAGTCTTCCTATACAGAAGTCTGCGCTAGAATTGTTTGGAAATAAAGCAAGAACACTCACCTGTTTGAAACAGTGTGCTGGAGCAGCTATAGCACCTGTCTCTTTTAAATACTTGTCCCAGCTGAAATGGCCTAAGGAGGAGCAATAAGGAAAAACACTTCGACTTTAGATGCCCCACTCTGTGTTTTCGATGTTACTGCATTGAGTCCTGTCTCATACCTTTCAGCTGAGGCTCTGGAAGTGGAGAAAGTAATCTACATTGCTGAGACATGGGTAGTAAAGTTTAAAACTGAAAATCAAATGGGAGTCAATCAACATTCTTGAGCAGAAATTCTGAAATTGCTTGGTCTTTTTGATTGGTAGAAGCTATAATAATGTAGCAGTAAGTAAAAAAAATGATTGGGAAAAAAAAACAAAAAGAAATAGAGATGATGAAGCAAGTTTAAAGCAAATGCAAATCTATGATGATTGAGGTACCTTGATACTGTGAGGGTACTCGTGAGGGACGACCGCTGCGGGAATGTTTGATCCGTCTGCCATCTTTCCACTCGATAACTAACAGAAAGGACAAAAGTCACTATCAGACTGACACACATGATCATACTGAACTGTACACAATTTAACAGCCTTGTAATGTACTGATTAAATACTGTTACATCAAATCTGTTCAAATCAAATGCATCTAAATCTAATCAAATGCTTTTGTAGATTTTATGCTTTAGGGATGTTTTACATTAACTGTCATGACAGATTTTGCATGTGACGTAGAGATATGAATGGAGACTAGGATATTTCTTCTGCTTGTGTGGTTCTGCAAAAAATAATTCACTGGTTTTATTCATTTATTTATCTGCAGTCACTGCTTTATTCTGCTCAGAATGCCAGGAACAATTCTGTTTACATTGTGACTGGCAGTGTCTAATTATTTCATCAGAAAATATCACAAAAAGGTGCCAACAATAACACCTACAGAAGTGAAGTGAACATGGAGTTTAAAAAAAAAAAAAAAAAAAAAATCAGTCCTCTAACATGAGCACAAAATGCATATGTGTGGAACTTTGGGGGAAAGGGAAAGGACGGGGGGGACCCTAACACTTTACCTTTTGCTGGCACAGGTTTTTTCATGATTCTATTGGACCTGGATCGCCCTGTTTAAATGCACACAAAAACAGACAATATCAGACATTAAATAATCTTCATTCACTCCATCAATCACAAGTAGAATTACGATTTCTTACAATAAGTGGTCAAGTTCAGGCTTAGGTTCTTTGTCAGTTGAAAGGACTTCTCCATAGCATTCCCTTGTATAATTAATTCGATTTAATTGAACTAAATATTGTTGGGTGAGACCATGGCACAGACGTGTGAACTGAGTGCACTGACTCATAAGCAGAATTTACACTACTACGCACTACTGTTAATATAAATATTATATGGGGCAGGGGTAGCTCAATGATTAGAGTGTTGGACTATGGGAGTGAAAGGTCCCAGGTTCAAACCTGAATTATAATGAGATAAAATGTAAGTCGCTCTGCAAAATGCTGTAAATATAATTCATGTTTAAATGTGCATATACAGGAAATGAGGATGAAAAATCTGTGGCCAGAATAGTGCAAATTACGAAGCGCAGCTGAATTACAGCAGTGACAGCAGAGTGCAAAAAGTGAGTGGTACAAGACTGAGGTAATGAAAGTCAATGCAGACTAGGGTAAATGAATACGTCTGTTTACATTGAGGGAATCTTGATGGTGCTATAGAGAGTGCAAAAGTGGACGGTACTGAACAGTAACGTTTCGCTAACGTTTTATACAGCGCATGAACTAAAAAAAAAAAAACGTTCAGAAATACGTGCTTATCCTGTAGTAAGCAATAATTATAATAATAATAATAATAATAATACGATGAGCACCCATACCTTAGTCCTGCATTAGTGTGGGTGGGGGGGACACGGTCCGTTTTCTCTTGCTTTCAAAAGAAGGGCGCCTTTTTCGAGGATGGCGTCCAAATCCAGGCGCCTGGAGTTCCTCCCTCCCTCTATCTCTCTCTCTCCCTATCGGCCAAGGAAATGACAGACAGCAAGGTTATTTTCTTGGGACACGGCAAGATCAGGCTAAATCATAAACGCAGGATTTGACACTGTGCACTACATAGGGCTATGTAGGCATTATCTCACACGTTACCTAGTGCACTTCCATAGGGACTACAGAGGCATTTGGGAGTCGACCTAACAGGACAAGCTCGAATATAAAGAGCAAGAACTGTTAGGACAAGACTGTTTTTTTTTATTACCGTCACTATGTATTAAACATATTATTTAATTAAAAATCGGCAAAAGATTAAACAATATTCGCAAAATGGATAATGTAGACAGAACAACAGTGAAGGAAATTACACGCATCAAATAAACAGCTCACTGGCGTCACGTGTCTCATAAGTTTAAATTAAAACTCGTTAGTTGGCTACCAAATTAAATTATTGAATCTTTAATATGTACATTATGTTTCTGTAAACTGGGACAGCATTTATAAAATATCCTTAGGCGACCCGGTTGAGTGTGCATATCAGTAGTATATGCAGTAACTTACGTCACACGCTCGGGGATATTCTCTGTATGGCTAGGCTAACAACAACAGCAGCAGCAGAGTGTATACGCTTAGCTAAGCGACACACAGCTGTGTCTATGAGGAAATGTTGCTAGGCTAAAATTGCTAGTGTATGCGAGCTAGCTAGGCACTAGGCTAACAAAACCCAAGTACACCAAATAACTGGGCTAACAAGAACAGTAACGTCTATGGGCTAGCTAAGCTAATAATAACAAGACGTGTATATGGGCTAACAACAATAGCAATGCATATGCCTAAACCCAGTGGCGCCCCCGTTTACTCAGCACGCTAGCATTTTATAAATCATTATTCCATTCAGCTATGTAAATAATGTAATAATATAAAAGTAGGCAAGTTACCTGGTTCGAACTTCGCTAATATAACAAATGTGACGTTATTCCGACATGTTTCCTAGCGCGCGTGCAGTGTGTTTGTAGTGATGGGAGGGGAGAGCGGGGTCGGCTGGAGGAGAGGGGGGAGGGAGGGGACCCCTGGACAAGCATTTTACACACGTTAGTTTTTATCAAAGCAAAATGGTTGGGTCTTTTGGTGATTCTTTATATAAAAATAAATTTACAGCAACAATAAATGTTGTGTGCAGCATAGTGGTTGTGGTTAGGACTGAGGCCTCGCACCTCCAGGGTTGAGGGTCCGATTCCCACCTCTGGTCTGTTTGCATGTTCTCCCCATGCTTGGTGGGTTTCCTCCCATTGTCACATTAGGTTCATTGGCTTTTTCAGATTCCCTGTAGTGTGTGTGCCAGGGTGTATCCTGCCTCATGCCCAAAGTTTCCTGGGATAGGATCCAGGCTTCCTGTGACCCTGTGTATAGAATAGGCAGTATATAAGATGAATGGATAAATGCTGCCTCAGTGCAGTTGAACTGTAATGGCGAGAGCTGAGAGCACCTCGCTCACACAGTGGGGTTTGTTCCTTACCTGAGTGTAGCTGCTGTGTTCTCACCAGCACAAACCAAGAGCCAATGAACTGGATTGAACACAGGCTTCTATTCAAATGGGCAAAACCCCATGTACACTTTTGCAACAGATAATCTACTTGATTCAATCTGAATTATTTTAATTTGTTTCGGTTTACATCCTGTACAGGGTCACAGGAAGCCTGGAGCCTATCCCATGGCACATCATGGGAAGTCTCAGTTTGTAGTTCAAAGAGGCCATGCCATTAGGTTAAACAAAACAAAAAGACCTATCAGAGAAATAGCAGAAAATTTAGAAGTGGACAAATCAACAATTTGGAATATTTTTAATGAGCTGCACTGGTAAACTCAGCAACTCCAAAAGGCATGGAAGAACACAGAAGACAACTAAAGTAAATGATCACAGAATTGTTTCCTTGGTGAAGATAAAATATTTTACAACATTTAGCCAAGTCAAGAACAATGAGGGAGATGTGTGTATTAATGTTAAAGTCTACAATCACGAGATGCCTTTAAAAATGTAAATATAGATGCTTTACCTTAAGTTGCAAAGCACTGGTAATGCTCAATCAGATTTGAGGTACAACATAAAGACCTTTAAAAGACCAACATTTAAAATGAAACTGCATTTTTCTGGAACCAATAATAATACTGGAATATTTGGAAAAGAAGAATATGGAGAAGTAATGAAGGATTCACCATATCATCATCAAACACGGTAGAGGCAGTGTTATGGCATGGGCATGTATGGCTGCTAGAGGAGCTGGGTCACTCAGTAGCAAGATGAACAGTGCTTCTTTCTACACCTCAGAACAGTGCTTCACATAAAGATGGATAATGATTCAAAACATACCACAAAGACATTCACAGAGAGTTTGTATTCTTAAATTGCATTCAGCCTGACCGCAACCCAAATCAGCCTAATATTTATAATAGCTTGTCCAATTACTGATGAGCATGAAATAATGGAGGGGCTTTTTAAAACATGGCTATGATTATTACTAAACAGCTAATGAACTGGAAAAAAAATCAGTCTGCACTTCACTCTTATCTTGATTGATTCAAATCCATCGTGTTTGTGAGCAGCGACCAAAAATATGAAACATTGTTTCACTGTTCAGATATTTTTGGACCTGCCTGTTTGTAGATAGAAAAAGGTCAACAAAACCTTTTTTTTTAATCTATTCATCCTTCATCAGTAACAACTGTATCCTGGTCAAGGTCAAGTTAGACATTTGTCAGAGATTTTACAAGATGAAAAGGGGGGGCAAAGTAATTACAAAGTAATTTTGGTTCGGGGGGCAGACACAGTTTCAGCTGAGTTTCAGACTCATCAGGCTTGAGCTTATGAACTTTTAAATTCAGCAAAAACAAAAGCATCTCAACTCATTTTAAGTTTGTGTGTGTGATAGAGAGAGAGACCTTAATACATACTGTACTACACATCCTCTTTCGCGTATCATTATGGGACAAAATGAAAGCACATAAAAACACATTGCAAAGACAAGTTGCGATTTTTGGATTATTTTTCTTAATACTTCCAATAATGTTTATGTGGGATTCAGCCCCAGGTTGTATTATATGAATGGCAAATATAATTTTCAGTAAATACAATGGTAATCAACATTGGCCTCCATGGTCCCTAGTTGGACTACAAAGGTTCCTAGATGGATGTATATATCACTCGCACATTCATGTACTGTATATGTTTGAATGAAGCTGTGAGGAACATTTACATAAAAATAAGATATGTCTGAATGAGACAAAGATATCCAAAAAGATTTATGTTCCTCATGCCTTCATTCAGATATACCCACAACTGTGATGGAGAGACAGACACAGTATGTGAATGATATTCAATATTCAATATACCATGTGATGTATAATGTATGCGGCCAAACCAATTTCCACACAGTTTTGTGTTTGCTTTTTCTCAAGAGGCCAACAAATCAAAAAACATTCAGTTTCTGAAAAATTCCAGAGTTACTAGGTCATAATAAAGTACCTAGATAATGTTGAAAACCCACCCATAAGACCATAAAGCTTTAAACACTGCTACTGTACATAGGATCCCATTGGGCAGAAAAGTTCCCAGTCCGGCACACTGCTTAAAAGTATTTCAAATTATAACCTCCTAGATAGGCCCAACATTCTACATCAATATGAAGTAATCGTGTGCATACATATCTGTTAAAGGGACTGCATGGGGTTTAGACTTGTGAGATGTGGAAAGTACTCTGCAAATGTACCTAGGTTTGGCATTGGTGAGATTGCTGTAATGACTTATATGCAAACGTGAAGCTGACAATAAAACATGACATAAGATTTATGGAACTGAGTTCAACACTGAAAGGGGTTAGAAAAGGAACTGGTATTTGAGAAGACTTCCCCAAGCTGATGAGTTGAAATTTCTGATTGAGGTTGCCAGAGTGTTGCTGGTTTTTACTGGTTGCTTCCCATGCTTGATGGGTGTCTTTTGGTTGGCGTTCCCAAATTGCCTGTAGTGTGTGAGTGTGTGTATATGTGTGTGCCCTGCAATGGACTGGCACCCTGGCTAGGCTTCAGACCCCTCGCAAGCCTGTATACAGGATTAAGTGGTATAGACAATGAGACGAGACGATGAGGCTGTAAAGTGCCTGAAGATACAATAAAAAATTGTATTGGCTGTTTAAGTAGCAACCTTAGCAGCAATCTTATTCCCCCTCTCGTCTGTTCCACCCACTCAGCATTCAGCATCACCAGTATACGAATCACCAACCTGGTCATCATCTGCACCTGTTTCTCACTGGTTGCCTTAAGTTAGATGCTGTTTATACTTGAATGATTTGTAGATAACTCTGTGGATTAAACGAACAACAACGACAAAAAAATTATTCATTTAAAACAGGTCAGGCAGGTACTGGACTAAAAACGAGAGCCAAAAAAGTTCTTCAGGAATCCTGAAAAACTATTCCTCAAGATTACATTAAGTCTGTCTCAGACTTACATTACATTAAGTCTGTGGCAAAATATGAGGAAATGAGGGGTGACTCATGACTTTAGCACTTTACTGTACACATCGCTTAACACAACACGGAATAAATTATAATATACAATATACACTTACATTTTGTGATTATTTTACTGCAATTATAGTGAAATATAATGATGTTCATAAATGTGGTGAGAAGAATTAACCAATCAGGATTGGCCATTCTTTCCCTTTTCTATGTAAAAAAAAAATCTTACTCCAGAGCGTACATTTTTTGTGTTTTTCTTTTTTTCTTTTATTTTTTTTTTACTTTTTTTTACTTTTGGGACTAACCAGACCTTAAAACATTTTATTACCTGAAATATGTGCACACAATACACCAGATATTACAATATGTAGTAATTTATTTTTCCAAAAAGTATTTAAAAACTAGGTGTAAAATGTAAGTTCACCAATCTTACTACAATCCTTAAAGGAATCAGCAGTCAGGTGTTACTGCAAAAGATCAGTTAATCATCAGGAAGTGTGACAACTTCTATAAAAGGAGAACTTCTGGAGCACTCAGTTACTTTCTTTTTCCTGTGATTGTATAGTAGAATAAGTCATCATTTTACCATGTTAAGGGTGTTCCAAGGCCATTCCACACATGCAGTACAAACAGTGCTGTTCATTATTATTGGCACCCCTGGTTAAGATGTGTTCTTAGGCTTCTAATAAATTATTTTTTATTGCAGAAGCATAATCTCACAACTGATTTAACTCAAGTGAATAATAATAATTAAAAAAATACATATACAAAAATGACAAAAAAAAGGACTAATTTTAATGATAATGATCAGCACTGTATATACTTAAAAACAAATATATACATGATCATTCCTCAGATTACAGTAGCCATTCCATATGAACTTTGCTCCTTTACATTCTTACCCAGCTGAGGCTGTGAGATCCACCTCCACCCTGCCCCAATGGCAGGGCACAGCACTCACGACTATCAGCATAAAAAGCTTCAGCTTATTGTTTCATCTCTGTTTTGAATGTGTTGAAATATTTAAATCAATTAACTGATTAGATAAAGAAATTCAGTGTATTGCTGTGAACTTTGATTCTCCACTGGCTCATGGGATATCATTGTCTCTTGTTTATGATCACCTCCACACTAGCCACTGCATTTGCACTTTTATCTCCACAATCTCTATAGGATTTCAACATTTTGTTTCCTGCAGTGCCATGGTACTTAGGAAGGCATTCTGTGTTGAATGGGACATTTACATCTTCCACAGTCTTTCTATTATTTATTTTGACTAGCATAACCTGCACACAGGTTTCTGCATACCTCAGTGAGCCACCCCAAGAGCACATTCAGTACAGACATACATGCTCACAGCTTTCCTGAATATACAGTCAAGCTCACTAGAAGAATCTGATCCACTGTCTTTGTACAGTATGTTTGTTTAATAAATGTAAAATCCATTTTTAAATCTAATTTGACAAGGTTTTACCTCGCATCAGATCAAATCTCAACCCATCATTGTTGTTATTTTTATTATTCATAATTAATAAATGGAATTTATTGTATATGAGTAAAAAATTATCCGCACTTCCATTATATAAAAATTTCTGTTCTCCACTCTGTCTTATTAGCGCTTTCTGTCTCCCCAGTCACTGCTCTGCATGTGTGAATGAGTTACATCATTCATTTGTAACTGCGGTGCGAGCAAAAATGGACGACCCACTTTTGATTTGCACAAAAGAAGAGCAGCGTGCAGTGGTTTGGAAATTTGATGCTTACTGTTTACTGGGATTCTTAAGGGCCTTATCAGGAAAAATGTTCAACAGTGCTCGTTACTGTGGGATGCTTATTGAAGTGCTGAAGCCTAAACGTCCACCAGTATATACTAGACTCACACTGCTACCAAGGACAATATAACAAGAACATGGTAGAAGTGCTTTTCTTGTGACAGTGATTTACAGTATAATTGTAAATTTTGAAAAACAAAAATTACTCTTAAATCTTTGTGGTCATTTTTGCACACCTTTAGTATAAATGCTATTAAAAAGGTATAAAAGATATAAAATGTATCTGGGATGTAAGATGGTAGCAGTGATTTTTATTTGCCCATTTCAGGACTCTGGAACAGAACAGGTCCTGATGAGAATGTAGGTTCTGCCAGTATGGCAATGCATCTATTAGAACAGCTTTCGGTTTTTAAGCCTGGATCACAAAAATGACTGATTAGGCCAGTCACGGACATATAAAAAGAGGGCAAGCTTGCTGTAATATTTTACTACTTCTACTGCTACCTAATACTTCAGAGTGCTACCTTACTCTGACCTTTAGCTAAGTGGTGTTCAAAATATATATCCTCTAAGCAAAAATTTGGACGATTGATTACAGTTTATGACAGCTGTTGTGAATCATATAATGTTAAACACGTCCGATCAACTTTCATTTTGGAGCTTTTTTTCGACCATGATGGGACCTGTTGGAGGGATGTCATTTCAATGGTCATTAAACATCCAAATGTTTGCTGGGGTGTGATGTTGGAATGTGAAGTAGCCTGGATTTCAGAATGAATATGACCAACCATACACATATGTATACATTTAACTGCTCAAAATGGCAACTTTACTATTCTGGGAGATGTTTGAGTCAGGATTTTATCACCAGTACTCCACCAGCCCTATATCACTGCAGTATATAGCACCAGTCATCTGATTTATTTTATTTTATTTTTGGGAAATTCTGTGGCCTTGTAACATTTTATCCTACCACTTTATCCTGAAGCCTGTATTCACCATGAAGTGGTGAAATTTTTTATTTTATTTTTTATTTTATTTTAATAGTTTCTGGTTGCTGATGCTCTGTGGTGTCTTGTTTTTTTTTTTTTCGATTGTAAAGGAGCTCTGGATAAAATAACTAATTTATTTTCTACATCGCTTATCCTATACAGGATCACAGCGGGGCCTAAAGCCTGTTCCACAAGGCGGGGTACATCCCGGACAGGGTGCTAATCCATCTCAGGGCACATGGGCAATTTGGGAACACCAATTAGCATGCTTTTGGATTAATGGAAGAAACAATAATCCAAGGAGGAATACACACTTCCTGCACACAGACCCATGGCAGGAATCGAACCCACAGTATTAACCACTACTCCACTGTGCTGCTTTGGATAAAATCATCAGCCATAATAGCTTCTTATGTAACCTATGCAAATGTAACTACTACAATGCAATATATAGGTTTAACTAGGACGCTGCAAACCCGAACAAAATAATTGTCTTATTGTTCTCTCTGCATCCATGGCAATTCGCTTATAATAATCATACGCCGGCTTTCTGAGCTCTGTGGTTGTCCTACAATGATACACACTCTCTGAGTTCTCATGTATCTCGGTGACAGTACGAATTTCAAGTGAAATGTTGACTACAGATGGCGCTTCCACATCTGGCTCAACGCGATAGCGAAACTGGGCGTGGGGGGAAAAAACGACGCGAGTTGAAAACAGAAACCACGCCTACTATGTATCACCTGCGTAATTACCCGACAGCGTCGCGCGACACTTCAGGTATGCCTTTGGGAAGACGTCGGAAATCATGGAGTTGAGCTTTTGACCAAGTGAGCGCGCGGGACACGATGTACACGAGCGAGCGCAGGCGCATGAGCCTGCACGAGGTGAAAAGGAGAAACTCGGTTCGGGTTTCGGCTGGAAGTTTATGGCAGGACGCTCTGGCTCTGGAGCTCAGCGCGAACAAGAGCTTGACTTCCCCGCGCAGCCGCAGCCGGGCGCTCTCTGTGGTCTATGTTGTGGTGGAGGACGCCTCGGTGCCACAGAGTGAGGAAAATCTTTCCCTGCGGTGTGTTAAGGAAGCCTGTGCGGATTCCCACGCCGAGCTCCAAACCGTCCCGTTTGAGTCTATCGCGCACGCCACGGCCGACACTCTGGATACCTTCTACAACGCAGGCAAGTGCAGACACGTCAACAGCAGAATCATCCAGCGAGTTGTGCTAGAAGTCTGTGTTAAGGATATCACCTACCCTTATTATCAACCGATGTGAATTCCAGAAGACTTCACATGTAAAGGAAATTCTTTACAATCTGTTCTCATTTCTTAGTAAACACTCCCTCTTTCACTTATGATGAACTCTGGTGCTTGTAACTGTTTAGTTATGGTGTATGTATGGAGGATTTTGGGACACCCGGAATTATATGACATTGCACAGCAGGAGGCGTGGTGCTTGTAGTGGTTAGGTCCTGGCACCTCCAGGGTCTGGGTTCGATTCCTGACTCTGGTCTGCGTGCATGGAGTTTGGTTGTTCTCCCAGTGCTTGGAGGGTTTCCTCCAGGTACTTCTGTTTCCCCAAACATATGCAGATTAGGCTGATTGGCCCATCGTGTTTGAATGAGCATGTGTGTGCCCTGCTTCATGCCCTAAGTCTCCTGGGATAGGCTCCAGTCCCCCTGCGACCCTGTACAGGATAAATCACTATAGAAGATGAATAAATGATAGAATAAATATTGCATGCCATTGTACCACATGCCTACTGATACTATTTAATAAGATTGATTCATTATATCCCCTTGCTTTGTGCTGTTTCTTTGTCACTGTAGATGTTGCCATAGTGGAGATGAGTGATTCTCTCAGTCAGCCCTCTCTCTTCTATCACCTTGGTGTCAGAGAGAGCTTCAGCATGACCAATAACATCATACTGTACTGCAACAAGCAAGAAAGCGACCTGCAGCTTCTCAAGGTAGGCTTAATCAAATTTTTCATACTAAGAGAGTGCAAATTGATATTCAGCTAAAACTATATTTAGCAACATTTTTTTAAACTTCAGATAGGGTCCACCTTCCTGCAGAAAGACTTTGAAGGTATATAGTGACTCATTGTTGCTAACATTTTTTGCAGACACAGTGTGTTGCTTTTGCACAATGTGTTACCCCGTCAGACCATATTTTCCATTAGGTATTGGTAAGGTAGCGGCACGGTGGTACTGTTGCTTTAAAGCTCCAAGCTTGCTGGTTTGATTCTGAGCATAGAGTTTTTTTGTTTTCCACATGTCTTTGTGAGCTTCCTCCATGTCCCTCCCCACATCCCAAAAACATGCATGTACTGTAAATGAATGGGCTATGTTAACATTTCCCTGGGTGTGCAGGAATGTGTGAATGTGTGTGTACATTGTGTGTGATGTTGCAGGTGTATGGCTAACAGCAGCTTACTTTTTTTCTTTATACTTCTTGTTTGTTCTATACATCACAGTTAATCGTCCTTTAACCATTCACTTTGCTGATTGGAGAGTTTGACTTAGAAACTATTTGTATTATACTAAATACTATCTGGTCATAGGGCTTTTTTAAAATGATACACAGAGCTTATAGAAGCTACTAAACTGTGCACAGTAACAGATGCGCTTCTTAGTAATGTTGCCTATTAGGTAGGTTTATCTAATAAAACAGCCCATGAGTGTAAATACCCAATGAGGTATACCCAGTTATTGACAGTGCATTAACATGTACAGATTACATGTTTTGATACCTGTGATTTGGTGCTTCCATTTGGATCAGTTAAGGTATTTGAATTGCCAAACATTGTTATTAATTGACTTGTAGAAACAAGCTCCAGAACAAAACAAAAAAAAAATTGATGGATTGATGGAACATGTCTGTAAACAGGAGCAATGTGGGAGCTATACCTTCATCGCTTACATGGTGTCACCTCAAGGGAAGGTGTTTGCCTGTGATGCAACTTTAATGAGGGGAATCACGGAGATCATGCAGCCTAGCTTTACCATCGAGCCTCTTCTGACACCTTTAGTGGAGCAGCTGGTCAAGCTATTTGAGAATGTGCATATCCATGGAAGGTGCGTAGTATGCTCGAGCTGTTGTAAGTATTATGTTATGATTTAATACTTGCAGTGATAACATTAATTGATGATGTTCTTGAAATCAAGATCATTTCCATTGAAATGTCAGGATTAAGAAAACATTGATGCATTTTCAGGATAAACCTGTAAGTTGTTGGCTTGTTTTATGTCTAACCAAACTATTTCACCGAAATGCAGTCTGCTGACAACATCACAATTTCAGTGACGCTTACACTGAATGCTACAGAACACAGTAGTAGCACTTCAACTATTATAACTCCTATACAACTCCATGCCAAAGTCTTAACCACTTTATTTATTAATTCTCATTTTTATATTTGATGTTTGTTATATGAATTCTGCATTATTAGATCAGTACAAAAATACATTAAAGCATTACAAGCAATAACTTTAAATGAAAATTAAATGTTTCAGAAAACAGATTGTATGTTCATAAAGAAAGTATTACATAAGCTATTACATACAAGTTCCTTATAAAACTGGACAGAACTTAACTGGGAGTTCTGATGAAATTTTAAAGATATGCATATCATGGGAAATATTGACTTTTTTCAATAAAGAATAACTGCCCTCAGCAGTTATTCAAAGCTACAAAATTACACAATATCATTCTCATCATAATAAATGGTATGCCTTTTTTTTTCTTTTTATACATCACGCATCCTTCTGCTTAGTAGTTCTCTGTACAATCTGTACATCCTGTGGATGCTGTGAATGAGGATATACATTATATATATACATTATTATAAGTACTAGGACACCTGACTATCCCTCCCACATGTGCTTGTTGAACATCCTTTTCTGAAACCATAGACTTTTAGATTGAGCTGGTTCCCCTACTGTCATAATAACCTCAAAAAGGATCATTCTAGATTTTTGTGCTAATACATTGACATCACCGAGATGTCTGATGTTAGACAAGAAGATGGGGGTGAAGACAGGGTTCTGTAAAGGACACTTAAGGGCTTCCACACCAAGCTCACCAAACTATGTCTCTATTCACCCTAGCGACAGTGTTTGTCACATGTTTACGGTCCTGAGTTCTAGTGAATGGAATTGAATTGCTAAAAGCATACATGGACTTTGTCTCCCAGCTTTTTTGGGAAGAACCACATACGGGTGTTATGACCAGGTGTCCAGGAACTGTTGGCTGTATAGTTTAGATTTCTATAAGTCTCCTTTGACTCCTTTAATTCTACAAGCCACTCACTTAAACTGTTTTCTAGTGAGTATGTGCATGAATCGATCCGGAGGGAGATTCGGATGGCACGTGAGCGTTTCAGTGGAGAAACCCTGAGCCAGGAGCTGAACCGAATCCAGAAACGCCTGGACAATGTGGAGCTTCTCACCCCTGATATAGTGATGAACCTCCTGCTATCTTACCGTGATATCCAGGTCAGGCTTTACAGTATTAACAAACACAAAGTGTGTGCGTGTCTCCACTCCCTTTCTTACTAGACCTAGGTGAATTAATTTTTACTTTGCATCATGGCTTTATTTAGCTTGCACTGCTTCCTGTTTTAGATATCAGCCAGTATACACACAGCCAAAACTATTCTGCATGTTCTTGTTGCCAAGTGTTGCCAGTATGTGTGTTGGCAGCCTGCTTTAATATGGTTTGTGTCCTTTGTTTACAGTATATGCAAGATAGGTGTTGTGTCCGTGAACAATTTGTGCAAACACAATGCATGTGCTTGTCATAGCGAAGATATAATACGCAACACATATAAAGATATAATACACAACACATAATAATTTAAGGTCTAGCACATTGTAGCCTGTATACTACCTATTCTGGATTAATGCTATTGAATAGGAAGCCTAGATTCATATCAACTAATGCATGAGGTGATGTAACAAAACAATTAAATTATATTATGTTCTTTAATTGGGCTATAACTTAGTGGGTTAAGGCTCTGGCTTACTAATCAGAGGGTCAGTGGTTCAAGCTCCAGCGCCGCCAAGCTGCCACCATCAGGCTCTGAAGCAAAGCACTTAACCCTGTCTGCTAAAGGGTCTTGGTACCATGGCTGACCCTGTGCTCTGACATAGTAATAGAATTTCAGTGTGTTGTAAAATGTATGTGACAAATAAAGGCTTATTCTAAAATTTTGAAACAAATCGGCCACTTTAACCAGTGATTTTAGATTGTAATTTTATATTTGATTCCTCCACAGGACTACGAGTCCATCATTAATCTGGTAGAAACCATAAATGACTTGCCCATGTGTGCAGTGGCTGCACAGCCAAATATCAAATTTCAGTACATATTTGCTCTGAACAGGTAAGTGTCCGTATTTAGTCGTTGCAAATGAAAGTCACAAGCATGACTAATCTGGGCTATTTTTACATCTAGCATGCACTTTTGACTAATCTGTTTAGGAGGAATGACCCAGGTGATCGTGAAAAGGCCTTATCAGTCATCCTGCCCATAGTACAGTCAGGAGAGCCGGTGGCGTCAGACGTGTACTGTCTCTGTGGACGCATTTATAAGGACATGTTCATGAGTTCTGGCTTCAAAGATATGCACTGCCGTGATCAGGCTTGCTTCTGGTGAGAGAATACTCCCAGTTCTGTCCACAATCTGTCTTACATCTATACTCTTAATAAAAATTTGTAAAGGTCCAGTTACATACAATTAGGATAAGCAACTAACATGACTGAATGGTGAAAACTGTTAATGTATAGCAGTGGACAATCAAAAGTGGTTGTTTTGTTTTGTAGTGGCGTTTTATAAGTTCTATTATCCATTTTTAATTATTTATTTTTTTCATGAATCTTTTTAAACATGTCATGGTCAGATTGCTAATCAGACAAGCGAGGTTAAATAAAATAGAATATAAAATCCATAGATGTGTTTGAAAACGTTCCTCTAGTCCTTTAGATACCCTCAGGTCTCATGAGCTAACTTTAGCTAAATAATTTACATATATGTGCATATCTAGTGCAAAGGAGGATCTGTTAGCATGTCCATCCTGGTTCATATTTAGAATACAGCAGTCAATAAATAATGGGCAGTTCATGTTTATCAGCTCTTCTACAATATATTTTTTTCTGCTACAATTTGGTTCGTCCAACTGGTAACCCTTGCCACTGCACGCAAGACAGCCGTCTTTCATTTTCACTCCGATCAAATGAACAGATAAAGTAAAATAACATTACTGAGCCTACCAGTCTTCATGATGATGTAATGTCCGATAATGTGCCTGCATGGTTTGTTTTTTAGCCCAACCATTCTGTGTAAATTTATGTGTATCTTCTGCCTAAAGCATAAGATGAGGTGTAGGTGTGTTTGGAGAGACATTGTGTTTGCAGAGTATTGATGGTCAACCTGTTGGCCATGAACATTATGTGCACCTAATGAGTTAATTGTCTAAACCTATGCCACTGCTCTGTTCTTCAGAAACACCTTACACCTTTTGCTTATATCCATGCGTTTATTCTTAGGTACGGTAGGGCATTTCAAATGGAGCCCTCACTACACTCTGGTATTAACAATGTGGTGCTTCTGATGGCGGCGGGTCATGAATTTGACTCCTCTATTGCGCTGAGAAAGATTGGTATGTTTGTAGTATGTATATCACATCATCTGCAATAAAGGTTTTGGATTGAACTAGTACTTTTGCGCTTGTTTAAGATTAATTTCAGTTCTAATCTGCAGCGATTTTATGTATAAATTGTGTCTGATTTATCTGAAACTGAGACTGTTTACAGTCATGTTTCCTTTTCTTTGTCCCTCGGTAAAGGAGTCACTCTTAGCAGTTTGCTCGGGAGGAAGGGTAGTTTGGAGAAGATGCATGACTACTGGGATGTAGGTTTCTACCTTGGGGCTGGGATTCTGGCCAACGAGCACAAGAAAGTAATAGACGCCTCTGAGAAACTCTACCGTCTCAAAGCACCGATGTGGTGAGTGCCACATTAATCAAGTCTGGTTAACACGTTATCACTTATTTGTCCAGGAAGTAATATTTTGTGTGTTAATTTTGCTTTGGCCTGTTTTTCTGGATATTATAATACAGGTATGTTGGATCAGTTATGGAAACATACATTCTGTACAAACAGTTTGCCAAACCACCAGAGGTGAAGCACCCGAAACAGGAGATTGTAGACTTCTGGATGGAACTTCTTGTGCAAGCATGCAAACCTACTCTTTCCACAGCGCGCTGCCCGGTATGACTACAGTCTCTTACTATCACAGAAATCCAGATGTAGATTTATAGTTAGATCAACCAATGTACAAGCTAGAGGCAAAAACCTCAATGAGACAACATGAGAAAGGAACTCTGGGTTCACAAATTGTGAATTTGACTGTCATGATAAGTATAAGAGAAGGTTTAAGGTAGACCTCTACAGTATCTGGAGAGATTCCATCAGGAAATCGGTGTTAAGAGTCTACCATTACGTTTATTTGGCAAGTGTAAATCTTCAGTGTACATAGGTGCAACCAGAATGTCAGTCGCAAGTGCAGAAGCTCGGAGTAAAAGTAATTTACCAGGATGTATCAGGCGAAGGTGTAGGGTGATAAACTTTTTTTCTTAAGATCTCTTCTCTGTTCAGGCACTTTAGTTAAAAACAGCAACATGTGGAAGAAAAAAGACAATGAGTTCTGCAACGGCTGTCATTGCAGGTCCTGATCCTGGAGCCTACTAAAATATTCCAGCCCAGCATATTGAGCGTGTGTGAGGAGGACAAGAGCCGCACCATCCAACTGAAATATGTAACACCGCTACAGGTACACCCCATGCTGTCTGCACTTGTCTGATCTGCTAAACTTCCCTTTGTGGGTTCCAGCTCAATGGCACTGGGCACAATACTGAAATATTAAAAGGGTTTTTAAATAATTGAAGAAATCTAAGGACCGAGGCTTTACTGATCAGTTACCACGGCCGGGGTTTAATATGACACATTAGTGTGAAATTTATACCCAAGATGCTGGAACAGCAATGTGTATAGGTTGTTGAACATGAAGATTGAATGCTATCAGGTGTTCTTGGGCAAAAACAACATGGCAGCCACAAACCAACTCTGCTATATTCGATACAAAATGATAAACTTTTGTTCAGTGTTTGACGGTACAATGTGTTTCACCATGCTGCCATGTCACGTCATATACATCAAATGCTTTATAAACTTGACATCTGAGTGGATACTGTGTGTGTTTGTGTGTGTATATGTATGTGTGTGTATGTGTATGTGTGTGTGTGCATATTTATGTGTGTGTGTGTGTGTGCACTCATTCATGAAAAGTCATGTTAAGTTATGTCCTGACTTATTTAGAAAGGTCTGCATGAGTGGACATTCCCTGCATCAGCAATTCGTGGAGTGAGGTATGATCACCTGGGTATTGTGCTCTCTTTCTCTCTCTCTCTCTCTCTCTCTCTCTCCCTGCTCCTGTCTGGCTCACTTTCTCATGTGCATATACAGTAGTGTCACTGTTGGGCTCTCACACTCTCTCTATCTCTCGCTTTCTGTTTTTTCTACTGTCTGCCTATCCATCCATCCATCATAGCATTTTTGCTATGACAAATAACGAATATGGGCAAGCTCGGTTATAACTTTAGGATTAAGTCATAAAATAGTACATAATACACATAATCTGTGTTTGTGTGTGTTTTCAGATAGTTACTATTCATTTCCTGATTTCTTTTCTGTGCTATATTCGTCATTTCCTTTTTTGTGACTGAGTCACGGATGCCATGTTGCCTGCAGTTCATTACTGTGTATCTTCCTCTTGTTTTTTTTTTTTTTTTTTTTTTTTTCTCTTCTCAGTGAAGCAGGTGACTTGTTTTCTCACTACGTGTTTGCAATACAAATCACTTGCTGGGTTTGGCCATTTGTTATAATGGTTCAGATCTGATTAGCAACTTGAAGGGAAACTGCTCCATTTTTAGCCATGTTATTTCTTGTCTTTGTGCTCATATATATTCCATCTTAAGTTGTCATCCTTCTACATTTATTTGGGTATATAAAAGATTATAGTATATACAGCACTGTTCAGAAGTCTTAGGCATCATATTACCTTTAGTACCTTTTGCTGTACATGTTTATCATTACATTACAATTGCAACTATTTTAACATTACATGTACAAAAACATTAAATATTTCCAAAAAACAAAATTAATAAATAATATATATATATATATATATATATATATATATTTTTTTTTTTTTTAAGAAAGTGCCATATTGCATAAGAGACCAGTTTTCAGATAAAAAATAAAAAGTAGGTTCTTGGGTCTGAATGAAAATAGAAAGGAGCAAGTGAGACAAAGTTAACAGACGAACTCGTATTCTCCAGCATGCTAAGTAAAACCTAACAGCTGTTTTATTTACGGTACTGAGGAAAAGTCTTGGAAACATGCAAAAAATATGTCATAAGCAGAGATGCCTTTGAAAACATTTTTACATAAAATTTACTTCTAAAGAGCACTAAAGAGTAATAAAATAAACACAGTCAATATTTGGTTTGAAAACTCTTAATGTAATACTCTTAATAATAAGTAGTGTTGGATACAGATTTTGTGCAGTTTTATAAGTAAAACAGCTGGAGGGTTTTACTTAGTGTGCTGGTATACGAATACGAGTTCTTCTGGTAACTTTGTCTCACTTGCTCCTTTCTATTTTCATGCAAAACCTTCTGAACAGCTCCTTTCTATTTTCATGCAAAACCAAGGAGCCTAGTTTAGGTTTTTTGTTTCCATCTGAAAACTGGTCTGTCTTGTAATAGGTTCTAAAGAACCTATTACAAGCACGCAGGTATTATTTTGTAAAGCTATTTATTTTTTACATTTTCAAGATACATTAAGAAATAGTGAATGATTTTATACATAATGCAGACATGATAAACATATATAACAATATAACAACATTTGTACTAAAGATAATATTATCTATAATAATAATGTGTGTGTATTTTACAGAGGAATTTACCAATTCATTCATTAAAAATCCTACAATGTGATTTTCTGGATTTTTTTCTTATTTTGTCTCTTATAGTTGAGGTATACCTATGATGAAAATTAAAGGCCTCTCTCATCTTTATATATACAAACAACACATTCTGACATGTTTTACTTTTAGTGTCTCCAAATTTGATGAGCGGAGCTGTTTCCTGTATGTACTTTACAACTCTGATGATTTCCAGCTGTGCTTCCCAAGCGAGTTGCATTGCAAAGGGTGAGTGCCAAAGAAAGCCACGGGGTGGGACTGTAATGTTGTTGGGTTCGTGTGCTCAAGCCAAGATTCAGCTATTAAGTGTATTTAAAATTTTTTTTTTTATTAAGCCATAAATATTAAACAGGGAAATTATCTGATTGTTCTTTTTTGACTTTGTAGAAGATTTTCTTCTTAAAACTGTTATTTGGGCCAGAACTATACATGTCCCTTTTATGAGGGATAATAAAATAATAAAAATAAAATAAACCTTTAAAAAGATTGCTTCTCTAATAAAACATGTCTCTTTTTGGTTTTTACATTTGAATATGACCTTCTTTACACAGATTCTGTGAGCTGGTGAACTCTCTAATCTTTCAGGCTGACGGTGCAGGGGATGATGGCACCTTGGACAGCGAATTACTGTTGGAGGTCAGTCCTAACTTTATAATTAAGCAATATCATATCAGATGGAGTATTGTTGTACCGAATATCTAAACAGCTGTGGTGCAGTCGTAAGATACTGTATATTGCAGCCATACTGATATACTTATTCTGGCGTGGAATATCAGCACTGTTGACTTCCAGCTTCCAGGGTTGAGACCCAAATAGTATTAACTACAAAGCTATGTAGGGTGTACAATACCTTGTTGCACACCAAGTAGCGTTCTTGATCAGGGGTTAGAAGGGGTTTTGGGATTCAGCCTTGTGTTGCAAGCTATGAACAGAGCAACACAGAGGGTTCAGAGGCAATTCAGCACAGCTTAGAAGCAATTACTAAGGAGACAAAGTGTTGACATATGATGACGTTTCAGGTGTGTTTTCTTGCTCAAAGTGATCCTGCAGACTGTATTGACCTACTTTCACTCATGCTGGTCACCGATAGTTAGTGTAATTAATGACCGTTAGAACACCTGTGATGCAGAGTGATGCGTATTGTTTAACATCCCAATACTGTTATGCTCTATGTCACCACTCGTGAAATGTCTCTCATCCAATCAGACTACATGGCCAGAGCATCCTTTATCTCTTTACAACTGAAGCAGAAAATAATGTAGCTGGGTTTACTGTATGAGACATTTTATCTGTATGTACTGTACATTGTTACAGTGCATCATGCGTACAGTGCATCCTGAAAGTATTCACACACTTCACTTTTTCCGCATTTTGTCATTACAGTCTTAATCCAAAATTAATTAAATTCATTCTTTTTCTTAAAATTCTATTAACAATACCCCATAATGACCATGTGAAAGACGTTTGACATCTTTTCCAAAATAAAAATAAAAAACAAAACAATCATATGTACATAAGTATGTACAGCCTTTGCCATGACACTCAAAATTTAGTTCTGGTGCATCCTGTTTGCACTGATCCTTGTTGACATATTTCTACAACTTAATTGGAGTCCACCTGTGGTAAATTCAGTTGACTGGACATTATTTAGAAAGGCACACACCTGTCTATATAAGGTCCCACAGTTCACAGTGCATGTCAGAGCACAAACCAACCCATGAAGTCCAAGAAATTGTCTGTAGAAATCCGAGACAGGATTGTATCGAGGCACAAATCTGTAGAAGGGTGCAGAAAAATTTCTGCAGCATTGAAGGTCCCAATGAGAACAGTGGCTTCCATCGTCCATAAATGAAAGAAATTTGGAACCACAGAGACGAGAAGCACTCCACCAAGAAGAAGAATATTAAATTATTTGTCACATTTACTTTACAGCACAGTGAAATTTCTTCTTCGCATATCCCAATTAGGAAACTGGGGTCAGAGCGCAGGGTCAGCCAACTTACAGCGCTCCTGGAGCAGATAGGGTTAAGGGCCTTGCTCAAGGGCTCAACAGTGGCAACTTGATGATGCTGGGGTTCGAACCCCCAACTTTCCGATCAGTAACCCAGTAACCCACAGCCTTAACCGACTGAGCCACCACTGCCCTAATCAGACCAATTAGGCCTGTATGGTACAGTGGCCAGATGGAAGCCACTCCTCAGTAAAAGGCACATGACCACTTTCCTTGAGTTTGCCAAAAGGCACCTGAAGGCATCTCAAACACTGAGAAACAAAATTCTCTGGTCTGAGAAACAGAGATTGAACTGTTTAACCTGAATGCCAAGAGTCATGTTTGGAGAAAACCAGGCAGTGCTCATCTCCTGGACAATGCCATCCTTACAGTGAATCATGGTGATGGCAGCATCATGCTGTGGGAATGTTTTTCAGTGGCAGGAACTGGGAGACTAGTCAGAATTGAGGGAAAGATGAATGCAGCAATGTACAAAGACATACTTGATGAAAATTTGCTGCTAACCTACCAACAAGACAACGACTCTAAGCACACAGCCAAGATAAAGGAGTGGCTACTGAACAACTCTGTGAATGTCCTTGATGGCCCAGCCATAGCCCAAACTTAAACCTGATTGAACATCTCTGGAGAGATCTGAAAATATCTGGGCATCAATGCTCCCCATCTAACCTCATGGAGCTTGAGAGGTCTTGCAAAGAAGAATGGAAGAGACTGCCCAAAAATAGGTGTGCCAAGCTTGTAGCATCATAACTCAAAAATACTTGAGGCTGTAATTGGTGCCAAAGGTGCTTCAACAAAGTATTGAGCAAAGGCTATGAATACTTATATGCATGTGAATTCTTTAAAAAAAATTTAAAGTTCTTTAAAATTCTTAAAGTTTTTATGGTAATAGGTCATATACAGGGATTATTATGCAGAGCACCAACAACATAAATTTATATAATCAAAAATAAGAATTAAGATTTTTTTTTTTTTTTTAAACAACAACTGAGATGAATTGTTCATCTTGGTTTTCTGTAAGATTCTGTGAATTGTATATTTATGGAGCATGGATGTCCTTGCTTTGTAAACGTCAGTAAGTCTCCTGACAAGGGAGAGTGTGCATGATTAAGGGGGTTTGCCCTGGTTTTCCAGTAACACAAGAAACTGCCTTTTTTAATGTCTCTGTTTTACTAGGTGGGGGAGGCAGCATACTTTTTCTGTTTTGATTGTCTGACTGAAATTATCCTTGGCACAGTTTCAATTGATGAAACACTGTTTCGATTGAATTAATAGTTTAGATGGAATTGGTAGATTTGGTGAATGAATCAAACAGGGTCAAGGTCATAGTGAGGTCTCATGTCTACAGTTTTCCTCAGTAGATTTCCTTCCTGGAGTCTATTTAGGGGTATTTCAGCCAATACAAGTTAGTAGCAACAAGGACTAGACTTGTTGGCAACAGAGACTTCTGCTTGTATTGTGTTTTTAGCCTCGAGAGATAAAAAGGGTTTGTTTTGAGCAAACATTGCTCTATAAGTGGAATAACTTGGTATTCTTGAAACATAATCTGCATCAAGTAGGATTGTTTAATTTATACAAAAAGTCTGCCATGTGTCATTCATTTATACAAATTTTCAGCCTCTGTGTGAGCACCTTGTAAACAGATACAAATGTAAGTGATTCTATGTAACCAGACGTGCTGTATTTCCTTCAGTACATGTACGAGAAAGGAGAGAATGGAGAGAAGGTGGTGCTGGGGAGAGGGACGTACGGAGTGGTGTATGCGGGCCGAGACTTGAGCAATCAAGTGCGCATCGCCATCAAGGAGATTCCAGAAAAAGACAGCACGTATGGGCATTTTAATTTTATTATTTTTAATTATTATTATTATTTTTTGGGCGGGGGTATTTCCAATTTTCTCCCCAATTTAGTCGTGGCCAATTCCTCCCCGTCACTAGGGGGCTCCCTCATTAAGGC
>JAQQZT010000033.1:19915709-19926751 GCA_030068275.1 Clarias platycephalus | reverse complement strand
ACGATAGACCAAAATCTCTACCGGTTGACAAATTTCTACCGGTTAACCGTGTATACCGGTATACCGCCCACCCCTATTGTATACGATTAGCCAGTTACTGTGTATTGGACTTGATTATTTGTTGATAATTGTTGATGAGCAGGACAATTTTGAGTATTACCTTTTGGTTAATTAGTCTGACACTTTTTTCAAACTGGAAGATGAATTATATTGTTAACGCAGGCTGTCATGAAGCCATGGTATTTCTGCATGTGAACTATTCATGACACTGTTACTGAGAATAGGGGAAATACTTTTCAGTGCAGGTGCACAAATTGCAAATTCCTTGACTGATCCTAATTTCTGATTATTTAAAAAAGTTCGACCTGTTGATACTGATTGTAACTGATTTAAAAGTACAATTATGTCTATAATAAAATGACTATTAAATAATTCATATTTAACAAAGCAGCACAAGGTTGCAGGACTTCAACTTGCAATCTAAGATGAGAGAGCAAATATGTTTTTGTTGTGCTACCTGGGCACTGGCTGATCGCTGGTCAGGGCAGATCAAGCTAAAAACTGATCGATTCTGATCATTTGCTGTTTATTTGATGCATATTAACCTTTTCAGGCATGTTTAAATAATGAGTGGAGGGCTTTAGAATCGGTCCCTTAAAACATCAAACATTGCTGAAACAATTATAGCTCTTTGCACACAGTTGCCTTTGTTCTCCAAGGAGGAACTGTTTTGGTTACTTCAATTCTTCAATTCATAATTAATATTAGGAATGTGAATTACTTTGTTGGGTCTGCTGGCTATCTGTATTTGCCTCAATTACAAAAAAAAAAAGCCAAGACTGTAAGACTAATTGGGTAAAAAAGTAGTAGTGAGCATAATGGAATAACATTTGGTGCAGTAGTTAGCTATTTAAGAAGGTCTTTTTTTTTTTTTTAATATACTGTATTTATTTTTTTAATCTAGGTTAGTGTCATCAAGTCTGTATCTCTGTGTTTAACAGTCTGGCGGCTGATTGCATGTACTTGGCGGCTGATGTTGCAGTGCCATAATAAGGTCTAGTTTTAAACTTCAGCGGCTCCACCTTAATTCACCCTTGGCTGAGGTTGGAGTGAGAGAGGGGAATTCACAAACTATTTTTTAAGAGGGGTTTGCAAATTTCACGAGGCGGACAGACTTCAGTCAGTCAGCAGACGTCCAAAATTAGAGCTAGACCAGTACAGCTAGAGGTCACTGACGCATCTATAAACATGTCTGTCTGTATACATAGGTAGTCTCACAAGCAAGATTATCTAGTTTTTTTGTCGATTAGTCAATAAATTTGCGCAAGAACCATCTAGACAGGATCATCTTGTTTACCCAACTCCAAGTGCTTCCTACAAAACCGGGTTAACTTTTTCAAGTGACTATATCTTGTTCTGAAAAGCTGATTTGCATGCAAATGTATTTATTTTATTTTTTTACACTGGAAACCATTTCGCAGAATGGCACAGAGCCAGTCCGATTGCAATCTACAAGATCCTGGAGGTTGTTGGCAGAAACTTGTACAAAAGAAACAAGGTTTGTTTTGTACTGTGTTTAAAAGAATACATTTAAAAAATCTGTTTTTGCATGTTGCAAGCTTCTGTAAGGCTTTTGCTACAAACTTCATGATCATAACAGGAAAAACTCTGTAAAAAGCAGTCCTCTTATTGTGCCAAATCTGATCACTTGTTCTAAAATGGCTGTTAGGTTATGACATCAGTTAATTAGCCTTGTTTTTATAAAGACATTCTCTCATCCAGTTTGTGATCTCATATTCTCAGGGTCGGGGTCAGGATCATGTCATTAGATCCCATTGGTTTGTCACTGACCTGAATAGGCTAGATGATGTCAAATAGCTCTGTGGTTGGGTGTGTTCCTTTGCAGCCCATAATTAGGCCTTGTATTCTGGGGCTCCCTCACAACGACAGGGTGGAGCTGCAAACCCAAAGCTGTGTATTTAAGAGCTCTGCACTTTTTTTTTTTTTTTTTTTTTTTTAAAGAAATTATATGTTAATTGTTCACATGATACTTGTTGTGATTGCTTACCTAATGGTATGACTCTGAGACTTTTGCAGAAATTTTGCAGCACATCTGAACATTTGCTTTCCAATTGTTTTATATAAAAGGTGCAATAGTTGTTTTTTGTACAGATAACCTGGTATACATGTAAAATTTCACAATCGTTTAAGCCGTGGCCTGAGTGAAAGTGCCTTAAGTTGCTGAGAAAAGACGTTTGGGAAAACAGACTTCCGGTCCTGAATTCTTGTTTATGTTTGAAGGCCTCATTTTGCAGGCCTCAGGAGATCCTGTGGACATATTCAGGAATGGGCGGAAGGACAAAAAAAAAAAATCAAAATGTGAAACTCCCATAACTGTTAGACCAAATCTTAACAACAACAAAGACTAAATGTACCTATTGCACATTCCTAAGTCATTTTGTGCATGTCTTAATGAATCGATTGCTGTGGAAAAACCTGTCTAACAGAGCTATGAATGGCATCTAGTGCTGTGTATGAGCGTGTCAAGTGAATCTCGGTCAGGTCACTAAGAGAAGTGTCTGTTTGTTTGCGCCTGGAGCTCTGGTTATTCTGGACATAACTGCTCTATATTACTTTATAGAACACCTCAGGAAACATAGCATTAACCATGCATGCAGTTTTGCGGACCTGCTTAATCAGTGGTGGATAAGTCACAAATTTATTGGGTAGTCCTTGGAAAAAGTGAAAGCAGGATGTTTTGGTTACCCAGTAATTGAATTGACTAGACTGAAAACTATTAGCTGTTATAATGTAATAAGATTTGGCACGGTAGTTGGCAACAGGTTGTACATTGTGAATCTGGCTAATGTATTCATTTTCTCTCTGACACTGACAGATACTGTACATTTCGCTATATATGTTTAACTGCTGAGTTTTGTACTGGTTTTGCCCTGCATTTTACTTTTCATGGTTTCATGTGGTGTTCGACAGAGATCATATGGTAAAACCTATAAGAAAACCCCCTCAACATGCCTCTCTCTCACCTTTGATAATTTACACTAAACCCATCAATCAATCCAGTATAAAACCAGCTCAAAATGCATGCCGGCTGTCCTGAAGAGGTTGTGACACTTAATACAACAGCTTTAGAATAACAGTACCTTGTGTACCATTTCCTTGTGCCTTGTAGCCGCACTCTCAAAGTCATTGCCACAGTGTCTCATATCACATAAAAGCTTGCTTTGCTAAAGTCAGTAGGGTGCAGGGTCCCAGCCGAGGGAGGGAAGGGAATGTTAACCCTGGAAGGAGATCTGTGTTCTGTACTGGGATATATTCCTATGAAAGAATTTTCCTCTGTGACATGGAGAACCAGCACAACTGACGTTTTCTCATACTGTGGTAATCTATCATTTTAAACCAAACTCACCTACTCACAGAATGCCACACGGACTTCGAGAAAATGTCTTGAAAATACAATACTTCTTCACACTTTGCAAAAAAACAAGTTGACTGTGCAGGATAAGAGAGTAAATATTTATCTTCATCAACGATATGCTGAACCTCAACTGACAGAACCTGAAGACATATTCGGTAAGCATAAAGCGGCCTCATTCAAACTTGCATCATACCCCTTGCAGTTTGTCCACATCGAGATTGGATCCCTTTCCCGCCACAAACCAACCATTTCACAGGAAGGGTCTCTGTGTAGTTCTTTTGGTTTGTTCCTGAGTGCGATTATCGTGTTCAGACCTGACCAAGGGGGAAAACAAATAAGGGCCCGTATTAACTAAGCGTCCCTGAATTACTCGTAAAAGGGAATGAAAATATTCCTAGCTCAGAGTAGGACACAAAAGTTCTTAACGTCATAAAGCTTCATAAAAGCTTCTTACTTTTTTTTTTTTTTCCCCCAGAAAGGAGTAGGACTACGCCAAGGAAAGCATGTGATGTCACTTTTTTACGACACTGAGAGCTGTAAACCAGGCTACATGTTATAATGAGTGTTGTAGTTTTCACAAGTTTTTGTAGTTTGAATGGTGCAAAAGTGAAATGGTGAGATCAGCGGCAGTTGTGTGAAAGTTGTATGCATATAGACAAAACTTATAGATGTGTGACTAGGCTGTATGATGTTATGCTAATCAGACTGATCCAATCACAACTGTTTCAAGTCCCTATAATAGAGCTGTGTAGGACTATCATAGTCTGATCAAAATGACTTTGGAAACTGGAGAGCGTTTTTGTTTGTGGAGGAGATGGTAAAATGTAAGGAAATAATTGAAGCAAAATTCTGCCCTACTCTTACCTCTAAGGGGAAATGTATGAATCTGCAAATGATCAGTGGTGCTGTAAGAGCAGGGTTTGATTTCTGTCATTGTCGGCTGTGTCACTCTTTCAAAGCTGCATCTTATGCTGTTACTAAAAAAAACGCGCAATAGCAGTATTATTATTATTATTATTTTAAAAATCTAGTTCATCTTTTATGAGCCCTGTGTCAATCATTGTTACTAAAATGCCATTCACTCGCTACTCCTAACCAGTTGGGACGCCTTTGGAGATCTCCTACATTTTGATGGAGATAGGAGTGATATCCTATTTTAAGAATGTTAATCAATTGCTCTTACTCCTACTCCTAAAAGTATGACCAAAATTGCATCACTTTGAGAATTTTTGGAGGATTTCCTACTCTGAGATGCTTACTAAATACAGGTCCAGATTTGAATTCATCCAAACTAAAAAAGACAGCGGAAACTAAATTACAAAAAGGCAGACTCGAAGTATCGAAGCAGTCATGCTTGACTTGGAGAACAGACTGAATGTGTTCATGTCTTGAAAAGTCTTCGAAGCAAGCTGTGCACTCTCAGGGATACAGACTTACTGCACAGGAAGTGTAGGATCTTGACCTTGAGTAAAATGAACTAATTGACTCTCTTACACTGGAAAAATAACAGGGTGAATCAAGAGAATATAGTGCTGAATAGAGTCACTTACCGATCTGTAGCAGCAGCAGGCCAGGCTGTAACAAAGGCTTGAGTGAGGCTGAACGTGAGAATAATTATCTGTTTGAATTCAGACATAATAGTGATGTTTATTCTCTTTTTGTCTCTTAAGCAAGTCAAGCGAGACATCTCAGAAGTGAGTTTCATAGTGATCTTTACTCTCACAGAGCCAAATAATGGCAGTTTGTGATGGGTCTAAAGGCAAGAAACTAAACCACAGAAGAGTAAATGTAAGACAGAACAGCATAACAAATGGGAACACATGTCCTGAGATATTTTGCACATTTATAAAAAGCTTATTAAACATGGAAGCAGAATCTGGTGAATTAAGATGTGGAATGCAGTCGTCACATTGATGTGGATGAGTGTTTTCCTGCTGGTGGTCTGATCTGATGAACTGAGACTTGATGTTTTTCATCAGTGAAACAGAAAGCAGCATGGCCAGACAGTTCCACTGAGCTCAGTACTGCTCCCAAGCCACACATCCTTTTGTGCAGTTAAATACACACAAATGCACATGCATGCACACAGGCCCTAGGTGCCTAAACAACCACCTTCCCAGTGTCACTGTAATAAATTTTATCTTAAGCATATGTGTGTTTTTTATTTATTTATTATTATTTTGCAATATTTTAAAATTGGATTTCAAACTAAATGAGAGAAAAGTATTCACAACATAATCTCTCTCTCTCTCTCTCTCTCTCTCACATACACTCACTCCCCCTCTCGTCCTTTTCCCACCCCCGCATGAGGGGCACCCTTCCTTCTTACATCACCCATCCGGTGTGAGGGAGAGGGGTGTGGGGAGGAGGATGAGGTAATTCATTAGCCTCTCAGTCCTGCTGAAATGAGATGCAGCTCTATTCTTTTCCAGTTCCTCTGCTCTTTCTCTCTCTAGTCCCTTTACTATGGTGGATTTCACTGACAGCACTTGCTACCATTTCCGACCCCCTATTTCTCTAATTTCCATTTTTAAAGCACATGATGAGACTTTAGAAGCATGGCTTGTTTGGCAGGGCTGTTCTGAAATCTTAATTTGACTGACTTTTTTTTTCTTTTGCACAAATTTTATCAACTCTAGTTAATCAATCAGATCAGTAATTGTCATAGTGCAATAGTGTACAACTTGGTTAGAAATAGTTTTTATATTCTAAAAAAGAAACTGCACTATCTTCAAATATCTGACAGAATGACATATTTAATTAACCAACATATAACATTTTTTGGGGTTTTCCGAGTGTGCTCTTCCGATAGCAAACTTTATGATTTTAATTATAGGTTAAAATATGATCTTTCTAACAAGGTTTAAGAGGAAAAAATTACCCCTTGAGCGTGTGAACTGCCTGTGGATGAGTTCACTTCTCTCTGAACAAAGCAAGAATTATGACCTTGCCATGAAGCACAGCGAGATAGTGTTTTCAGTTAGTCTAAATTACTCTCTCTCTCTCTCCTTCTTTCTCTCTTTCTTGCTCGCGCTCTATCTTGCCCTCTCTTTCTCTCTCCCTCACACACCCATATTTCACAGTTCCTCCCCATTATGCACTCTTTCCACCATTGATTGCTTGCTAAGATTGAGGCTTTTTTCTGACTCAGCTCCTGTACACTTTGCTTTTATTGATGAAACAGATGGAGACACGTTTGCGTGTTTGGATTGGAGTATCAAGCCATAGTTTTTATGACCAAATGAGCAGTTACGTAGCTGTGTGAGAAGAGCAGGGATTTTACCTTGACTTTATCCAGGTCCATTTTAAATAGTATGTGGGTAAATTGTGCTTCCTTTACAGTGTAATCAAAGGTAAACCAACAGGAAATTTTTTTGTTGCAGATATGCCTTCTGAAAGTTGGACAAATGAGCAGGACATATGCTAGCCCACCAGGGAAGTGAAAGCTCCTATAGCCGATCCCACTCCCACGGGTTTGTTGTACAGAAACTAGGACTGCACATTTTACTGTACATAAACAAGAGTTGAACATATTAAAGATCGATAATCACTTAATCATTAAGATGCAACGATTGTTTTATTATAACAGTACTGGTACAATCTCAATAAATTAGTCATGTAGTACCAATTAATGAAGAACAAAAACTAATAAGGCTTCCAAAAATATTGTTTGTCTCTTTCTTTGTCCAAAAACGTGGTCGATAAAAAATACATGGTCTAGTTTTGCGTTCCACCTGCTCTGTAGCGCACCCTCTTGTGGTGTCCAATTTATAGATTTGTGAGCTATGAAGAAACATTATGCAAAACAAACCTTATCGTTAACAACTATTTAAATGATTAAATTTCTAATAACAGTTAATAGGTTAACATCCTTAACAGAATTAAGAATTAACAACAATAAATTGTGTTATAACCGATGGATAGCTAGTCAGATAGTTATATAATATGAAGTCCAGTCCAGAATCTTTATTCTCTCTATATGTTAAACTGCAAGGTAGCATATTGTGTGGATGTGCACTTACTACTTCAATATACTTTATTAGCTGAATAAAGATTTGAATAGATTTATGAACAGATTTGGATTGGCCTCATGTGGTTTACCCAGGTTAATGTTTATTCATAAAGTGTTATTCTGAGTGAGCTATTTGATGGATTATTACTTCATGTACTTCATGTAGCGGATGTACGTGCATTCTAGTCAGTAAATATGAATCACCTCTAGTGATTTAAAGCATTCATTACAGTTAAGTATTTTCCTGATGAGTTCGGTTTAGGGTGTAATTACTCATATTGAATTCTGTGCTGCAGAACCTCCCTTTACATTGCCTTCTACTTTTGGGAGCTATATCTAGATAAATCTTCTCCAAGGTTTCATGCTGCCTTGGTTAGAGAACCTGGAATGTTCTACTTGCTAGTTGTTTACAGACGAGACGCTATCTGATACGGAGGCATATTAAGTGTTCACCAAGAATGTGTAAAATGTGTATGTTTCAGACAGTACTGCGGAAACCATGAAACGTAATCAATCTCTTGAACTTTGCTTCAAGTCATCCAGGATGAAAAAAAAACTGCTCAGCAGTGTCTCCGGCCACACCTCAGGTTCAACAAAGAAAACTGTATCGCTGTGCAAAAAGGATAATCTCTCTGGACATACCACATCATGTTCTTATTATGAAGAGTTCTCTATAACATTGCAACAGGAGGAGGTTGCAACAGGGAGCTATGTCCGTTTTATTGGGTAATTACATGGAAATCATCATAAAGCAGTAATGGTTTTAAAACGATCCATGATTCAATTTCTCCACTTTTTTTCTTTTTAAATATGCCATGTTGATGTTGGAGGTTCTTGTGGAGTTATATGAAAAAAATTAAATCTTTGTAAGATCTCTAAGATATAAGCTTCATGCCATCTATGACATGGCTGAATAAGAGACTGAGCTCGTACTAGAACTTGTCTCATTGAATTGATAGCCTTTGTGTTGTTTAATTTTCACATGCACAAGACAAGTGACAATTGACAATTCCTTCAAGTAATTCCTCTTCCAAAGAAAAAAAAACAAAACACCTTAATCACACCTGTCATTTGGACTCTTTGGATTTTGCCGTGAACTCTTAAGGGCGCTTTTACACTAGGGAATGAGGCACGGATCTGAGTTCTCTTGATCCCAAAGTCTGGCACATTAGCATAATGTGAACACTCCATACCGTGTTCCCAGCGTGACTGTTCCTTGGCATAGTTTTTGCACATTTTTGGAACTGAATGGATGAAGCATGGAGAGGGTGGAGAGGAATGGTGGAAACTTGTATAGATGGCTGATTGTTGTGGGTTTTGTGTGAACCCATAATTGTCTCATTAATACAGTATATTAATATAGTATAATATATATATATATAGTATAATCAGGAAATGCACAGTAGGGATTAATATAGTAGGGTTTATGTGTGTACTTATTTTTTCTTCATAAAACAAATTGACTGCCCTCTGTAACATCTAATGACTTAAATGCTTTAATTATAAGGATGAAGTCATCAGCTGTTATGCTTCTTCCTCTTTTACTTTGCTGAATCAATACAATAACTCTACAGAAGAGGCACAGCTTCACTGCAGTTCGTCTCCAACTTGGCCTGATTGTGCTTTACACTGCTGGTTTTCTTATCATTAACATAATTGTTTTGATCAGAGAGGGAAATAAAAAGCCTGTTCCTTTTCTGGTAAGTCCTTATTTATGCTGCAAGTGATGTGTTCTGATATTGGTGATCATTTCAGTATAGGATGGAAGCATGTTCTCTTTTCTTGATGCAGTAATTTGGCATAGTGGAAATAAAAGTATTTATGAAACTATGAAGCACAATCAGTTGTTGTCATACAAATATACATATTCTAGCTATTCTCAATGCTTTTATTTGGACATGGAGATATTCCTGTTTGTGGCAACGTCTGATGTTGTTTTGTCCTTTATTTGTCAGATTCTCCCAGTTCTTCGCATGTGAAAGCCAACATCGCCAAATGCGAGGAATCGAAGACCCCTTCAAAGAAGGAAACTGAACGCCGGACTGTCGGTGCAAGACCAGACATCATTCCAAAGTCAACGTCCACACCCAGTCCACACAATAAAAAAGGTAAGTGTGCATTCTACATGGTTAAAGGGTGTAGTTTTATAGAGTCATATTTCAAGAATTATTTAGAATATTATGATTAACGGCTGTTTACACATGACATGATTGCTTTGTACCATGTCTGAATTTAAGTAATATTGTTCTGTACCCGAGAACACTTGTGCATCCATGCTCTCCTATACAGTAGATGGCAGTATGCGCTTAGTTGGTTTTTGCGAGCCATCATTTAACACACGACCATGACTCGACCTTCGCACTATGCCTAATATTTAGAGCTGTGTGATTAAACCGTTACGGTGATGCAGCATGTTGTGTTGTCATCTCAATGTACCTGCATTAACTCTCAGCTTGAGATACTGTCTGTGTGTCTCTCAGGACCTCATTGTGGGTTTCCCTTTGTCAGCAATGGAAGTTCTGCTGCCTGGGTCATGCACGAAGCAGGAGAAATCAGTGAATGAATGATTAAGAATCGATCTACCAGGCAGTCTAGGGTTGGTTCTTATAGATTTGCTCTCCAGTCTGTTGTTCCCAGACCAGCAAATTTATTCATTAGGATCTATTCAAGGAGTCTCGAATTTTAAATGAAACCAGCACATTGCCAGGATGTTTTCTATTCGGAGATGCTTCTTATACAATATAGTTTTCCATGCTCTAGCTGCTGTAAGTGCAACCAGAACTAAAATGCACAGATAATGTTCCATTAATGTTGACAATGGATCAGTTCATTGAGGTGAATGGTGAAGCCTAATGTTAATCGACCTGGCGTGGCACCAGCTTACTCAATCTTTAGGAAAGGACCAGCAGTGCAACCTGACTGGACATCACATTTTATTTATTGTGTGCCAGCCGGAAGGATTTTAATATCTTGCTTTGTTCAGGCCATTTTATTGATGAGTGCTAGGAAGACAGGAAAACATGGGTGGCATACACTAACAAAACTATGTACTGTGATACCTGAATAAATTGTATTATTGCAGCTAGTTTTAAACAGAATTGAATATTTAATATTAAATAATAAATTATGATATTATATAAAAATGTTTAATATTTTCCATGCTTAGCATTTGCCATGGATGAAAATGTATGCCATATTTCTTTATTTAAAAATAGAAAGAAAGCATCCTTGATCATTGGGCACAAGTTCATTTAGGTAACATTAATGGAAGAACAAAAAAGATTAGCAGCAGTACATCTACAAAGCTACGGCATTCATACAGTGCCATACAATGTGGAATGGATTTGTCTCATATCATAATAATAATAATAACAATAAACCCCCCATTAAAATCTAATTAGTAAGCAAAAGAAGAAAAATAAGACTTGTAACGATAGCCATGGCCAAAATTGTTGGCACCCCTAAAATTCTTTCAGAAAATCAAGTATTTCTCACAGAAAAGTATTGCATTAACACGTTTTGCTATACACGTTTATTCCCTTTGTGTGTATTGAAACAAAACAAAAAAAGGGACGAAAAAAGCAAATTCGACAT
>JAQQZT010000033.1:19830090-19840242 GCA_030068275.1 Clarias platycephalus | reverse complement strand
CTTCTTTATTCTCACTAAAAGTCTTTTTCTTATGGATACTGTTTAGTCACAATCCCTTGATTTCTCATCACATTGTGCACATGGAAATACTCTTACAGTATGCATGTATCCTGTATATTCATATAATATAAAAAAAATTAATGGTGGCATACATACTGTGTGTGTGTATATAATTGAGGCAGAACATCAACTAAAAATCCAGAAAAAGCACGATACAAATGTTATATATATATATATATATATATTACAGACACACATACAGTACACACTCATACATACAGTACAGTACACACACAATGCTAATACACTACAGTTATTTCAGCTTTAATTCGGGTGCACCTTTTGTCTTCAGGACGTCTTTCATGACTGGAATTAAACGTACAGAGGCAGAGAAACAGTCAGCTGAGTATTTAACAGCTGGAATGCAGGAGTGAAACTCGGACCCTCTCCAACCCCCATGTCCCTTGACTAAATAATATGCCATAAGACTAAGCCACCTATGGTATGACATGCTTTGGTTGCGTAGCATTTTCTAGTTTGGGATTTAGATATCAGCGCGCTTTCTCCACGCCACGGAGGAGAAGGAAAAGGAGGAGGAGGAGGAGGCGGAGGCAAAGTTAAACATGTGCGGTGTCTTTGCGTGATTCTGCACTTACGCTCCAGTCTCTACACGGCTCATAACGCAGCTGTGAATGAAGTGACTTATCATTTTAATAAGTGAAATTGCAGCGCTCTGATCTTCATTACGCGGACGACTAACTGCTGAAGGAACGTACTTGGATGTTACCGAATTATACATTTTGCTTTTGATGTTTGACATTTTGTCTTGATTATTATTGTCATTATTTATTTTATAAATAATCAAGCGTGATCGAGGTCTCTGAATAAAAAGAGAATCAAAGAAGACTGCAACATTCTGCATTCAGGGAGCTCGAACATACTGTAAGTGTTTTCTATGAATATTCGTCTATTTTTTTTTAAACAGCACTCACAATTAGTCTCACATCACTAATTATTTTATACTATAAACTTGTATGATAACTTACCTGGATTATACGTATGTACAGTTATCAAAGACATGTCACTAAATGTCACCTTTCATAATTTAAAAATGGTTCAGGTAAATCCGCTATTCAGAAGTGCTTCTTAATTTAATTTTAATAATAATTTTAAATGTTTTGCATATATTTGTATTTAGATGTTATCTTTGTGTTAATCATACTTTTGCTTAGTTTTATTGTTACGAGTAGGTTAGAACACTGCTAATATAAATCACAACTTGGCTCAAAAATAATGATAAATGAATGGTGTATTTTGGTACAGTAGTAGCCTGAAGTAGCTATCAGAAAAAAGGTTGGGGTATAATTACCTTTAGTTTCTTACCTGGAAACAAAGATATATTGTGTTTTTTTAGAAAATTATTTAAACCATTTGTGTGTGTCAGAATACACAGGTTTTATAGAAAAGCTGTGTACTATATGCATCTTTTTAGGCAAAAATTATGTACGAAAGGTACAAAAGATGTATGAGGGTACCACCTCAGCAATAAGGAAAGATACAGTTTAGTAGCTTTTTGAAATTTATTAAAGCCTACAGTATGATTAGTTTGTTTTATATGTCAAAAAGCCCGGACAAAAGATACATAACATATTTAGTGTTTGTCCATGCTAATAGAAGAGTTTACTTTTCCTCAGCATAATATCTGAATAAAATTCTCACAATTTTAAAGTTGGTTTCTATTGTCTATCTTTATTTGCCAACTTTTTGCTCAGTTTATGGAGTGTGGTGTCAGGGTTTTGTCCATCTGCAATGACATTGTGTTAAGCAGCAAAGCAGTGATGTAAATGTCCATCCTTATAAGATAACCTTTGACTGTGCGATATGGGTCATAGTACTGTATGTTTGAAAAAGCGCTCCAGTAGCCTAACTCAGTTTTCTCTGTGGAACTCGTATACCAAGTTACACTAGTTCCGCAAAAACATTGACCACCTGTGGTCCACTCTGTTATAAAAACTAAAAAAAAAGGAAATAAAGCTCAAATACCAATCGTGCTTCCTAAAATAATCTTTGATAAGAATACAAAGAAAAACTGCATTGAATGTATGTATTTTCTGAGACTTAACAGAATATCGCTGAACTAAATATTTTTGGAGGCTTAACGGAATATCACTGAAAAGGCTCAATGTTTCTTGGGGGTTCTGGAGTTCTTCTGGGTTCTCCATCATGCTTTAAACAGACTGTTCTCATTACGATTTTAGGAGAAAAACCATTTGTGGTCCAACATGAATGTAGTGGTGGCATCCCTGCTCTGTAACTAAAATATACAATGGATGATTTTATATATGTATATGTATATGGAGAGTTGATTTTATAATGGTGATTTTACTGCATCAAGTTAGTATCAAAATTGGTAAATAATAGAGTAGAAAGATACAGTTTAGTGGCTTTATTTTTGAAATCTTATATTATGTATCTATTGTCCAGGCTTTTTGAATTGTTTGTTTCATTTCAAAAAGATAAAGATAAGATAAATAATATATTTAGTGATTTTCCATGCTAGTAGAAGAGTTTACTTTTCTGCAGCATATAAAATTTTCACAGTTATGATTATAAAGTTGGGTTCTGTTGTCTATCCTTATTTGCCAAATTTTTTATAATATTCTAACTTTGCCAACTTTTAATAATATGGTAAATCTCATAGGTTTACACTCCAGTTTCTATTGTAGATTTTAACAGTTTCCTTGGCCTTAGATATAGGAAATGATAACTTGTTTGTCTCTCATAGACAGCAAATGTGACCGTAGTTGCCTGCATGATGATATCCCTGGCATTAATGATAGAGGAGTTGATGGAGTGGTGGGTGCTTAGTGCTGCCATATCGGGTTGCTTCACAATTGTTTGCATCAACGTGAACCCCCTGAATTGAACAGGTGATGAGGCTTAAGCTGCAGTTGCCATTTTCAGGAGGCATTTGTTTGCACGTGTGCACATGTGTGTGTTTTAGAGATAGGGAGCAAGACAACATGAAGGACACAGGCGGAGGTGGTGTGTGTTTTTGAGCGTAACACAATTCCTATGTGGTGTCTTTATATCTGTAGTTAAGACTATGATTAAAGAAAGTAGAACCCCTAATTTGATTAACTCATCATACAAGTATTTATGAATTTAAGATAAGAATTTTCTCAGCATACAAAGGACTGGTTTAATGTAGACAAATCAGAGGTCACTTAAAATCACCTGCAGTTAAAGTCAAGTCAAAATCAAATTGCATTAACCAATGCTAAAGGTAGTCAAAAGATCATCCATTTCCTAGTTTTCTGCATATAAACAAACAATATTTCCAAGCTGGTAAAACACATACAGTCGTGATTTTTTATCATGGTCTTTTTTGAACACCCCCATCAAATATGTAAAGTGATGGTGGAAAAAGTAAGTGAAACACCAGGCTTCTGATGACACCAAACACCAACTGGAGTCAGGCGTCGACAAACTAAAGTTTCATTGAAAGTCTAATCAATGAAATGAGAATTGAGGTTTGGTTTAGAGCTAATTCAACTTATAAACCACTCAAACAGTGTCAATGTGCTATTCATATGCAGCATCAGATGATGCCTCACAAAAAGCAAGATCTCAGAAGATCTATGATTAAGAGTTGCTGATTTGCATGTAGCTGGAAAGGGTTACAGAGTAACCTAAAAAGTTTAGATATCCACCATTCCACAGTTAGACAAATTGTCTATAAATGGAAATAATTTGGTACTGTGGCTACTCTCCAATGACGTGGCCACCCTGCCAAATCACTCCAAAAACACAAAACAGAATGTTGAGTAAAGTTAAAAAAGTACCCTAGGGTAACAGCCTTGAAGTCTTGAAAAAATTACTGGAGCTGGATAACATCTCTTTTCATGAGTCAACCATACATAAAACATCCAACAGGCATGGTGGATGCCATTGCTCTCCAAAAACAATCTGATGTTTGCCAAAAACCACCTTGGCATTCCACAACACTATTTGAAAAATATTTTGTGGACAGATGAAATAAAGATAGAATTGTTTGAGAAGAACACACAGCACTATGTATGGCATAAAAATAGAACTGCATACCAACATGAAAACATCATCCCAACACCACAGAATGGTAGAGAAAGAATCATGATTTGTGGCTTTTGCTACATCTGGACCTGGACTGCTTGCCATTGTGGAGGGAAAAATTAATTCTCAAGTTTACCAATGCATTCTACAGGAACATGTCAGGGTGTCTGTCTGTAAGTTGATCTTAGAAGAAGCAGGGTGAAGCAGCAGGACAATGGTCCTAAACACCAAAGTAAATCTACTACAGAATGGTTACAGAGACAAACTCTACCTCAACTCGACCTCAACCAAACAGAGATGCTGTGGAATGATCTTAAGAGAGCCATTCACACCAGGCATTCGAAGAATATTGCTGAGCTGAAGTAGGCTTGTAAGAAACCACCAGCAAAGGTGGCTTACTGGCATTGTCTCCTTGCACCTCCATGTTCCAGGAAATTGCAAATGGTGCCCTGACATTCTTTTTGACCCTGTATGGTAATATACAGTATGACATACAGTATATTAAATTTCCACACAAGCATGCTCGTTGCCTGCATCTCCTACATAATTTTCTTTGTTGTTGTCTTGGGGGTCAGTTGAACTTTTTGGACAAAAGTTTGTTTATCCCTCTGAATAAATTTGTGCGTCTTCCCTGAATGATTCAGTGTTTGTCCCAAGATTTTTCTATTTGCATTCAACTATTTGTACAGATGTTCAATTTTCAATTGTTCAGAAATTGCTCATAAACTTCACAGTTTGTTTTCTGAATTCTTGGCAGAGTTGCTTGGATTTTTTTCTTAGTCTGAAGAGCAAAAGGCACTGTCCAATAAACCCAACCACAGGTGCACTCCCACTTAACTCATATTCATGATGATTGGCCATTAAGGTGCTTCTGAAAATCATCAAATCAATTTCTGGATACTGGATACTGTAACTTTTAAACACATTTTGAACACAGACTTTCTAATTGCCTGGGAAAAAGTAATGTATATTTGTGAGTTCTAAGATTTTAAAAAGAATATTTTTAAGTGAATGTAAACTTATTACTTAGGTACTTAGGTACAATATTTTGGTATCTTGATCATTATTATATTATTATTATTGTCACTATAATTTCTGGTCATTGCTTTTTAATGGCTATAAATCTATTTGATTTATTTTGCAGTTCTATTTTACTTTAATGACTACAATTAATTTTCTTTGATCTTGTTTTTACATATGGAAATGTGATGCACTATTAAACCTAGTTCAGTAAATTTTCACAATTTAAACACTGTTGCATACTTAGCAATGAGCCTCCCTGTCTGGAAGTTGAAGGAAATTATGCCTCATGAGCCAAAAGCAACAGCTACCTAAAAAGAAAAAGTCTTGCATTTCATAAATAGGTGGCTTCACAGAGAATCTGCACTGTGCTGAGCAAAAGGTGACACGTGTACTTTCAGTGTCTGGACTGCATTTTTTTTTATCCAGGGCCTCAACATAAACAATATTTCTAATGCCTAATTAGTCCTCAGTTTTAATTATAAAACCTTTAACATGTGTGGTAGGATGCTTGTATATGACAAAAGGATATAACTATTGTTCACACAAATAGAGTAAATATTTGATAATCATGCATAAACGCTGAATAGAAATTTAACTTTATATGAGGTAAACAAAAAAAATTGCAATTTTTCTCTTTTTATTGGAACAATCTTTTATTTTTTAATAATTGCCGCATGTATGTCTTAAATACCGTTCTTATTTTTGTGCTTACAGTCAACAGTTTGTCTAGTCTACATTCAAAATGTCCTTTATAGTTATGGTAAGGAAATGCTGTGGCTATAATTAGTAATTATTAATCAAAGACGCTATTAAGCAGTCCCAAGCTTATTATCCTTTTAACAAGCAGAGACCCTTAAAACTCATTTTAGCAAAACATTTTAGCCATTTTTTGTTTTCCTGTTTTATATACCGTATATATTTTATATATAACATACAGTATATAGGGCTCATGGATTCTGCTGTACAGAGTGACGTATCTTTTTTCAGCGCAACCTGAGCAATATGATGAACTGAATTTTATTTTATTATCATGTGTTTTTATGGTTGTTTTTGGTTGTTTCTATGGCGAAAAAGATCATAAGAATATGCTTATTTTCACTATTCTATATTTGACATGTTATTCCCATATTTTGGTACTGGTTAAATTGACACATTATAAAAGTGTTTGATGTCTGATGCTCTCTCGTAAAGACACTTGTAAGGCTTCCATATAAGCACACATATACATATGTATATTTATTTTTTTTATTGTCATTGACCTATGTCATGTTGCCTGTGCCGCTTGGGTTTTTAGAAATTATTAACATTAACATCCATTCACTTTAGTAATTTAGAAGTGAATTTTCACTTTCATTACTTTATTATGCTCAAAACATACACTAGTGAACTCATGAATAACAATTATAGAAAAGTGTACTTTTAGCCCATCTAGAAGGACATGAATCAGTGGTTGGCAAAATTAAGAAAACTAAGATAATGTGGTTTTTTTATTTTCATAAAACACATATCATTTTACAAAATTCAAATACAACATCCTATAAACATTTTGTAAATAAAATACAGTGGTACCTCGGCTTTAAGAATTCTCACCATAAGAACTGGAATTTTGCAAGAAGCATTTTCACCATGCAAACAGACAAACTGAGCCAAACTAAAAGCTGGGCTAAGCTATGTGTATATCACCCAGACTGGATTAAATTCGTATGATGAGGTAACACTGTACAGGACAAATCATTTTCTCCCTTACTAAAAGAAAAAAAGGACTTTTTTAAAGTGTTGGCCCACCATGCAACACAGAACAATTTCAATGAATCTTACATTTTACATCAAACATTTTTTTCCTGCTTTGTTAGTGAATCAAATAATTTGGAAAGGTAGGGTCGACTGCTGGGCCACAATTTGTCTAACATTATTATAAATATCATACTAGGTTGTTCATACTTGTTTAGGTTTCATTTAAATATATGGAAACTACCTGAAAAGTACAACCAGACTATGTTTTTCAGTGAATGGTTTCTGCTGCATTCTCTGACAGGAATAAGCAAGCTCTCCACCAGTGATGTCTAAGACACCACGATCTTCAAGAACCCACTCACGATCTGCCTCAAGGTCGAGGTCAGGTTCAGACTCCCGCTCCAGGTCTCGAAGTAGCTCACAGTCTCGCTCAAGGAAGCACCGCTATGGGTACAACACACAGTACATTTACATTAAACAAATGAACACATTCTCTGTTCCGGTTTACCTGCTTTATGTAACAGTTAATGTTTTTTGCTCAAGATATACAAAAATGAATATTGTGGTTCATAGCAATTTTAAACCACAAACATGGAAACTATCCATTTAACTGAATGGGTGCTTTCCAGTCTTAGTGTCTGTAGGGGAAACAATGATCATTTCTAAATAGTTCTTATTGAAAAATTCATGCAAACAATAAACTTAGAAATAACCTCAAGCACTCAGTATCTAGAAAGTACTACACAAATTTCCAACATTTATGTTGCAGAAATGTTTCAACTTAATTGATGTTCTGAAGAAAAAGAACAGCAGTCATATGGCATGCTAATGTATAATTTCTTTTCAGCAGCTTATTCCAAAGTTAAAATGGAATAATGTTGCAGAACAGCTACCGCTCAAGCCAGACCCTATTACATATATTACACAATTACTTTCAGTTTCAGGTTAGTCAGCAAAATATGCCCCATGTGTGGCAAAATACACAGGATGTAGATCCAACACTTTGTGATTTTGAATTGTATTTGTAGCTGGAAAGGGTTACAGAGTAACCCTTTATTATTACATTACACCCCAAATCTTGTTTTGGATTCATTTTCTAAGAAAATTATCAAACCTGAAAACCTTCTAGCTTTTATCCTCAGTATGTAGAAATATTAATTGTATCAATCTGTATTAAATTCACTCAAGCACTGAATCAAATTCAAGTTTTTATATATAAAATGGACCTATTATATTCATACCCTTAGCTTTATTTTCTGGGTAAGAATAGTGTGGTGTAACTGGCAGTCAAAAAACCTCCTCCTGCTTGGCAGTATAAGAGTGGAAATCTTTCCCAGATGACCCATGTGACTGGCTCTTTCCATACACACTCAGCACAAGAGATGCAGAACCTCTCTCACTCTTTTTGAGAGTGCGGTGCTGCTTAGTGTTTCTTTTTTTTTTTTTTCAATGAAAAAGCTAACTGGGTGAGTACAATTGTGTATATAAATAATTAATGTGACTAATTACATCGACTTATCTTGGAGCTAAAGAATTATGTGCTTTGGATCTGCTTAAAAAGCCAAAGTAGCATTCTATCAAAGTGAATAAGAGTTTAAATGAATTTCAGTTTTATTATTATTATAATTAATTATTATGTGGTAAGAAAAACAGTTGCAAACATTACATAAGGTGCATGTGAGTAGAGTATATGGAAACATGACAATTCCGATTCAGACATTTCAGACAAGTAAATTAGTAAAAGTCTATGATTATTTGGAAGGAATACATCACAACTTCATCACAATCACAATATATTTAGCCTTGCATGCTTTACTTTTTACCTTCAGATTTAACTAGGGCTGTTGGAAAAGCAAATTATGGGAATAAAAAAAAATTATTATTTCTGGAGTTTCTGTGTCTTGACTTACTGTAATACATTCTGCATATGCTGCATGCTAAGTTTTTTATATTTGAATGTGCAGATAATACTGGGTAAATATATGTATTTATGAGAATTCTGAAGGTACCTTAGTTAATGCGATTTAGCAGTTGTTTACCATGTACACATTAGTGTGTGAGTGGAAATACAGAAACAAAGAAAAAGGTGGCCAGTAGTTGCATTTTGGGTTATATGGTGCTCTAGGGCCACCTTGTGAACAAAATACTCCCTGCAGCTACAACACCACTCTCAAAAGGCATTCATTGATCAATTTAACTCACACATGCAATAGTTAGTTTTTATTAAATAAATTTTTCTCTGCGTGCATACTTCCCATCTTGAAATGTTCTGTATGTTCTTTTGTTTGTTATTTCTATTTTCAAGCTCTAGATCTCGCTCTCGGTCCAGATCCCATTCTCCATTCCATGACAGAGGACGGAAACATCCACGGGAATATCAGAACAATCGTGAGTTTAGAGGTTACCACAGAGGCTTCCGGAGGCCTTATTATTTCCGGGGCAGAGGACGAGGCTACTTTCGTGGCCGCTTTCAGCGTGGTGGGGGTTTTTACAATAACTATAGATCAAACAACTGGCAAAACTTTGGCCAGTATCCACAGCAAAAGCAGCAGAAACAGCATAAACAGCAGCAGACACAACAACAAAAGCAGTATGCTCACAGTCCCAAGAGAGGGCGCTCTCGCACTCCCAAGAAACGTTCAAACAGCCCGAAGTCCCTAAGTCATTCACAGCGCTCTGACAGATCTTCATCACTGCATTCACATCACTCTTCTTCCTCCGCCTCATCCCGACAGATAAATGCTTCTGCTAAGAATAATTGTGAGGCTGGAATAGAGGTTCAGTCTGCACCCAAAGAAAGCCAAGAGCCTGGAGTACAAGAAGGGCAACACCATGAGAAAGATGGAAGTGGTGATAAGGCCTCTAAAACATGGCTATTTCCAACAAATCATAACAGCAGCCCAAAGAGGGCCAGTGCGCATATTCACTCTGCTGTCAGTGCTGTCCACTACGGTCCGACCTCCAGTGAATCGGGTCCTGTTCCCGAAAATTCAGGAACAACTAGCAATGGGGGCACCTTCAGCCAGCCTATTGCTCCTACTCCCTCTAATAGTAGCCCTCCAAAGAAAAGTCCCACAACAGTTTTCTCAGGCTTTGGGCTTTTTTCTAATGCTGACCAGGAAGAGGACACAGTTGCCATCTCTATAGCGTTTAAAAAGTAAGTTAGTTACTTAATTGGCAAGTATATTTTATTATTATTATTATTATTATTATTGGTGTTGTTGTATTTTTTTTTCAGGCAGCAATTCAGCCATACTGTATATGTCAACTTCAGATACTTTTCGTATAAAAGTAATACATTAA
>JAQQZT010000033.1:19811663-19823522 GCA_030068275.1 Clarias platycephalus | reverse complement strand
ACACACACACACACACACACACACACACACACACACACACACTAACGCACTCAACAAATATTTAGGGCCCAAACTGATACACAGGTGAAACTGGGTGGCGATGGCTTTTTATTTGAGTCTTAACACACTCAAATAACACACAGGTTGTGCGGTGCCTCTAGGGTGGCGATGGCACAGGCGCTTGGGCCTGTCATCGTTGCTTGCAACTACTGTATATTTAATATTATATGCACATTGTCTTTAAATATTCATTACAAATACCCTTTCTCTAAAAGGAAATTCTGCTTCTTTTAAAGAATTTCTTTTGCACTTGTTTTTGTTTTGCTAGGTCAATAAAGCGAAGGCCACCTAAATGCTCTTATTTTGTATTCCAGAAAAAGCAAGAAAAAACGGGAACGTTCTCATTCCTCTTCCTCCTCCTCTTCTTTTGTTCATGAGGAAGAGACAGAGTCTACAAAGAAAAGCTCAACCCAGCTGCAGAGCCGAGAATGTGTTGGAACTTCAGAGACGGGAAAGACACATGGACGATTTGTAAGCCTTCATTAATATTATACAAGTAGCTCTCTCCATGTGCAAATTGTATTGTATTTATTCCACTTAGTCCCCCAGTTGGCTAAATAAATGCACTGTATGGCCAAAAGAATGTGGACAGATGATCAGGCACACCCATACACCAATCAGCCTTAATATCCAGCACAACCCATGAGTGCTCAATGGGATTGTCATCTAGGGAATTTAGAGGCCAAGTTGGAGACTTTGGGCTGGTTGGCTGCTTGGCGTGGTGCATGGGTCATGGTTCACTGGTTGTTCTGGTGCCTTTCTATTATGATTTGTGCTTGTGTGTTGGCTTTTCTGTGGGATCAGATTAGACTGGATGGCCTTTGGTCCTCATGGGCATGGGTGAGGATTATGTGCCCATAATCCTGTTACCAGTTTACTGGTACTGTATATCATAGATGTTTTGTAGTGTTAAATGTAATAGCATTATGTTTCGTGCGTGTGCTTGTTGAAAATCCTGTCATATTTGGGCAAACTACATGAGAATTCAATGAAGGAAAATGTTAATGTTTTCATTTTGGAAATTTTGTTTGGGAATGGCTCACTTATAGCTGTTAGGATAAGGTGTTTACAAACTTTAGGCCTTATATTGTGCAAGATTATATTTGAGCAAGATTGCATGAGCAGTCAAATCTTAGCCATGCCAACGTCTGTGTAATTTCATAATTCTGATCAGGATAGTGCTTTTAAACAGCACTTCTTTAACTCAATATTATTTTCGTGTTTTGTCATTTCATACACAATGCGCCAAATATTTATATTATATATTAATAGATATAGAGAACTCTCATTTTATAGCTTTCATTCATTGGTATGTTTCAGTTTAATGTGCTCTCACATACAATTATATTCAAGTATATATGGCAAGTTCATATATTAAATACAATGCAAATCCAGGTCCATACATTTTGGAACAAGGATTGATTTTGAATTTGAAATAAAGCATTCAAGATGGAATGGTTTGAATTCAATATTTTCAGCTTTAATTCAAAGGATTTGAAAAAAAGTGTTGCATTAATCATTCAGGAATTATAGCCATTTTCATACACACTTGTATACATGTTCCCTCAATATTCCATTGCTAATCAAACCAATAAAAAGCCTGGCAGTTGTTCTGAGTCTAACAGGATCTCTACTGCAAGTGAAAGGGGCCATCATTAGGCTAAAAAAATAATAATAATAAAGACACCCAGAGATAGCTGAAGTTTTAGACAGTATACAACAGTTTGTAACATTCTCAAAAGAGAAACTGGCAAGCTCAGAAAAAGAAAATGCCTGGAAGACTGCAGAATTCTGTCTATGGTGAAGAAGAACCCTTTCACAACATTTAGCCAGGTCAAAAAAAAACAAAAAACAGATGCTTTACAAAATGGTGCACAATACTGGTAATGCTCAAGAAGAGAAATTACATTTTACCAGAAAACTTTTTGTTGCAATGTTGCAAAACTGATAGGACACCGCTTCATATTGCAGATGAATACTGACTCAAAACATACAGTTAAAGCTACCCCAGAGTTTTTCCAAGGCAAAGATATTCCTAACTGGCCAAATCAGTCACCTGCTCTCAACTCAGTAGCACATGCTTTTCACTTACTGAAGATAAGAATGAAGACAGAAACTCCACATTTGGTCATGTTCATGAGTTTCAGACCTCAGGCAGATGTTGACATCCAAGTATTAAAGGCAATTCTTATGTTTTCCATTATGTTAGTTTATTCCATTATTGATGAGCCCCCAAAATAGTGCGTGTATTCAAATTTCTGAATGGTTAAAGCCACACTTTTGTCAAACTCAATTAAAACTGAAAGTCATGACTTCATGAGTCCTAACCTCAAGTACAAGCAAAAATACTTGGACAGATCTTTGTTTTTGCAAAAGTACATACAAAAAGATGAGAACAGTGTTTACACATTTTTTCCACAATGCTAACAAACATAAGTAACTTCTACATTCATATCTCTATATATATAAAAAACACAAAGCATTAGTTACTATCGATTACTTCCATGATTTTGTAATGGCCAAAAAAACATGGTGTCAATATAGTGACTGCACTATATAACATACATTCATGCAACAAATATTTTCTTGAGTACAGATTATATTGCAGTTGATTTTCCCTGGCTGATAGAAGCTATTTTTATTTATTATTGTACCTTTTAATTTCAAATAGAATGGAACAGTAATTGTGCAGAATAGGCCATGTATAATGAAGTTAACATTTTTCATACACATCATTACAGTAAGCTTGAGTACGCACATTTTACTTAAGTACGCACATTTTACTTTGTACATACAGTATTGACACCACTGTGTATTTTGCAGCAGTTCCGAATACGAGGTAGGGGTTGGAGCAGAGTGAATTGCCTTGGAAACGATAGCAAGTGCAATAGCAATGCTCTTGTGCAGGGCAATTCCAAAAATATGGACTGGGATTCAGAGCAGATGTCCAAAAACAAAAAATACTACCTGGTATGTTATGTGTCTACACTGAAACACTTCTTTTTACATTTTCATTTTATTTTTGTACGATTCCTTCAGAGACTGTCAGTTGTACAATGTTGTACTTCCTCTTGACTTTATAGAATATACATTCATTTAAAAAACTATGTATTTTATATAAAACTCTAAAACTGTCTATCCAAAAAGCATTAAAATTATAAAATGTACTACACATTTCCCTAAATGAGAATTTGTGATGTTACAGAAAGTAAACAGGAAACATGGTGTGTTTTTGGGAAAAGCTTTGTTTGAGTCACACTGAAATATCAAATTCAAAGCTAAGCCCAATATTGGAACAAAAAACTATTATTAATATGAAGATCAGGTTTGCAATTAGCACCATATATAAAATTATTTATACAAAAAGTAATAATTGTTGTTGTTTAAGAATTCCCGCATAATTCACATAATATCAGGTCTGGAGATACATTCTATGAATGTAGTTTTCCTTCAGTTTGCTTAATAATGCTAGTATTAGCTAACCAGTGAAACTTATTGAACACACAATACCAATCAGCTATAATATTGACACTGAAAAACATGAACACGTTAACACTAGTTACCAATTATTTAGCAGTAACTAGTGGCAGGATCATGGGCACCCAAGGCTCACGCATATCTGCGGGAAGGAAACGCCAGACTGTCCGGTCCAATCCTAGAAAAAAAAATGTCAAAAATGACCATGAAAGAAAGGAACCAGAACACCCAGTGCACCATAGCCCGCTGCATATGGGCTCAGCAGACAAATAGTCCAAGGCTGCTGACCCAAACTCCAAACTCCCCAGATCACAATCTGAACAGAATCCTATGGAATATGTCGGACAAACAAATCCGATCCACAGAGACCCCCATGCAGCAAACCCACAGCACCCAAAGGATCTGCTGCCAAAGTCCTGGTGCCAGACACCACAGCACACACCTAGAGCTCTTTTGGAGTCATGTCCTGATAGCTCAGGGCTGCCCCCGTGACTCAAGGGCAACCTACACACTAATGGGAACAATGTTTTGCATTTTAATGTAATGGCTGAACACGATGTTTGAAAATTAACTAAACATTACTGTCTTAAAAATGTAAAGGCCCCAATAGGTTTAAATGACAAAATGTAAAATAAAATTAAAAAATCTAAATCAAACAAATTATTCACCATACAAATACTTATACAAGTACACTCTTCTTGATAGTTTTAACTCTAAATTGTTCTAATCTACAGTCTTTAAACACATTCCATAAACCCTTTGTACTGTTCAGAATTTTTTCTCTCTTTAATTACTTTTGTTCAGTAATACTGTATATATAATCTTGGTTTTATTTATTTATTTATTTATTTATTTTTTACAATGTGTTATTTACCAATTTTAAGCAAGATAATCACAATCTATATTGAACATAACGCAATTTTCTACTTTATGAATTACAGCTAGATGAAAAGGATGTTGAAGGGGAGAGAAAATGGGTTGATACCCAAGGACATGGACAATCTGCCATCCCTCGTGGCAAGGGTCGTTTCATCTTACGGAGGCCCACAATTTCTATCACCACTAAAAACTCTAACTGGACCCATGACAGGTTTAAGGCCAGTGGTGATGGTGAATCAGGCAACAGGGACCACAAGGAACAAAACAATGCATGAGTCATTGCATAGGCAGCAGGGACTAGTGAAGATTATCTGGCAGCTTTCCCTTATTGCCTAACCCTGGGTGGGCAGGACTCTCCTCTTTCCTGTGTTGGTGGCGAGACCAGGGAATGGAATTCTCACACCAATGTTAGCAGTTGCACTTATCAAGTTTGGGATGCTCTAGTACATCTTGGTCTACATCTTAGGAGACCATTAGAAGCCCAGCTATTTCTTTTACTAGGCATATTCTTAACCCTTTTAAAAAGGCTTTTTAATAATTTTTCATGTATTTTTATGCACTTGTGATGGTTGACATTCATGGAAAAATTTTGACAATGATCTTTAAAACATTATGAAACAAGACGTGCCTTCAGACCTAAATATGCTGAGGTAATTTTTTATAAATATTATAATTTGTTGTTAATATAAACTAAACCCTCATTGGACTTGTATGTTACACCATACCAAGATATGATTTTCCACTGGACAGAGGTCTGTTTTGACCTCTTACCATGAACCCCTGTCCCTGTCGGTTTTATCATAGGTTCATGTGGCTCTACTGTGGCAGGAAACAAAAAATGATGCATGTGATCTATACTTGTTATGGGTAATGACCATGGCATTTAATTTTCTGCTGTGATTTACATTTTTCATTACTTTTTTCTAAAGGTTTTCTCACCATATTGACCATGTCTACTTGTCCTTGTTTGGAAGTGTTTATAACTGATTGACTTTTCAACATTTAGCTTTTTCTGTTCATGCAATAAATATTTGCAGCACTTTAGCTGAACCATATTTAAGTTACTATGTTAATTTAACTGTGGTGTCCATATTGAAACATAGCTCACATTTAGAATCAGACTTTCAAACAATGAATGTAAGAATTTGAGAAGAAAAAGCACCACTTTAATGTATTTAGTCACACCATGGGGTCCACCTACTAAAAATTTATGAATATTGTATTATAGAACAAATATGTCTGATGTGTTTAGTAAACTTACCCAGCTGAAAGGTAAAATCTCTTCCTTCTATGTACCTTTCTGGATTGTTTTCCCAAGAAACATGGACATGTTTTATAGAAGTAGTTAATAAATGTCCTCATATACAAGATAACGTTTTACACAATCCTGTTAAAATGGCAGGTTTTTGTGATGCAAAATAAAACAAAAGTTGTCACCCCTTTCACCTTTTATTGTGAAATTTCTGCATTCAAAAAATCAAATGACAAACAACCTGAAATGATATAGATGAAAAAGACATGTTTTGTACACCACTTTGTAACTGTGAATGGTGCGGCCTTCAGAATCAACCAATCAAATTCAACCTTGTACTAATTAGTATGCACCTACCATCAATTAAAGTGACTGATTGTCCTGCACAAATAAAGTACAGCTGATCCTACAGGATTTCCTTGAAATCTTGGTAATATCCACATGAAAAAGCCATGGGTTGCAAGGAATATATAATGCAGGTAAGGGAAATAACAGAAAAAAAGAAATCAGAATCATGTTACAAAAATCCCAACACAGTGGATATAACATGGAACATTGTAAACACAATAATAAATAAGTAGAAAAAATATGGCACAATAATGACATTACTAAGAACAGGATGTCAATCTTAAAATGAGGAAAAGACCAGGCAAGTACTGGTTGCTCCCAATGTGTGACAAGAATCTTTAGAACTCTTCATATTTCATATGAATGGGGTATTAGGTAGAAACCTTTTTAAACAACAAAAATCATTCTCATAATACTTATAATTTCAAGATATATTTGGCACAAAACAAACAAACAAACAAAAAAAAACAGAGTACATCAACAAAAGAACAGCATCACCATGGCGAAACATGGAGATGGCAGCATTAGGTTTCAGGGCTGCTTTTCTTTAACTGCACTTGAACCTTCAAGTACATCGAATATATAAAATACAGCATAAAAAGATCAACATAGAATTTCATGAGCAGGTTTAGAAAAAATACAGATGATCCCCAACTTACAATGTGCTTACATCCCAATAAACCCATTGTAATACTATACACCCAATCTACTGGAAATGATGGCTTAGTCTAATCTACCTTAAACATGTGTAAAACACTTATGGTCGCCTATACATGGGGAAGAAATCCTAACACAAAACCAATTTATAATAAACTGTTGAATAGCTCATCTAATTTATTGAACACTGTAATGAAAGTGAAAGACAACATTATTCACCATTATCTTACAGAGCTGACTGTGCCCAATAAAAAAGGTAACACAGTACACTGTTGTTTTTCCTTTTAACTGCAAGGCTACCTGGGAATTGTGGCTTGCTGGACTCATCCAGCATCATAAGAGTGTACAGTATCACGTATCTAGCCTGGGAAAAAATTCTAAATTTGAGGTATTATTTCTACTGAACATGTCCTGCTTGTTCAGTAGAAACTAAGACATAGAAAGACAGAAGAAACATTTAGGTTTCTACAGTACAGTATGTCTTCAATTGTGAAATAACACTGGTGGATTTTTCATGTTGGTGTTTACTATTGGCCTTTTAAAAAATTTTCAGTTCATGCTTAAAAACTTATTTAAATTAACTTCTTTGCTCACAAGCCCTCTGTGTTTCTCTGAAATACATTGTTAGCACACCGATTTAGTCCAGCACCACTAAGAAAGCATTTCACAACACACAAAACTGATGCTGATAATGATAGACCTTGATAGTTGTTTGTCAAAAAACATTGACAGACTTGTATCATTGTTTAGCTCCTTTTGCTTCCTTTAGCTCTTACTTACTTCATACACTCATACCAGCAGAAACCTGTTTTACTTGTTTGTCTCTCTTCCTTAATCTCTCTCTCTGTCTCTCTCTTGTGCATATACACATACACAATCACGTCTTCTAGCTTGTCATGACTAGCTTAGAAGACTGCCGCAGAGTTAATTTTTAACTAAAGAAAGGAGGATTGAACCTGCCTTTGCTGCGTTTGTGTAGCTTGGCCTATTGAAACTAGTAATTTCACAACATACAGGCTTCTGCCAGTTCCAGAGTCTACTGAATCTTGCGGGAGGACTGACAAACATTAAGTGTAATGGGTAAGTCTTTGAACCGTTTATGAATGAAATAATTTAAAAGTGGATTCTTCTTGTATTTTGATAGAGTGGTATAGCTATTTCTATACTGTATGCAATACATAGACAATGGGTCAGTAAAATATATAAGACAGCTAACGAACATGTGTATAGTTGTTTTCATTTTGTTGTTGAGGTTGTAGATATTAAGAATAATATGAAGCACATTTTAAGATGAATAAAAAATTTAGTTCTTCTTTTTAAACTTGTTTCAATATAATTAAAGGAAAAATGGTCAGTTACATGTGTTATATGTTAACTCGTAATGTGTTTATGTGTCAGTAATTTTGTGTGCTGAGATAATTTGTCAAAAAGTAATTAATCTTAAGTTATAACCAATAAAGTAATGATGCATATAAAAAGCCTTTAATAACTGCCTTAAAAATAACAAAAATTTAAAATGAATGTATTTCTGGATCACGTAGTGAATTTTTTTCTAATTTTCTAAATTAATTTCTAATTTTGTATTAACACCATCATGGCTATCCTACAGTATAATTCTCATAAGAAATGCATTCTCTCATGTTACCAGAATCTCTGGCTGTTCACATTAACCCAAGTCCAAAATATTTACACTATCACACTACTACACACTTAAAAAAAAAAATAATAATAAAAAATACATTGGTTTGTGATTGAATATTCTTTTTAAGTGAGAACTTTTAGTTTTGTCCTGTGGAGGTGGAACACATATGTTTAATGAGATTGTTGACTTTCCCCTCTCCAAGTGACTCTAAGAATGGATATTTCCCTACTGTGATTTAATAACATAGCAGGAGAGAAGATATTTGTTAAATTGTAAAGTTCACTTTATATGTAAAATAACTTCCTGCAAAGTCCTTGCATATAAGACTACAGCTGGTGCAGTTAAAATCCAGAGTGAAACTCCACCTTACATACCACATACCACATACCTTCTGGCCTGTTGAAACACATTACTGTGCAAGCAAAGTCATCTACATGTTTAACACAGGCCTGTTTTGATTTGGCATAATAAGATAACATAATTTAGTACATTGATGCAGGCTACAACTAAAAAGCATATATTTAACATATTGACTGAGGCATTAAGTAGGCAGCAAAAAAGATTACATTGTATTTTACTACAATAGCAGTTACAGCAATGACACCAGCACTGAACATGGCAGTAAAATTAGCTTTAGCAACATGCAAAGTTAATTATTAGTATTTCTACTGATATACTGATGAATTCTCCATACTCCTGTCTATCTCAGAGGTGCTAGTGATTTTAGATTTTGAGGGAACGATGGGGGATGAGATAACAATTCGTGCTGGTGATGTGGTGAAGAATGTGACCATGTCCAGTGAGGAGGGCTGGCTAGAAGGAGAGCATCGCGGAAAGAGGGGCATCTTCCCTGCTAACTTTGTCAAGGTCTGAACTCTTTAATTTTTGTTTAGCTCTTTTTGAATTCTTGCCTGCTAATGTCCAACTTCTGCCACCTCAGGAGGTGCCTGTTCACTTGAAAGGAGACAGTAAGAGGGAGCCACGGAGCCTGAGAAAACGTATGAACTTTTTACAGTATTTCTTTTTCCGGTGTAGCCGCAACAAAACACTTAAGCATTTAGTAGGTCAGGAACTCATGCCGTGATAACATGACAACACTTAGACCACATCCTTTCACGACAGTAGAAAAAGTGTCACTTATAAGTGAACAAACAATTCTATAAAGTCCACTGTCATGTGGCAAGCTCTTTGAGTGTTGGACTTTCTCTGTCTGGTAATAATTTCTCTGAAAATTTAACATTTCAGCAAAGGTGATGAAGGAACAGTGCAGGAAATGTGAAGTAATTTACACCTACACACCAACGCACCAAGATGAGTTGGATCTAGTTGCTGGGGAGACCATAGAGATCATCAAAGAGGTAGGTTGTAACATGCTTCTCTAAAGATTTCCTATAGCAAAGAATGATTCTTAATTCTTTAATTTACTATTTTGTTATCTCCTGCAGTCTATCCATCACATAATTTAACAATGTGACTGAATGTCGCAAGTCAGGTCACTAAATAACTGCTCTTTAAATTAGTATCAGTATACATAATTTATTAAACAAATTTTCGATAACCAATTTATCCTGGTCTGATTCATGGTGTATCTGGAGCATCGGCGCTCAAGGAAGAAATACACCATACAGTAGATGCAACACACACACACACACACACACACGGATACGTACACGTGTGGGAAAGGTGTTAGAAAACTGGAAAACTCACTCGCCTGAGCACAGTATCCTTAGTACAGGATTGAATCAGAGGCCCTGTAAGTGTGAGGAACATTATCTGCTGTATAATCTGCATTATTATATTGTTAGCATATGTATGTACCAAAACTTTTGGGTACAACTGAGTGATATGTTATTGGACTTTGATTTTGTAATGGTGATAAATCTTAATGTTTTAATGCCATTCCTGGCCTTCTTGTGAATCTGCTCACAGATTGAAGATGGATGGTGGATGGGGAAAAAGTGTGGAAAAATAGGAGCTTTTCCATCAAACTTTGTGAAAGAAATTTTTGTCTGTCCAAAAGGTTTGGTGATAGTTTTTAACATTAAATGCAATATGCCGTAGTTTAGGTATTTTAATCACATTATTAATTCAAGACGCTGCTACATTCTATTTTCTTAATTATTTTTTTGTGATTTGCAGATGTGAAAAGCAGAGCTAAACTCTCTGATGCCATCTTCAGCAAAGAGGTACAGCACACTGTAGCACTGTTGAGAAAAAGTTATGTTACCAAAACACATTTAATGAATATGTATTGTTCATTACAGGAAGCACAACCGCAAAGAGCAAGTATACGTAAAAAGACAAACAGTAAGTAGTATCTAAAATACCAGCTAGGTTGTACATTTTATGTAATCCTGTTTGTCCAGTTCTGATGACTCAATCACGTAAGCATGAAAAATGTAACTCCATAGGTGTATTCTGTTGGGTGGTGCATTTAGGGATGCTCTAAAGAATTATCTAATACCACTGAGGTATTAGCTGGAATTCTATTTATAAACTAGTTCTTATGAACCAGTGCTTCTGAATGATGATGAATCTCAGTCTGGTCCAAATGCATTTGATGTATTAAATCTGACACAATTTTCCCTGCTTCCGTGACTAATAAGCTACAGTAAAACCTCGGATTGCGAGTTACGCAGTTTGCGAATGTTCCGCAAGACGAGCAAAGATTTTAAAATAAATTTTGACTTGGAAAACAAACAAGTCTTGGTTTATGATTACCGAGTATCATGTATCACGCATGCGCTTCTTGTTTTGACGCCGATCGTCACGTGATCACAACTGAGCCAACGGTTTTTCTCTATTGCCCTGCGGAATTGTGGGTAATCGTCTCCCCTGCTGGGTCTTAGTGCGCGTCTCTCACTGGTTTAATCAACATCCGTGCACATGTGTACTGTTTACTATAACACTGTGACCAAGTCTGTGCGCGTAAAACATATTTTATTTTGTGTCTGTATGTGTGTATGTAAAAGCAAGACTCATTAGAGAGGTTAAAAATAAATTTTCTCTCTCTGCTCAAGGCTTAGCCTGTACTTTATGTCTGTGTGCGCGCGCGTCATTGGACACCTTGCCTCCCCCCCCACCCAAACACACACACAGACCCCACCTACTTTCGCCTTCACAGACAAACAGACACAGACACACTCTTTCTCTCTGCTTTACACAGAAACACTGCTCTGTCTCGATTCTTTTCAAAGGTAAAGTGCAGGTTAATTTGTTTTATTTTTACTTTACGGCAGTGATTTCGTTAATGTGTCACTCAATCGAGTGTCATTAGAGAGATTTCTTGTTTATTTTTTCGATAAAACAATGTTTCTGTTGTGTGCGCGCTTGTGTGTGAAAAGAGTGGAGGAAGTGTAACTGTGTAAGACAGAGAGGGGAGCTTACATTAGATTCACACACACACACACACACACACACACACACATAGCGCCTACTAGTGATGCGCGGGTCAGGTATTTTTCCAGCCCGCGGGTCCCGCTTTTATGAAATTATTTGGCCCGCCCCAACCCGCCCCGCACCACTGTATCTATTTTTACAACCC
>JAQQZT010000033.1:19766221-19792991 GCA_030068275.1 Clarias platycephalus | reverse complement strand
ACACACACACACACACACACACACACACACACACACACACACACACACACACACACACACACACACACACATTAAATCCATTAACCATTGTATTTACACCAAGTAAATCGATTTGTCTGGCATCTTTAAACTTTGGCAGCAGATCCTTTAGGTGCTGTGAGTTGTGTGGTGGGGTGTCACTGGTTCGAACTTATTTGTCCGGTGCATCCCATGGGTGCTTGTTTGGATTGGGATCTGGGAAATTGCTAGGTCATCGGCCTTTGTCTATTTTCCACTTGACAGTTGTCTGTGGTGCCCTCGTGTTCTATTGCCTTTCTATAATAGCCAGCATTGACTTTTTTGGGAATTTGTGTTACATTGACGTTTCAGTGGGATTGGCCTGGAAGGGTTGACATGGGCGAGCATGGGTGAGCCTTGGACGCACATGATTCTGTCACCTGTAGATGTATAGTTGCTGGCCAATGTTGTTTGGTTACCTGGTGGTGGTGTTGATTTTATGGCTGATCGATGTACATATAGACACATAACAAAAAGTCATACTGAATGTCAGTATAAATGTACTGATTTGATATAAAATTTTACTGATTAAACTTCAGTACATCAGTTAGCACAAAAAGAAAGTGTAAAATAAAGAAAAAGAAATTATAGAACAAAGTGCCCAGTGAAGTGGTGGATTTTGAACAAAACCTGATTATTTACCCTGAAAACTTTAGGGGGAATTTGACTCTTATGAGAGCATTTAAAAACAGCAATTTTCTCTAATAGGATAATTCACCCCAACACCTGTCTCAATGTACAACATAGCACCAATGTATGCTCTTTATGTTTATGTTCAGTAAGTGTGCTTTCCACAGTTCACTGGGCATGAACACTCATACACTCAATACAATGTGTTTAAAAGTCTTGTGCTGGGAACCCATTCAGTTCTAAGGAAAGTTAATAATAATGCACCCTTCCAATGGTACTGGTTCCTGTGCCCAGGATGTCTGGTTGTCCATTTCTCCAGATTTCTCTAATGATCCTCTCTCTCTCCTCCAAGCGTTGGGCTCGTTCCAGCTCCTCTGCTGAGGTAAACACATTCACATTGCCATCCATTGTGCTATGGTGGTTGCCAATGGGGATTTCTGCGTTGCAGTGGGTAATAGTAGCTTCCACATCTCCAACTTTGTCCTCATTTTCCTCCTCCTCCTCTTCCTCCTCCTCTTCATCACTATCTTCATCATCATCTTCACAATAGTCCTTCAGCTGTTTTCTCTCTGGAGTGGGTGGCTCAGTTGGAGTCCGAGGCTTGCAGGAAATTCGTATTACTAACAGACAGAGGGTAAGCACCAGGCCAAAACACACGCCAATTACAAAGTAGAGGCCAAACTTCTCAGGATTATCTGAAAGGTTAAAATGTATACATATAACTTAGCTTGCAGTGTACCAGTTAATACAACAATAATTCTAATAATTAAAAAAATCAGTAATGATTTATTGATGGTAAATAATAATAATAATAATAATAATAATAATAATAATAATAATAATAATAACCTTTTATGTGAGCATAGGCAGCAATGCTGTTGCTCAAAAGGTCCATCTCTTTCCTTTTTGCATCCATTCTGACTTCGTCTTGACTTTTTACACCTGACAGGACAATACATAAACACATCAATTAAATTGTTAAATATTATATAAAATTGGAATTTATGCTGACTTTTTGGTCAAGAAAAAATCCTTGCACAATTGATTAGGGCAAGGGTAGCTAAGTAAGCTGATCAGATGGTACTAGGTTCAAACCCCAGAACCACCAAGTTGCTAATGTTGGGCCCTTGAGCAAGGTCCATAACCCTAAACTGCTCAAGATGTATAATAAGATAACATGAAAGCCGCTCTGGATAAGGGCTCCTGCTAAATGTACAACTCATTTACTCATCTTGTTTGGGAAACTTATCTGTGACTGTCTTATATAGAGCATGTGGTTGTAGAATTAAGTGACTAGCATTTACAAACAAAGGGGTCTTTGTTGGCTATATAGACCGGAGGACATATGCGAAACATTTTTATTGCAGTCATGAGAGTCACTATTGGAAGTAGCCAAAGAAAGTCATTTCCTTTGCAAATCTTGATGAATAGTAACCTGTGTTTTTAAGGGATTGGAATGCTTGTTTGCTGCATTTTTATTTTAGGATACAGTTCAGTGGCACATACAAAATTACACACCTCATTGTTTGTCAGTGGATTCGTTTCATTGTGTTTTAATCCTGTCCATAAACAAAATCAATTTAAACATTGTATAAATACTTGAAAGTGTCAACACTACTATTAAGAAAAAGCCACACCCTCTTATGCTCTATAAGTGGCTGGGTGCTCAGAGAGATTTTAACTTAATCAAGTCATCATGTCTCTATTCCTTTTCCAAGTCTATGATGGGAAATTTGGCTTCAGTCCAAGCACACTCCTAGCGGGATTGCATCACAGGATATGCAGCTTCAGGTCATGTGGTCTTACTGGCAGAGATTTTAATAGGGGGTTATCGAGGACTTTTCTAGCTGGGCCTTACCAGACTTCCTGTGTAACGCTCACACATTTTCCCAATCCATCAGCGTCACATAGCATTTCCTACTGACTTTGGCCTTTGCAACCCTACTTGCTATTGTTTTCAAAGCACTACACTGCGGTGCATGGACAGAGAGGCAGACATTAACTAAATGAAGTTAACATTCACCATTGCAGCTATGCATGTAATAATTATACTCTTATTTCATAAAATTAATCAGCAGTAAAAATAACTTTTAATGATTTTACTATAAAATGCATGTATTAGATCAGGCATATTTTCCCCATATTATATTGACCAAATAAATTGCAAATGAGCAGGCATTATGTCTTACCATAAAAAGATGCCCTCAGAGTATGTTCATGATTTACCCGTTGGTTTAGTTTGAATTGTCCTTTCACTCTGCCTAGATCTGGTTTTCCAGCCTTTGAACAGTTAGGTCCTTTGGCTGGACATAGAAAAGATAATACAAAAAAAAAAAAAATGCACAAACAGATGTCAGACCACACCACAGTCAAACAGGCAGCTGCAAAGCAAACAAAAATGACAGACTTATTGCTAGATCTATGGACAGAGAAAGTAAGGATAAGCCTAATCTATATTAATAAAAATTAACTGCTAAAATAAATAATCCATATATTCATATTGCAGTCACGAAAATGGTAGGTGAAAGCTTACAAATAACATATTTAGTACTTAAAATAAATAATAGTAACAGTGTCAACATTAACATATTAGTGCATTTGGACTACCTTTAAATTGCCAGCAATCTAGACAGAAGAATGAATCATAGAGCAAAAGGTTCTGTATAGATTCTGAGTGCTGTTTTATGGTCTGAAGAGGAGCTGGTGGGAGTTTGCAGCACAAGTTGTTTTAACTGAGCCCTTTGGCTGTGCTGTTCAGATTTGGATCCTGCTGACTGTTGAAATTCCCTTTAGTCCAGTTTACTTTGTGTGTACTTAAATGAGAGGTCATCAGGCAGCAGAAGAAGTGGAAATTCCAGGTAACAGGAGTTAAGTACATACTACCATTGTGAATTGACACTAATTGTAAGTGCCCTAATTAGGGACGTTAACAGATACATTTAAATAAAACACACCACCAGTTTTTGGATTAACATTACAATAAAAAATAGATATACAGTACAGACCAGAAATCACCCCCACCCAAAAATAAATAGTCACTGGAGGCACTAAAGAATGGGGAGGAAACTGCACAAGGCATATTTCTAAGTGACATATACTTAAAGCGCTTTTAGAGGTTTGTTTTATTTTGTAAAAGGGCACACAGAGATCTTGCTTAAGCCTTATGGCACAAGCTGCATTAGTGCTTAAATAAGTAACTCTTCATTTGCTCCTTCACTCATTTATCATCAATAACCTCTTTATTCTGGGGATGTACACATTACACCAATCAATATATTTTTTTTAAGCAAGTTAAATATAGTTAACTAACTATAATAAGAAATTACATATTAACAGTATGTTTTTCAGTTTCTATACTTGTTTCCTACATGTCATTTATATTGTGAAATCAAATATAGTGGTATTTGATCATTTTACCAAACTGTCATACATTGCAGTTTATATGTCTGGCTAGCTTTTTATTTAACCATAGGGACCTTTTCCACTTTTCTGAACTGTTTGTGAGAGCACATTGAAGTGAAATTCTTATCTGTTCTTGGTGGTTTGAATCTCAAATCGTACTGCCTTATAATGTACCTTACAGTAATGACAGTCTACAACAGTTCCCAAAATGTAGGCCAGGAAATATTTCATGTTTGTCTCGTTTCCTTTAAAGTTTGGGTGGACTGTGATCTACTTAAGTTTGGGAATGGCTGGTCTGGACCAATGGAGAAACTATGACATCTTAGTTTGTTATAAATAATCAAAACTTAATAATTGTCTACTATTTTTCCTGAACCCCTACAATTTGTCAAGACTTGATAAATATATTAAGTCACTGAACAAAAAAATGCCCCCCATTTTCTGACATTTTTGCTAGTAAACACTCAGCTCACCTTTTAACAATGACATAGACACCCCTGTCTTTGATATATTTCTATGATCCTTCTTATTAACTTTTAAATCCAGTCGGTGCAAATTTTGTTATCTATCTCATCAAAAATAAGCACTAGTAGGGCCAAACCTCAAATTACTTTGTCCACTATATTGTTGGTGGAAATAAAGTATTGTACCACCCAACCCACCTGTCATGTGATTGTGAGGGCTCATGTGATGTTTGTATCAGTTTGTATTAGCACCATGGCAGATTTTAGAAGGGTTCATAGTTATTTTCATTTTTATCTGATACATTATCGGATTTCAGCATGTATCAAAGAGATACCAGCTACAAAATCTAGAAGAACCCCAATGATCTACCTACATATAATTGGTAGAGTGTTTATAATTGGCAACTATATTAAAGTTTCAAGCATGTTGAAAAATTTTGTGACAGTTCCAGTTTGTCCTGAACTGAAGTGAGCCACATGAGACCCTGATAAAATTTCTGACAATCTCCTTAGGTTTCCCTCCATCTTTATATTGGTTTGGGAACAAATTAGGAATGTTGACAGGCCATCTTACCAGACTATGATTGTTTTTTAAATGAGACAAAAATAAGAGGAAATGTCTATTACTCCTGCCATGTGCTAGAAACCTAGCTAGCAGTACTCCACTCCTGGGTGGTGCTCCACCATCTGTAAATGAATGTTACTAGCAGTCAGAGCATTGTTTAAAACACTCAAAACACTCATTAACCTGCCCTGATGTTTTGTTTGTGTTTTGTTTTTCCCATGGGAAGGGAAGTATTAACAGACCCCCTGTTGCGCAACCTTCAGCTCCATAACTGGGGCATAGTCAGGCATTTGACTTGGTTTGACCTAATTTTCTTATCCAGAGCAGATGTTTCTACAAGAATGGACAAAAAGCTTGGTATTTTCATGAAATTCCCTTACTCTGATATTTAAAAAGGGATAAACAAACAAGCAAACTAAAAACTTTGCTTTATCTATAGTAAATAGTGGTATGACCAGTATCAATTCATTAATTAAAGCAAATGAGTGTATTTGATAACTTAAAACAGCAATATATCAGAAATCAATATTACAAACAAGAACAGGGTTCTATCACTATTCAAATCAGTTCCAAGAGAAGCACAGAAAAAGTCTGGGGGAAAAGGTCAGTCTGTATTTTTGATACTGAGTTGTTTGCTTTGTGTGTGAAAGGAGGAGCAGCAGAGGAAGTCCTGGGACTGTCATATCAATTGATATTTTTGCTGCTTCCCTCAATAGGAACACCACAATAGCATTTCCTTCCCCGGGTCTGTATGGAACACTGTGTTGTAACTTTATTTTGTGTATGAAGTACAGTATATAAAATAATATAGTTAACTGCATTCACTTATCCTTAAATGTTTGAATTTGTGGTGACATATTAAGATGTCTATATAAAAAAGCTAAGTAGATCATTTCAATACATAAAATAGTTTATGGATAGCCTCTAAAGAAGAACTTTTCCTTCTCCAAACCACAGAGCGGAAGCTCCTTTTTTTTTTTTTTTTTTTTTTTTTTTTTACAGATGGTTAAACAGGATGGATAAATCATTCAGAAATTATCTGACCACATAACCTTACAAAGCTGGAACGATAACAGATTATTTCAAGAATTTAAGAATTATGGCGGTAACTAGTGTTTATCCAAATTTGGCATTTCTGATTAAGGGAAAACAACATTAATTAATTTGTATCATTACTACAACAACAATAGAAATGTCATACTCTTACAGAGCTATTAGAATTGTACATTATGTTTTTCCAGTTTGACTTCTAGAAACATGTACAGTATACGTATTAAACTCTACTATTAATTTACTTTGCCTGCCTTTTTTCCTTAACAACAACAATTTTAGATGAAAATGGTTTAATAAATTTGCATTGTAATAATGTAGTCAGCAAAAATTTTGAAATGTGTGATGTGAATTGTGATGAATTGTCAAGTATGAAACTACATGTAGCTTTGTCAGCATGTATTCTCAAGTGTCACAATCTGACCACCAACAGAGTCCAGGAGCACTCAATATTTAAGCAAGAGCTTAATGTAAGTTCAAGATTTTGCCTGAAACCACAGTAGTGCTGAGGGTGACTTTCCACTCAATAAACCTGGACACATTTCTGCAACACAAGGGCATAGTGTTTTACCTGCAAAAACATTCAGTAAAGCCCCATGACAGAACATTAGCTGCACATTTTTGCATAGGAATTCTTTTACTGCCTGGGCTACTACTGACTGAAGAAAATATAGATCATGGTTGGTGGTTTGTAGTCATTCCCATACTCTGAGCTCTGCCAGTAGTTATTTTGTGAGAGTGGTATTTCACTTGGAACCAAGTCAGACATGTGGTTGCCATCAGTTCCTTGACCCCTACACACAAGATTGAGCTGACCCTGAAGCTGCATGCCAGCTGGGAGAACAGACACCAAACTAATACTATGAGACTACCCCGCTCTTTAATACACTTCTCTTCAAATGGATAGAAAACATAGGTTTGCTTATATATATTTATTGATTATTAGTTCTTATTTAAAGATGAAACAGAAGATCTGGTATATGCACTTGGATATGTGCAAGTCTAAATGTGTGCATATGTTCACTTTTAAATAAAGAATTAAACAATTGCTTTAAATGTACTACCACTCGTTAACTACTTTATCTTGAATATGGTAATGTTGGACCCAGAGACTATCCCAGAAGATCTGGAGAATGAGGTGAGAATACACTATAAATTGGACAACATGCACACAAACATTGCCCTTATGGGAAATGGTGCATATGCACATTCACATCTAGAGCCAATTTAGCATACCCAGTCCACCTACTATAATGTTTTGGAAGGTGGGGGGAAAAAATGGAGAAATCAGAAAAAATCCATGCGGAGAACAAGGAAAAATTACAAAAACTAACTGTGAACAATAACCCGATCTGCAAGACAGCAACACTTTCCACTATCCCACGCTGCCACCCAACAATGATTTTGTTTTTAAATGCAAGAATAATTGCATTATCTTTACTATATTTACTGTAATAGTAGATCTTGATTTAGCTCTTTTACACTTCTTCAAACTATTGATGAAAGCAAAACACATGTCTCCCTTTTCTTTCCATGGGGATAGCTAAGGATATTATCAAATCTTGGATAGGTTTTGCATTCCCCAGGTTTAATATGCCTATGGAAACCTTTTGTATGCAAATATGACTTCAATTCTCCATCAGCTATATAAATATTTTTGGTTTCCTCTATCTCTTACACACATGTAAATGAAAATAACAAATATCATAATGATGCTTTTTTTTTTTTTTTTTTTTAAAGCTATGCATGGTCATGTAGACACTCTTGCAGAGGGAATATCATGGAAACGTAACCTTCAGGTGATCTCTAGACTCAAATTCCACAAATAGATCGTGATTTGATTTGCAGGTCATTCATCCTACAGGTCACAGGAGAGCCATAATAACATACTGGACATATTATACAAACCTTCATATTCATGTATAATGCAAAATATGTGGTCTGCCTTTCTTATGAGTATGCTGGAATCATTGAGTTTTCCTGTTCATAGAGCGTGTACATTAATGCCCTCAAAGATTGATGGACTAGATTGCCTAAACAGGTTAATAATGTATTGACAAAACAGCGTTTTTTTAGTAATCAAGAATTTATTTTTTCAAATATAATCAGTGTGGCAGGGACAGATAATCGTTGAGATGCATCACAAGGCACCATGTACACATTTACACAACCATTTTAGGGTTGTCATTTAGCATAGCCAATTGGTCCCCCTTCAGAGTTTGGAAGGTGGAAGGAAACTATAGAACCCTTTGAAGAGCTATTTGGACAAATTGAGTGCATGCAAAATTCCACATAGTCAGTGACCCGAACTCAGGATAGACCCTGGAGCTATAATGGATTATTTTATCTTTACCATGACCTGTAACTTGTATAGTATATTTGCATTTCTTATTTCTTGCTATACTCCGTAGGGCACCCATACCATGCAGAGAACATGCACTTCACTCACACAGACCCTAAATGGGAATCGAACCCTGAACCCTGGAGGTGCGAGGCCACATTGCTACTCAATATGCCACCATACTGCATATATATATTAGAATATGTTAAATATTATTTAAAGGAATGACCTGGTTCTAGTCCTCTTTCGGCCAGCACATGAGTCAGAAAAAGCTGTACAGCTGTCAAGACCTCTACTTCTGCCAGCTTCTTCTACTTCTTGGTTTGTCACATCATTGAAATCTCACTCACTGTGTGAATAAATGTGCAGGGGCATTAGTATGAATGGTGCTACTGATTGGAATTTTGACAGGCAGTTCAAGAATATGAACCAATCTATAGTTTACCTAAATCTGAAGAGCACGTGAACCTCTAGCACCATTGGGCAGGCAGAGTGAATCATAAAGGATTAGGGTTGGGATATTGGTGCTTTCAGAGAGTTTGTTTTGGTATAAATCAGCTATTCAACAAAAAGCAGATGTAGAGCTTGCCTTGACTTAAATAATCATACAATTAACTAGAATAAAAAAGTTAGAACAAATTAAATCAAATGAAATCAGATCAATTAGATCAAATTAAAATTAAATACAAGTGGAGAAAAATGTATATTGACATCACCTCATCTTCTCCTTATGTTGCTATATTATAAGTTTAAATATGTTCTGAACGAGCAATTTTTCAATCACTTTACATTTTTAACAGCATAAAGTACAGTATATACTAAGCCTACGCACAACCATTTTGCTAGTTTCTATAACTTCATCCTAAATGTGATGTTAAAAATAACTTGTATATATAAGGTCCTGAACAAAGAAAGAGATTGTGAACACTGTATGTAAGAAGTTAACCTCTTATCCATCAGTTGCAATACCAGATCTGTGGATTTCCATCATAACATGTTTTACGAAACAGAAGTGGCTCCAAGGCACAATGTTTTTTCCATCCAAAGCAACAAATAAAGTCAGGAAAAGGATGTTACGCTGAACCACCACTGAATACATACAGAATCATCCACATTACAGTACTGCATGCCACCAGAGACAGTACTAAACTTTAAAAATCACTTACCATGGAATATCCTTATGAGAAATATTCAGCTGTTTTTTTCCATAAAGTTTCTGAAGTCCAAATCTGATTCCGCACATTTAGCACTCAATCCAGATATTGCAGTGTTTCTCCTAATTCCAACCATCCAGCACTGTTGAATATACTTCTACTGTAACATCCAATCCATGTTCTTCTCTTTACTAGGTAAGTATATTTTAAAAGGTTTACTTTTTCTTGTTCCAGAGTCAAGCGCTGGTGAGTTTCTCTAACAGCTAGAGCGTAATGACAGATTTCTCTGCATAAAAATTGTGGCTTACAAACCAGAGAGTGTCACACAGCCAGTGAGACAGAAAACGGGAGAAAAGAGGGAAAAGGAGGAACAGTCTAAAATGGGCAGGGTTTGGGAAGAGGGGGAAGGAAAGGAGAGAAGGGGGAGGCTTTGTGTGTTGTTAAGGAAACAGTTGAAAAAAGAAAACCAGAGCCCAATTAACTAAGATTTTCCACACTGAATACAACTTCACAGTATAAGGGAATGACTGAAACATTGACTAAAATGGGTGTGTACACATTTAAATGTACTATGAAAAAAAAAAACCCACAAACTTTCTTTGTTGTTTTCAACAAAGGGTGTACACATTTCTTCTCCATCTGCTTTAAGCAGAAAATATATCTTTGTGATGAGCAAATATTATACTTATGAAAACACTCTAACTAATTAGGCTATTTTTTTAGGGTGTAGACAGTATCAGTAAACACATCTTTTGCATAATAAATAGATAAATAAATGCAATTAAAGGCATTCTGGCATAGATTTCACGCCATTTAACTCCACTGAAAAAGTAAATAAAAGTGTTAATCCATGCTGATCCCCTATTGCCCTCCTCATCCCCTATTGCCCTCTATGTAGGTGTGAGACATGAAACCTGACCATTCTTGCCTGAAGTAAGAAGCATGCATGAGCAAGTCCACCTTTGCATCACCCTGAGCTTCCTTGCTACCATAACAAGCACCACTAACTATGAGTAAAAAAAAATAAATAAATAAAAAAATAAAAATTATATATATATAAAGCATTTGTAACTGTGGATTAACTAACAAGAAATTGCAACATCTCAATTTTTATTAATTGTATGAAATATGGGGGAACTATATTAGGGTAAACACGCAAGAATGGTTTAATCAAAATGCTTTGATTTCTCCCTCAACAGTTTATTTCTAACTTGTAGTCAGATTATGCTAAAACAAAAAGGGAGAGACAGCAGCAGGATGCTTTCAGCCAGAGGAAGAAAAGGAGAACCATGAATTTCGGAGGGCTTTAACAGGATTGCTCTATTTGTTCCAGGAGAAACATTTGTGGATTTTGCACTTGAGTTGAATCTTCTCTTAGTTGGCAGATGTCAACTTGTTCCCAGGGTTGATTTACACTCCAGTAAAAAGCTAATGGGTAGTGAGGGGTAAGGGAGAGAGGATCAGGGATTTGTGGGCTGTCATGACTGACTTATCATAAACCCAATGCTCCCTTTTAGAGTCATAGAATGATTGCTCGAGCATTCCTTGTACCATGACTCAGCTGATGAATATGGTGATTTGCATTTGTAATCAGAAAGTGTTTTTTGAAAGGAGAACAAAGAGCATTATCTTTCAATACTGTCTGTCTCTGCGAAAGATATAATGAGTGCTGGAAGTGGAAAGTGAAACAAGACAGTACTTGTCCATGAGGATGAAACCAAGGTGACATGAAGTAAATGCTTAACAGTGTACAGGTCTTAAGTAAATGTGAGCTTTCAGTACAGTAGTATACTGTATAAAGTGCATGGCTTGGGCAGGACAATTTGTCCCTGCTTTCAAATAAGTGTGCATATTTATGTGTGTATGATGCACTATGATGGAATTGTGTCTCAAGTGGGAAGTGTGTGCCCCTGTCTCATGTCCAGTATTATAGCATAACGTGTTATGTAAATTTCATTTTATGTAACGTAACATAACATAACATAACATAACATAACATAACATAATATAGCATAACAATGAATGAGAATGGCTGCATTTGCAGTGCAGGCTATGAAAGATTAAAAGAGGCATACTAAGAGTGGGTTAGTAACCTCTACAAAATGCCACATATTTATACAGCAGAATATTTGTGGAAGGAATTCCATTCCTCTGTTTAATCAAGAACTCACACATTTCAAAATATAAACACATGTTCTTCATGTCTCGTCTCAACTGACATCAAAATTTCAGTACTCGTGCTAATGATGTGGGAGTTTTGGAAAATTCTACACTGCAACCTATTAGTATGCCTTAAGATTTCTGTCTCTTAGGAACTACTTATTAAAATAATCCCACTCCAAAAGACATCTCCCTACAGGTATCGCCCAATACATCTTACATAAAGAAGCATGTCTCTGCCAGTTAACCTCTCAATCTCTATTAAAGTCCACTCTTCAAGAAATCTTTGGGTGTAACATGTGTTATCTGGAAACCTTTCGCATGAATTCATCGCCTGGTGTTCTAAAAAACAAATAAATATTTTTTCCACTCACATGGATCACTTTTTGTTGTAGAAGTAGAAAGAGCTAGTTAAGAGCTCCATGCTGAGCTCTTCTTTAGTGCTGTTTTTTGGTGAATGTGGAAAGAGTTCTGGCAGGACTACTCGGAAAGCGAATGCAGAAGGAGAAGTCTGTCTGGTATAAGAGTGGAAGGTTAAGACAGGAAATCTCTCTGGGGGACCAATGTGGTCTGTCCATGTTCGGCAATACTCCCAGAGTATCAAGACTTAACCAATAAAAGGCTTCACTGTTTCCTTAACTGAGAGAGGAGAGGAAAGGGGGCGAGGTATAAACCTGAGTGAGTGTGATGATGGAACAGGAGAGCCAGTGGGCGGTGGGATTACTTAGAATGTTTATTACCATTTCAGCCAGACCTGCTCCTTCCATGCATTATGCTGTAAAAATTAAGTATCTTGGAGAAAAAAAAGAAAAAAAATTACAGTGAATGACTAGTTGTGAATGCAAAATATAAAAGGATTGGGCAGTGAGTAAAAAGAGGCAAGTTGGCAACCTTAAAAAATATGGTAACAATCAATAAACAAACAAACAAGCAAAAGCAGAAAAGGTTATTAAGCCAATTCTACTGTAAATGTAAATAAAATAGAGTAATTCACATAGTAATATAATATATAAAATAGACTAATGTATATGTAAATGAATAGAATAAATGTATATAAATGACTGAACTCGTAGGTCTTGAGTTTCAGTTGAGTCATTAATGGAATTTACTGGAAGCTGGTGCCAAAAAATTCACAATGGTAAAAGAGTAATTACAGATGAACAAAATGAGATGGAGGATAATTGCAGACAACAGGGATATTGTGGCCTCCATGTTGCTTATTGTCCATAGCCAAAGATTTAATTTAAACTTAGTTATTTTTATAAGGTAAAATAAAACGTCCAAAATAAATCACATGAAAAAACTCAAGTTTATTCAGTGTGTGGAAAGTTGAAAAAAAAAAAAAAACTATAAACCAAGAAGGGGAGGCATTGTGGTGTGGTGTTTAGCACTGTGGTCTTGCACCTCCAGGGCTGAGGGTTCAATTCCTGCCTTGGGTCTGTGTGAGTGGAGTTTGCATGTTCTCCCATGCTTGGTGGGTTTCCTCAGGGTAGTCTGGTTTTCCTCCCACAGTCTAAAGACATTTAGATTAGGGAAACTGGCATTCCCAAATTGCCTGTAGTGTGTGTGAGTGTGTTTTCCCTGTAATGGATTGGCACCCTGTCCAGGGAATACTGCCTTGTGCCCAAATTCTCCGGGTTTAGGCTTCAAGGGATAGGCAGAACAGAAGATGAAAGAAACATTTATCTAATTATGCTACTCATAGATGGAATTAATTTGATCTTTGATCCATCACAAATCTTTTTTAGGTTAAGTCTTTTGTTTTCTCTAAATGAACACTCAGGGCTAACATTGCTCTGCACTTAATCCCATTTTTTGTTGTCTATTTTTGCATTCTTCTAAAAACCTAACTGTATATTATTTAATGATATTTTGCCTTTTTGCTTAGTGAAGTACTTTGAATTTCCTCAAAGTGTAAACTGTGCTATACAGATAAATTGACTAGGGTTTTTTTTGCCTTGTCTATTTCATTCACTGTGAATTTGCCTAAAGAAATGTATATTTACCTATTTCTTAACCATTTCCTGTTCAGCATTTAAAAAAAAGTTGAGGCTTTTGACATTTGCAGGTTTACTTATTTAACAAAACAACATTTGAATATAGCTCATTGAGAGGTGAAAATAAGCAAAAACAAATAAGGGAAAAATGGCTTCTCCATGGTGGCCTGCACCATACATACTACTGATGACCTCTTACCCAAGGTCATATGTTAATACGATATGGACTGGCTAAATATATAACTTATAAATAGATTAACAGCTTTAGGGTTGAAGGCAACATTTAAAATGTTTAGAGTGAAAACCAACTATAAACATTAGTCTTAAAAAGAGACTGTATATATATATATATACAGAGAGAGAAAGAGAGAGATATTTTCATATATAGAAAAATACACCAAGGAAGTTCTAAGTTGTACAGGGTAATGAGAAAAGTGTGGTGAAGATGTAACATTTCAGAACAGTCACATGTGCGACCATGAATTATTATGTTTTCAAAGCAGACAGTGGTGCTACAGTTAGTTGGAATCTTGTGAGTTTGATCTATTCTGTAGGCCACAAAAAATTCTGCTTCACCCCCCATGTGCAATTTAACCACAACTAGGAGTCACTCTGTCTTGTGCAAATGGTAATCCTAAACAAATAATAATTTGATTGACATGGCAACATGGTGGTTTGCCAAAAGGAAGTTCAGTATGTTTAAAAACGTCTCACGTATTCCTGTTTGTTAAAGGCAAACAGGCCAATGGGAAAAAATACCTAAAAAAAAAGATTCAAAACATATTCTTCATTAAGAATTTTGTTTATATTGGTACTTCAATTGTTGGTTAAGTCATTATCCTCATTTTTCTAAACACTTCCTTAATTTGTTTTTATTAATGTTCTCCTTTTGCCCTGCAACACAACAGCTTAAATGAGCATTTGAATGCTTCTGTGATGAGAGTCAATAGGCTGTAACTGCTGTGATGGACAGAGTACAATGTGACAAGTGGGCTTGTAAATGCCCACACATCCTGATGACTCAGTTCTGCCTTTCATGGGTTCAGAGCTCAGTGATCAGCCCCAAGGGATATGAGCTGCCATTCTGACCATTCATCTATTTCATTCTTCTACTCTAACCTCTTCACTTTGCTGCACTACTACCTGGTTTCATTTTCTTCTTGAAAGAATACTATGCATTATTGGGGCCCAAGCACTATGACATCAGCCCTATGTGGTCATAATATGTGAAGGCCCTCTTCTTCTTCTAAGATTTTTTTCCAGCATCTGTGGGTTTTTGGGGTCTTAACATGCGCAAAGAGCCATAAAAACTGGCAGACATGTTGAAATCTGCTGCAATTAGGATGCCTGAGTGACTGGGCTCCAGCCATGGCACGGGGCCCTCACATGAGATTTTGCTGCATAGCACATATACACTTGCATGTATACATACGAAACACAATACACATTTGGAACTCAATGAGCTGAACAACTTTCACATTGCATATCATGGGCTCAGCTCAACAGGAAATCAGCTATTTTGGGTTGTTTGCAAAACTCAACCAATGGAAATTGATACACTCGTCCTACTGTAGATGATTTACACAATCGCCACCAATCTGGACCTATGTGATCTCAAGACATTGAGGATGCAAAATTGAGCAGGGACTTTTAAAATCTTAAACTTGTGCTGAACAGTGGGTAATAACTTCCTGTGAAGCATCATATTGAATGCGTTTTGAAGGTCTTGACATTAAATTTCCCCATTCTAAAATCATGTCATGATGGTAATGGTATGTCCCCTTTAAATGCATTTTCTCATTGTCTTTCTGGTGCGCCTTGGGAGGATGGCACAAATGCATGGGACTCTCTCCTGTTTATCAGAGTGCTTTTCACCCGAATGTATTACTAATTATGTATTATACTTTGTTTATACTTTGTGTGCATAGTTTTATTTTTAAAACCTCTGTTTAATATACAGTAGCCTTGGTTTTCTTTCTTTTCTTTTGCAGTTCTCTACAACAACTATCATCCAAAATGAAATCAGGACAAGAGTCCTGTATAAAATTATAACCAAACCATTCCCAGGTTATTATTCCCAAGAATCAAAACCTTTTTAAAAGGATTCAAATATTCAAAGATTCTTATTTAAATGTTCATTTTAACACAGCATATCACAATGTGCTATATTGTTACTAGATCCCTTTTACTAAAGCTAGTGAATAAGAAGAGGAAATACTATTCTGATTTATATCTTATCTTTGAAGCAAAGGTGAGAGCTGTGGCTGTAACATCTGTGATCATAGTAATAACAGGGACACGCCAACCTGAGGATGATAGGGGAGCGTGAGAGGAACAAACCTTCCAACTTTACTGCATCACAGTGCTGCCCTTCCCCCTTGAAAATTAGGCAAGTTAGGACTCAGACAAAAAACAGTGCATACATGCATGCACAGACACACAGACACAGCTGTGTGCACCTGGAACACCTCTGTGTCAAACTGTTGCAGTGACCTCGCTCATCATGCTGTCAGATGCACTGCCGGCCTTGGCTTGCTTCCTGCTGACTACCTCTTCATTAAAACAAATATGCTGTTTGAACTGGATCCTGCCTTTCTGAAGTTAACCCTGTACAAATCAATAATGATGGGGTTAATGTTCCTTCACCTTAATTAAAAAATAAATGCTCAATAGTAATGCTTAGCCTGTTTCTGCAGACAGATTAGATGCCCGGGGATTAGCTAATAAGTGGCATTGTAAATGCTATTTGGAAAACCTGGAACATATTCTAGTCAGTACTGCCACCGGATCCACACAATTGGACTCCTATTTAAACTGTGCAAAAACAAAATTAAAATTCAGTATCAAATCAACAATTGCAAACCAGCCTTGAAGGACTAAATTTTTTTGTCATACAGTACATGTGCTTTTTTAAAAGACATGTTTTGCAAGGTTGCAGTTAACTTTGAATAAGGGAACTGCGCAGCTGAAATGCTATACAATTCAGTTAATTGTAGGGAGTAAGCAATTACATTTGCCCTGGATACAACTCTAACTTGTGATTATAATTCTAAAGGAGGAATAACCTCAGAATAAGGAATTTCAGGGAGTATTGTTGTATTACATGCTAGCACAGCACCACAGTAAGCAATATGTCTTAGAACCTGCTTCTAACTCTACTCTTTCTCCCATCTCTTGTAGTCAAAGGCACAATGTGTATATCAACAATACCAAGAACACTTAATCATTAGTTCTCCTCCACAAAGACTGTAGCTCTTTACTTTTCCAAGCACGTGCTAACATGTTTACCACTGCTCCTTAATATTCCACAGTGTTTGAAGTTCAAGAGATAGCGCACATTGATATAAATGTAGAATTTTGTGGTTGGGAAGAAAAGTATTGTATCAACTACTAGGACATTTGAAGATTTTGTGGGTTTTTTTGTGCTGGCAACATGACAAACAACATAGCTAATAATATAAGCAGTTTCTTTTTGAACATACAAGTACATGCTATGTGCTAAATAAGTATATTTTATTAAAAAAAAAAAAAAATCTGAAATTTTTCTATGTTGGATTTAAAAGAAGGCTGCCAGCATCTGAAAAGTACATTGTTTGTGGTAGCAGCACATGGTAGCAGCACATGGTCTGCTGCCGAAATAACTAGCAATGGAAAATGTAATTATGGAGTTCTTATAAATAATAAATAATGCATTACTTTATTATTTAAGTAGATATTAAGTTATGTAAAAATATAATGAGTATGCATCATCAGAAATTGATTGTAAGTACTGTAAGTAAGCTAACATTAGGAGCAGTGGTGGCTAGAACTCCGTCACCACTGTGTTGCCATTCTTGGCCCTTGGAAAACTCACTCTGTCGAGCCCGGATGAGAAATGAGGAGTGTAGGGCATTGGTCTAGGAACATAAAAACCACAATTAGTATAGGAACAACAGAGTTGTGAAACAGAGAACAACCAAACAAAAAATTTAACAATAGAGCTAATGCTTTTACAATAAATCTAATAAATCTTAGACAAAAACATTTTTGTAATTTGTTTATGACAATTCATCTATTGACAATTACAATTATGGACATCTACGTTTCCATTTTTTCAGAGTAGGCATTGAGTGTTTCATTTATAAGCAAAGATGTGCCTTCATTACCTTTTGATAAGCATGCTTCAGTAGTCAATCAAAAACAATTTGTTTATATACCAGCTGAGATGTATTTCCTGTATTTTTGGGTGGCATTTATAATCCCCAAAACCTGTAGTATCCATATTACTGTATCTATACATGAACTATATACCATACAAACAACTGCTGTACATATAGAGATATTATTTTTATTTAATATGTTCTTTTTAATCAACATGAGATGACATTACTTGACTTGATTACATATTTATTTTTGTTACCAAATAACATGCTATTACTGTATAATGACTATTATTAAACTATAGTGCATCACTGGGCTTTCCGTTACGGGTATTTTCTTTCTGAAACAGAAAATATTGACCAGTTTTTGTTTACATTAGAAGCATATTATATTTTAAATTACTCGATTGGACATTCAATTGGCTCACATTTTACTGGGTTGTGAAAATAAAATGTATAAGTACAGTTCCCTTGGAAAAAAGTATCTGTTTTGTGTGTAATTTACGTTTGTTGTGCCAGTCTATTTACACTGCTTCCTTGGAGTTTGGAACAAAACTCTAACATGCAATAAATAACCTGGACTGGAAGATCTCTTGAGATTTTTTTTTTTTTTGTCTTAAATGCTGTGTTTCTTTTGCATGTGCAGGGATCCAGCAATCACTAAAAAAGAAAAAGAGAAATTCAACTTTGAGATTAGAACTTAATTTAATTTCACATCATTACAGTATATATTACCTTCACAAATAGACATGTGGTCTTTTAAACGGGGACATTGTTTAACACTCATCACAGGCAACCTGAATTTCATTAGTTACCTCACTCATTTGATCCAAGATCAGTAATCGAGTTTTGGGTCACGCTGCCAAATTGGTGGGATTTGCAGATTCAGCACTCAGGACTGTAGATGGTTCATTAAACTCAATGACCTGAAACCAAATGTACTTGGAACAGGGTTATGTGAACAAAAGAAGTGGTGGAATTCGATCATCCCACTACTCAGTGCAAGCGTTTTTGCTGCTAAGCCAAAGCAGGCTCTCTTTACACTATGCAGTCCAACAATGCAGTTCTGGTTTGACAAAGCAGGAGTATGAAGCCCCAGTCCTCTCTTACTAAATAATCCTGCAGATGGTTCCACTCACACACTGCTAAGAGAAGTCCCCTATTATCATCTGTTACACATCATCATGACACACGGTCCCACAGGCGTAAAGAACAACACTAATATAACAATAGAGAATCAACTGATTCATAAGCGGATTATTTGAGCTGGTGGTGCCATCTTTTTACAAAATTATATCAATATAATTCGCAACTACCATCTTAACAGGCTTGCTTTATGAAAATGACAGCTAATATAATAAAGGGAAAATGCATGTAGCAATAAGAACATTCAGATGTCTCACAGAACTAGAGCTGGTAGAGAGACAAAATGTATCACAGAGCCAGCTGGAACCCAGGCAAACCCCCTGCATGCATCACTGATCCCTGAACCTACTGGCCCAGCTAAGCCCACTGCCATGTTTCCTTTCAAACCATAACATGCACATGTTTATGACTCATTAGTTATGAGCCACATGGGGAAATTGGTCTATCAGTGCTACTCTGGAGGGATTAATATAAAGCTTTAGGTAAATGCAAATACAAAAGTACCATAAACAATTAATTTGTACTCTATAAACCTAAATGTTATGCATTTTTGTAAAGTTATTTAAGATGTAGACTTTGTCCTATCATTTAGAAAAGTGGTAAGTTTTATATGTAACAAAACATACTTTTATATTCTAAAGCAGATATGTGTACATCTGTGTTTATATCAGAGTTTCCCCCTCCCAGTTTTTTTCTGTTTACCTATCTTTCTCTCCAGATTGAATGCCAGTTCCCACCAGAAATTGTTTATGTCAAAAATTTTTGCATTGTTAACATTTGCTGTATCTGAGTCGATGCCTGATATGCAGCTGTGTCAAACGTTTGCATACCCTCATTGCCTGATAATGCAAAATCTTTCTTTTCTTATTTAAGGATAGTGTTCACATGAAGTCATTAATTATCACATAGTTGTTTGACTCCTTTTAAAAAACTAATGATAACTGAAATCACCCAAACAATGCTGATCAGAAGTTTACATATACTTGCATGCACACACAGGTTTAAGTGGCTATTAAAAGGAAGTTTCACACCTGTGATTGATAACTGCTAATTGTAATTAGTGTCCCTGCATAAATAGTCAGTGGGTTTCTCAGCTCATGACTTGGCTCGATACTGCACCACATGAAGCAGGAAATGGATATTAAAAGATATCTCAACACTTGAAAATGCCAGTCACTTCTGTTCTAACTAATAATAAAAGAGGTTATAAGAGTTTCTGTTGATACTAAGCCACGGTCAGGTAGACCAAGAAACATTTCACCCTCTACTGCCAGAAGAACTGTTCAGGATGCAAAGAAGAAACCAAACAACTTCAAGAAAAATACAGGCTGCTTTGGAAAAAAGTGGGGAACGAACACAATAATGACTTATCAGGAGATACTTAATACAAATGAACTGCATGGTCTAGTTGCCAGGAGAAAGTCGTTACTGTGCCCAGGCAACAAAAAGGCCTGCTTGCAGTATGCCAGACAGCACCTAGACAAGCCTCATAGCTTCTGGAGGTATTTTGGAGTGATGAGACCAAAATCTAACAATAGTCACAACCATAAATGCTTTGTTTACAGTGAAAAGTACACCATCCTCACTGTAAAGCATGGTGGTGGATCTGTTATGTTTGGGGCTGTGTGAGCTCCAGTGGAACATAAAAAAGTTAGTCAAAATTGATGGCAAGATGAATGCAGCATGTTAGCAGAAAACGATAATTTTCATTCTACAGCACAAAAGCTGCACATGGGACACCCTTGGATGTTCTAACATTGGAATGATCCAAAGCACAAGGTCAAGTTGACCGTCCAATGGCTACAGCAGAAAAAGGGGAAGGTTCTGGAGTGGCCATCATTGAGCCACTTTGGGGAGTCACTCGTGTTTTCTTTAAAACATAAGAATTTATGAATTCTCTCAAGGTAAGCAAATGTTTTAGCACAACTGCTCTTTTAAAGTACAATTATTTCACCAAATACAATCCAACACCCTTCATACACCACCAACTGAGAATTGCAATCTTTAAAAATATATATTTTTCTTCCCTGAAAGCAAAAACAAGCCTAGGTAGTTTTAAAATAAAATAAGTCTGTGATGTAAGTGAAAAACTTTTGAAATATGAGGCAATAATTGGGGGATTTAAAAACATTCAAAAGTAGGGTGCAGTTGAATGGCTACTTTGAAAGGAGATGTGTGATCACAGCTGACACTTTGTCTAAAAGAAAAATAATAAAGGGAAAAATTCCTCCCACCTACCAAAGCTTTATTGACTCTGGCAGTTCTCCAGCCAGAGAAAAAAAAGTAATCTCCACAAGCCAAAAGAGTTAAGTGATTGTTGCACTTAACTGAGTTAAGTGACACAGTTCCATTGCTGTTTATTGATGGACAAAAATACATATTCCCAGGCTATGAAATACCATAACAAGACATGTTGACACAGAAGGAGAACAATACTTTAAACATTTTTTGGAAATATACTGTATATAAAAAAAATAATAATCCAAGTACTGTAACTTTTAAATGTAACACTATAGTATACATAGCATGTGTAAAGAATATTTAAGCAGGTTTTTCTTTATCTTTTTTTGGTAACTAAACGTTCATATTCAGACACTTCCCTGCGAAACTGCATCAGTGTACAGAAAGTCTAATCAGGTGCGGAAGCTACAGTATATATCCAGAACAGAAGCTGCTCATACTGCCTTAAACCGTATTTTACACCCAAACCTACTTTCAGGTCCAAATTCCAGGGAGAAGAATACCATTTAGAGCTGGAAGGAAGACATGAAAGCAGTTTAACAGATGTGATAGTTCAATTATTATTGCTCTTGCTAGCAGCAGGGGGTCGCTGTTTTTCTTACTCCACAATATGGGATGACTTCGGTTTTCATTTTTCCCTAGGGGAGAGTTACAGTCCAGTTCTAGTATTTCTTTTTTATGTGCTGATTATTTGTGTATGCATTTGCATCCAGGTCTATTTCTTATTTTAAACTTTCTATTTGATACTGATTTGCAATTGTTTCAGCTTCCAGTCTTGAATCTACATTCTCTGTCTTTTGTATTAAAATAAAATATTACAAAACAACCCTGAGCCAGAAGCTACCTAAAATCTCCCCCCATTTGGAAGGTGGTTTTAATTAGGGTAGGAAGAGATTTTATCAAAAATAATACTGTAGATCTTCAACAGATACTTCACTGTTATTATTTTTTTGCTTGCTTCTTAATTTAAAACATCTGCGACCTCTACAATTTCTCTAAAGATATATCATTCCCTTTGCATATTTCAAATATGTGCAATAACTCAGGAAATTGGGGATTTTTTTTTAAGATTCAGCAACCACATCCCTTTATAAACATTTCCAAAAGCCTAACAGTGAGTGCATAAAGCACGCTCACATGCACAGCATACAATACAATGCATAAAAACCCATTCTAAATTTCAACACTAGTGCATTGTATGATCAAAGTATTCATATTTCAGTTTTCATTCTCACTGTAATACCATACACTTGGCCAAACCAGAGAGAGTTTACAGAATACTGTAATTTAGATATTATTGCAAAGATGTACTTAAGAAGAAGTTAAGAAGTAATAGTAATGCTACTGTCATCCGGACGACATACGCACTACTGTTTTCATTGATTTTTAATGTTTGACTATTACATTCTAATATAAAGTTTGACTATAAAAGGAAAGAATAATGATCTGAGTGCAGCATTGTATTTACAGAAAATCAGTGTGTTTTGGAGAAATGTGCAGCCTGTGCGCCTTCAGCATCATCTCATAGGCATGTTTTCAATGAGTCACACCAGACTGTGATTCCAGCGTCCTCAGAGACATGGCCTTTATGACAGAATCATGAGTTCTCATGCTGATCAGGGACAGGCTTATCCTCTTGTTATGGTTACAGGCATTCCATAATATTAACAATACTCTAAGTTCTAACTTCTCTTAATCACTACAAGACTATATAATACTCCAGTGTGATATTTTCAGAAAAGATCTATACTATAATATACAATAGATAAATGTCAAATAAGATAAAGATACTGAACTGTCGGTCAGATCAATCATAAGAATAAATTACATTGAATGATGTCCCAATACAATAACTTTGATGTAGTGTGTCGCCAGTTTAGTTCACCCAAATAGTGTGACATGACATGAAACGCAAAGAAAGAACAAAAAAAATCTGGTGATGTTGTTGCACCTGACAAACCAACCCTCTTAGTTTAGCCACAAATTTGCAGATGTAACCCATAGACCCTAAAGACAAGTTGCACATTCATGTGGCAAGCCATTGGAATGCATGCAGTAGATTTTGGCCTGGCAGTCCCCAGCTATATCAGTCGCCTTTGCGGCTTCTAAGGATATGCTAGAATCTTGCTACAAAGCACTGTGCAACAAAAGTGGCAACAAATGAGGCCACCAGCACTCCACCCAAACTTCACTGCGGTGAAGGTGGGAGAAAGAAAGAGAGAGACAATTCCACCCAGTGAGGCTATCCATCACAATGCCGCATCCAGCCAAACCCACACAGGGCTCGTCACCATTTAGCGTAACCCATGGAAGACCATAATGAGTACATAGCTGTACTTTTCGCTCTGTGGGAAGACAGCACCAGAATGGGACCAATAAAAATAGCAGTTTTTGCCACAGTGCTTTACAAGTTGTTATTCCAAGCTAGACTGCATTAACTCATCTTCTCCTGGAAACTGGAAACTAAGATTCATCTCCACAGTCACAATAACCATGGCTTGATCCATGCATTTTTATTGAGCAAACCATTCATCATCTACTATTTTGAGCTCTCTCATGCACACGCGCACACACACACACACACACACACACATACATGCACGTATGCACGCACACACACACACACACACACACACACACACACAGACTTACTATCTTTCTGTAGTAGTTTCAAGTGACTTGTATATTATGCTAATGTAATGCCTCTACCTAACCATGATCCTAACCTCGGGATACGAAGGAACATTTTCAGCGTTTTCTTTTCTTTTTTTAAAAATCTATATGGCTTTACACTGCCTATTCAAAAAATGGTTGCCATTTCAGAAGGGTCAAATTATTGGGCTGCATCAAACAAAGAAAACAACTAAGGAGATTTGAAATGACTGGAACAGGGTTAAGAACCCTTCAACACTATCAAAACCTGTAAGGATAGTACCACATTTGTTCCACCTTTGTGGAACAAATGTGATCAAAACAATAAATCATGAATTGAGATTATTTCGACACTTGGTAAATTTATATGGTAAAGAATCAATGCTTAATAGTGAACATAAGGAACATAAGAGCATTTCAATGTGATGAGAACTCCCAGGATTGGAACAGCTGTGTTGCCATAAAAAAAAACACTTGTTACTGAGAGAAATCAGAAAAGAGGCTTCAGTTTTCTAGAGATCATGTATACAAGGCTGTATTGAGATCTGGAGTTGCTTCAGTTGGTCAGGTCTAGTCTCAGCAATGTTATGTGGCAATAAAACAAAGTCAGCTGATCACTTGAATGTATCACCAGAATATCACATCAATGGGGCACAGGCATATTCCAGGACTTAAATTGTGAAAGAGTGGTTCTGGGAGCATGAAGAATCTTTTCACACATAAACTGGACACCATATTATGTGCTGTAATCAAAGCTGAAGGTGACTGAATTAAGGAGACTTTTTTTGTCCAGGCAATGCATTTTGTTTAAATGAATAGGACATCATATAAAGTGGCATAATGGAGGGAAACAAAAGAAATACAATACAGTGGGGCCCAACATAATGCAAGAAAACCCCCAGAAATATATACATCAGCAAACATTTTTCACTGATCAGTCTTAACATTAAAATAATAACATTAAAATCACCTATATTCCCTATCTGACACCAGGGTAGCTTTAGTCCTTTGCGTTGTGGCTTCTCAGTGCACCTGAGGCTCTACTGTGGTGTCTGGCAAAGGGATATTGTCAGTGGACCCTTTGGGCGCTGTGGGTCGCAGACTGGGGACTTGTTTGTCCAGAGCATCCAACAGGGTCTTGGTCAGATTGGAATCTTTGCTTTGGTGGCCTTGGGCTCCTTCACTACTAGGCCTCGTGCATGGTGGGCTGTGGTTCACTGGGTGTTTTGGTGGCTTCCTATCGTAACCATCATTGACTTTCTTCATTGATGTCTTTGCTGCATTGGCTTTTCCGTGGGATCAGACCAGACAGGCTGACCTCCCTTGCTTTTGGTGTGAGGCCAAGGAATTTTCACTGTGTCACTGATTATAAAGCATGCACTAGCCTTCACCCTCCACAGCTGGTTGATGTTATGTGATAGTGGAAAGCTACAGTAGGTAGTGAGTAGCATTTGGTTCGGCAGCAAGTTCAGGCCCTGTATTGTAGCTATTACCAAAGTTATGATAAGCTGTAGCATATGTCTTTCATTTCTCAGCATGTACTTAACTTCTCCATATAAAAAATACCATGCGCTTGCATTTTACCACACTTTTAAATAACAGTCATTAAGATGTTTATACATTTCATATTGTATTATCGTAAAATCCCTTGTTAATAGAAGGTAAATCTTAAAACCCAGGTAATTTGACATTCTACTCCCTCACTTTCAGTAAGCATTTTGTCCAAGAAAATGGAATCAAAAATGGAATTATACCCTGATGTTTGTCATGCACACACACATTCACACACCCATTCATGCCTATGGACAATGTAGTGGCATAGGCATGAATGGGTCCAGTCCACCTAGTGGCATATTTTGTGGCCATCATTTTACAGTCAGTTTTACTATTATGTTACAATCATGTTTTCTTTTAATATTTAAATATCGTAACAAATATAACCACCTTCTACTGTTAATAATTATATTAATTTTATTGTAACGTCATAACTTGCTTCATGGCCAAAACATACCAGTATTTTTTTAAAATCAATAACACACACACGCACACACACACACACGTGCACACACCTACACACACACACACAGTACTTTCTTGGATCCCACAGTAAAGAGATAAATAAGATTAAAAGGCACTTTCACATTTGGCCCTTTCATTAAAGACACTGTTTACTACTTCAAATGATCAGATTAAAGTGTGTTTGTGTTTTGAGAACAGTAGAGAAAGAGGGGGAAAAGCTAATACAGTTGCACAGTAATATTAAGACTCACATGCACAGCTGCCATAAAATAAACTCTTTTATGCTTAGACATCAAACTTAAAAGCCAAGGTCTCAAGCTAGCCATTGCTCCCGAGGAAACAAATTGATGCAGACACTTGGCTTTGCAGAAACACATTCCAAACTGTCACTGATTAAAACATTATTGGATTTCACTTGAAGGCTGTTGTCCATGTCCCATATGGAAGGAATGCTATTTTCTCAGTGGCCAAAGTATTATTTTGTTTTAACTCCCAGTGCTGAAGAACTGACCTGAGTGAAGCTGCTGTGCTGAGATTTTCCTGCTGTTCTTTCCCTGCTGGGCTCTCAGCTCTCCTGGAAGCAGAGCATAGTGTTTCCTCTGGCTTATTTTGCACATTGCTGCTTGCATGAAGAAGAACAGCTGGTATCACTACACATACACATGTGCATGTGTGGACACACACACACACACACACACACACACACACACACACACACACACACACACATACACACACACACACACACACATA
>JAQQZT010000033.1:19750829-19766120 GCA_030068275.1 Clarias platycephalus | reverse complement strand
CGTGCCCTAAGCCTCCTGGGATAGGCTCCAGGTCCCCGCGACCCTGAATACAGGATAAAGCGGTATAGAAGATGAGTAAGTGAGTGAGTGAGTGCAAATAAATACATTTCTTTATTCTTTTCAATACCAATATTGTGGATACAGCTCAAAACAGTTGCAAATAGAATTAGACTTAAAGAATGCAAGGAGAATGATGGCAACTGGTACTTTCATTCATAATTTGTAATATCCTGTTTTGATAACCTGTCTCTAATGAGAGGTGTCAAAGCTCTGCTCCAGTAGCTACTTACACAGAAGTTTCTTACAGATGCAGGATGCACCAAATTTGGCATAAAAAGCATGACTGTTATATGACTTTGTAAAAGCTGTAATACATACAGGACTTAGGAAACCTTAAGCATCCCATTCAAAATTAATTTCGTCCTTTGCACCTATTATGACCTCCAGACCTCTGGGAAAGCTTTCCACTAGATATTGGAGCATGCAACATCATTAGGCACTGATGTTGGGTGAGAGGGCCTGGTGTGCAGTCAGCATTCTAGTTCATCCTGAAGGTGTTCAGTCGGGTTGAGTTTTAAACTTTGTGCAGGTGACTTAGAAATTGAAAGTTGTTTCACATCATGCCTTCATAACCCTCACTTTGTGCCCAGTAGTTCAACTGAATTGGGACTGCAACGCTGCAGATATTCAATATAATTGTGTTCGTCTGAGTTTGTGGCAACAGTTTGGAGAAGGTCGACACATGAGTGTGTTGTTTAGGTGACCACACACTTTTGACCACATAGTGTAAATAGAGTACACATTCATCCGGAAGATACTAGCTAAAATATATTTGAAAAATACACATAGAGCTCCACATACTGTAATAGAACAATATCCAAGTCCACAGTGGTGTTGGCATAATTTAGTGCTAACAGAAAAAAGGGCACCTACTGAAAATGTCAACCTGCCCTTCAAAGCCCCATGTTCACAGTTATTCACAGATATTTGAAGGAGAACAGTGTCACTTCTGCTTTCTATTAGCTTTTCCAAATAAGCATAGATACAGTGCATGAGATGAGGGTAATTAAATAAATGAAGAAATAGAGAATGAATAATCCCAGAAGACTCAAGGATGCAAATCGCATGTAATTGCTCTCAATATCTGTCTTTCTGACAAACAAATCACTTGCACCCTGATAGCAGCCAGACAGATCAATACACACATGCACACATACTGCATATGGAGTATCTGTAATTTCAGGCTCTCAGCCAGTTCTTCAGAGATATAAGCAATAAATCAGCACATGGAAGTCCTCAGAGAGCTCAGAACAGGCACAGTGTACATGCATATCATTGGAAGCGGAAAGACCTTATAGGCAGCGACAAGGTTCAAACATGAACCTTATAAAGACAGGAGGCTTTAATTGAACGAGTCTGCATCTGGGCCTCTGTACAATAGAAACAATGAAGCTTTGGGGTTGAAATGAGGATAGTGTCCTCAAATGGAGCCCTTGATATACCGTCCACAAAGACAGTCCTCTATGGAAAATCATAGGGAATAATCATTCTTTAGTTCTAACCCTGACATGTTTGTCAATTACAGAGCAGATGATTCAGCTTCAAGAGCGCTGTCTCTATTGAAACTGGAGCGCTCCTTTCTCTGGCTGGAGGCAATGTGCATCACAAAGCTATTGGACAAACACAGCTTGTTAGTTTTGTTATCTAAATGAACAGGCATTTCGTATTATATAATCTGACTTGGCTTGTTGCACACAAACGCACTGCATAACATAAACAACTTAATTTAAACTTCGCCTGACAGGATGCAGTAGATTCAAAGATACTGTATTTAGAGAAAAACACTCAGGCATTCTCAACTCCTGCCAATTTTCATTTAAAAATAGAATTCACATTACATCCAGACAGGCTAACAACTCTATTGTTTAAGTCATTGGAGAAAAGAACACCAGTGCTTGTCCTTTGTTTTAACTTGATGGTTATAACGATTCTTGTACTACGGGTAAATGTGAAAAGTTTGCTACTGATATTGAATGAGTATTTAATGCTATGGCATCCAGGAAATGTGGGAGTCAAAGCAGCTGAAACCCATCACTGCTAAATATGTTTCTTATTTGCCAGAAAGGAGGTGGGTGAGTCAAAAAAAATACTAGAGGCGATTCTGCCATGTTTTTATTTAGTTCTTTTTTTTAACCCTACATATTGTTTCGGTCAAGATTAATGTCATATTTCAATAAGCAAAGATTGGTCTACTGGTTAATGAGTTCAAATTACAAACAAGGCGAGCCAATATAAGAGTTTTAAATCATATCATGTAGCATATTCTAAGTAAATCATTTACCACTGACTCACAGGGCAGTTTAAATTCAGACAATTGAGAGTTAATTAAAACATTTTATCAACCCTAGCTGAGTTTTCTCAAATTAAACTTTGTGGCGCAGAAGTGGAAACTCTTAAGTCAGCAACTCACAATAGATTACCAAGATGCATACAAAGCATTTTGTCGCAAACATGTTCAACTGAATAACAGGATATCAGGTGACTGAGTGATATTGCTAACCTCCATCTTTAATATGGTGACAGTAGTAGGTGGAGGAAAGGGAAGTGGGTAGAGGAGGACTGTCATTCAGGAAAGTCTGCAAGCATTTAGCCGGCGGCTCAAAGCAAGCCACCCCAAACGCATATAGTAGTTGCAGGGATTTCAGGTAATAAGAGTATTTTCAGGAAACTCATAAACATTATCAATATAAACCAATCACCCAATTATTAATACACAGCATGTCCTTGACTTACATTTTTTGTTTGGTATTTGCATAGTTCTTAATGGAATACTTTGCATAAAATATTTCATTTTTTCCCCAGAATTTTGTCACTTGCTATTCCCTCCCACCAGCCTGATCTCTTCTGTCATGATACCAGCCAAGCAGGGTGAAGACTTGTTTCCATTAAGACATGAAGCTACCCAACCAATGTGGGCATTTTTACAGAATTGTGCATAATACTGTTGGAAATCTTGGGACTCACCTCCACTTTAATTTATATTCCATTATATGATTTGTGTCACTATATTTTTCTTCTTCTTAGACTATTTTAGAAATTGTACATAATGGCATTAGTGTCTAATAAGGTACTTTCTTATATACTTTATACACGTTTGCATTTTGTGTCAACTCTGCCAATTTACTATATATAGACATCTAATCTATTTTCCCCTCACTGGAAGAAGGAGCCATAAGCAGCTCTTGATGTACTCGTACTGGGGAAACTGAATCCTTCCTGTTGGACCATCAGGTACATACTAGTGAGGAAAAGACATTTGTCTTCATGCCGAGTGCCTGCTCAGGCCTTGCAGAGAAAGCATGTGCTCATTGGTCCTCCCACACACTGCTCACTGAAGTGTAATAAACTCCACAGCTGGACTATTACAGATCTCTTCGCTCTTCAGATTTAGGCACTTAGATACTGTATATATACTGTGACAACTTTGCAATAGAATCCAGTTATGTATTTTAATTTCCCAGCTATATAAGGTATATAGACACATACAAGTGCATCTCAACAAATTATATATATTAAATATATAGTGAAAAGCTGATTTATTTCAGTAATTCAATTTGAAAAGTGAAACTAATATTATATAGATTCATTACACACAGACTGATTTATTTCAAGTCTGTGTGATTATGATGATTTTGATGATTATGGCTTACAGCTAATGAAAACCCAAAATTCAGTATCACAATTGGAAGATTGGAACATTGTGAAAAAGTTCAATATTGGAGACTCATGATGTCACACTTTAGTTAGCTAATTAACTCAAAACGCCTTAAAGTTTTTAAAGGACTTTTAAATGGTCTCATTCTGTTTCACCCTGCACATTAAGGGTAAGACACAAAAGGTAATTGCTAAAGACGCTGGTTTCACAGGGTGCTGTATCCAAGCACATTAATGGAAAGTTGAATGGAAGGAAAAAATGTGGAAGAAAAGGTGAACAAGCAAACAGGGAAAACCACAACCTTGAGAAGGTTGTGAAACAAAGCCCATTCAAGATTTTTGGGGTAGATTCACAAGGAGTGAACTGCAGCTGGAGTCAGTGCTTCAAGAGCCACCACGCACAGACGTTTCCCGGACATGGGCTACAACTGCTGCAAGGTAAGTGCAGCCATCTACCAGGAAGTTTTAGAGCACTTCATGCTCCCTCAGCTGACCAGCTTTATGGAGATGCTAATGCAAAAACACTAATACCTGGTTTAAGGACCATGGGATACCTGTGCAGAAACTCGCCTGACCTAAGCCCCATAGAGAACGTATGAGGTATTGTGAAGAGGAAGACGCGAGACACCAGACCCAACCACACAGAAGAGCTGAAGATCGCTATCCGAGCAACCTGGGCTTCCACAACACCTCAGCACCTCAACACCTCCATGCCATGCTACATTGTTGCAGTAATTAATGCAAAGGGGGTGCCCCAACCAAGTACATATACTGTAAATGTGCTGTACCTGTTCACACTTTTCAGTAGTCCAACATTTGTGTTAAAAATATATAATTTTTTTGGTTTCAAGCATTATTCTAATTTTCTGAGATACTGAATTTTGGGTTTTCATTAGCTGTAAACCATAATCATTCAAATTAAGAGAAACACTTTACAACAGTCTATGTGTAATGAATCTACATATGAGTTTCACTTTATGAATTGAATTACTGAAATAAATCTATTTGTCAATGATATTCTAACATATCGAGATGTTATCGAACACCTCTATCGATCCATCCATCCATCCTACACCTTGTTTCATATAATTTGGCACCGTGTTCTGGTTTATTATTTTTTTTACACTTGTGCAAAATGAGAATTTTTTAAAATTATGATTTATGGGGTGTTTTAAAAATAACTTGATTCCCTAAAATACCAAGCACATCCTGGGTTACATTGGTATTCCACTAGAGGGCACCTTATAGAAGGTACTAGTCTAAATTGAGAGAGGCAACACTGACTTTATAGATGTTAATATCTTCTACTGATTTAATCGGTCTCCGTCAAGGAAACACAAAACACATACTGAATATGTAATGCCTCAGTTTGTTGGCATGGTTTTCTAAACACACTGCCTGAGTCCAGATCACTTGCTCTTTTATAACAATTTTATGAGTACGTATTTACTGAAGAGAGAGAAGGAAAAAAAGCTTGGCCCAAGTAAATTTGTGATAATATTATATAAGCTGGTAAAGTGTCATATTTGGATGTGACTGGACAAAGATTGCATTGTACACAATGCCTTAAATAAAATTATGTGATGTATGCAGTCAAATGTATCAATCAGACAGTGAAGTAATCCAACATGTTCCATATCAAATTTATTGCTGACATGCATGTAGAGATTTTATGAAGTACAAAAATATGTCATTTATACAAATTTGTTATCTCTGTACAATTACCCAGTTTCTTCTCTGATATCCATCCGAACAAGCAGCTTACAACACCGAACATTTAGGCTTTTAACTAATTTTACACCATTTTCCAGTTTGCAAACATGTTTTTATATGACAGGACAGGAAAAGAAAAATCATACCCTAAAACAAAATGACTGACGTTAAAATAAATTCTCCCAATTTAGCGCCGCCGAGATGAATCATCCTCCATTTTTTATTTATATATTTTTTAGTGTATTTTCAACTAGATTACAAATGCAATTTACTTAAAAACAAACCTACAGCCACACCCGAATTGTCTGGCAACTTAAATGCAGTGATAATGTGGCACATCCTGCAAAGTCCAAGTCATGCATTACTTAATGTATAAAACATAGCTCAACAACCATAAATGTCATGCTGCAAATACACAGCTTGGCCTTGTAATGCCAAGGGTGCTACAAAAGGGGGGGGGAAGGGTGTGTGTGTGTGTATGGTTCTGTTACGACACGGGGGCATTCAACAATTATGGCCTACTAGGTTAAAGTCTTGACTATATAAACACTCCACCAAGTCACATAGTAAAGCCACAGCTATGTGGTAAAATTAGAGCTGGGGATCATTACACTACCTTTCTTCAGAGAATTATGGATGCAAGTAGCCTTTAAATTTTAGTGGGGCCCAAAAACTTAATGCCCACAAACAGAACTCAAGTAATCTACAATACTGCAATATCTTAAAAAAAAAAAAAAGAAAGAAAAAAAAAAAATTCACATTAAGGTGGGAGCGCACTAATGCTTTCAATAGCGGCAGGCAACATCACTGAAATAAAGACTCCTCGTGTCAATGCCTCGGCGTAATGCTGCTTGATGGCAGCAAACTTGTATAGCTACATCAGGATGGTATCTGCACACGGGCAACTGGAGTGTGTTGTATTAAACTTGCAGGATAAACTCTACATAATTCCTTAATGTCACATGTGCTTTAATTTCATTTGTCTAAAAAAAAAAAAAAAGCTATGCGAAGTCAGTCTTGTTATTAATGTAGCTTAATAAACCATCAGGATTGTGGCAGAAGAAGAAAAGAAGGAGGGGGGGGGAAAAACAAAAAACCTTCAATCGGGATTAATGGGCCAAAAAAAAATAAAAAAAATTCTCACAGCAATACTTTTAGAACAGGATAATGTGATGTTATGATACTTCACACCTTACAAGGATAGAGGCAGTGTTCAAAACATATGGAAGCAAGACTGTTTTGTACACATTGAATAAATAAAATTGAACACCCATAAAAAATTAACCAAGCAAAGCTAAAACAGTTTCATTCATGCTTTCAAAATTGCTTTTGCACTTTAAAAACTGAGCACAAAACAAAAGAGACAAACTACCATTGAGAAGCTCAGAGGCCTACAGTACTGTATTATGTTTCCCCCTAATATTAGTGAACCAGGCAGGCCTTCACAAGCTAAGTCACAGGTTCAAAGGCTGATGCAAGACAACCACCTGTTTACTAAAATATACTAGACCACCAAAAGGTACAAAATCATCACTCACTGTGGAAATCTGAATCTAAGGCAAGATATTCTGTGGCAATGATTTTTACAAGTAACTTAGATTGGAAAACAGTCTGAGAAGATTGTAAATGTTTATATCCTATGACTTTGTCAAAAATGATTAGGAAAACATAAAAAGTGATCAATGTATCAAGAGAAAGGAGCTCAAAATCTTTATTTACATGATGAATAAAGACAATGGCACTAAAAATGGAAGATGGGTCTTAGGCTATGTTGTGTAAAGCCCAGATTCCTAGGTTTAGTGGTCATTCCCCACGACAATGACCAGAAGGGCAGCCAAGGTTTCTGCTTAATATGGTGTGGCGGAAAAGGAGTGCTGGCTTGTTTTCAAATGGGCAGCTCAAGATGTTGGCTGTGGTAACTGCAGGGGTGGTGAAGAGATTAAAGCCTGCACTTCCGGGGCTTAATGGAGCTTAAACTTCCACATGATTGCAGCCTCAGCCATCCTGCTTCTGACAGCTTTATGTCATCATCTCTGGTTGCTCTGGGAGCTCAAGTAATAAGTAAAATGAAACCCAGAAGGCATGTTATTTTAAAATTAGGAAAAAATCACACATATTAAAGACAACTCCTTCTTTGGACAGAGCTGGGAAAAAAAAAGAAAGAAAGGAAACGCTTTGGGGCAACTGCAGTGGCCTGCATCTTTAGCTGATATAGGAATATCGTACCTCACAGGACAGCAGATTGCAAAGCAGCAGATTTTGGAACTATTTTTGGCATCTAGATTTTTATAAAAAAAATGTACAGCTGCCTGTGAATGCCCAATCACGCAAGGAAGGCCTACAGGATCCTTGTGTTATAGTATAATTTTTAAAGTGAGGAATCAACAATAAACTATAAAAGGGCAGGGTATTAAAAAAACAAAACAAAAAAAAAACTAACGTATTTAAAATGCTACCGTTCTAACAGGAGAGGGGAGCAAAGCTTATTCAGATTATGAAGGGAGATTATGAAATAAAAAAAATTAATAATCGCTGGTTTTGACATGCCAGAAGTCTGTAATAATAATAATAATGCTCTTCACCTGTGCTTGTGGTCATATCCCCACATTAAGATATCTTTTCAAAACTACGGAGAGCACAGTTCTAAACGGACAGAGACAGAAACAGAGACGTTAAGAGGTAGATTTGCAATTGTGGATGCAGATGGAGCTCAGTATGGATGGGTATGGTTGACTGAAAGACTGGGGAACACATGGAGGGATAATAACTGAGGTCAGGTGATCTGAGCTGATCCCCTTAGAAAGTGCTGAGAGTAGAAAAGGAGAATGAGAGGTGTGTGTTAGGCGGGCATGTGTGCACACCCATTTGCTACATGATTCAGTTCCGGTATTGCTGCTAACGTCTGTATGGCAGAGTGAAAGGGGGGGGGGGGGGGTCTCGGTAGGGACTCGGAACCCAAAAGTCTTGTGTGTTGCTCAAACCAGAGTCACCTTCTTTAACCAAACAACAGGAGTAGATGAGGGATAACTGTCCAACATGCTGCATCTCCTCACCCATAGGCTCTTTAAAGCAAATCACACGCACATGTGAATCCGGCTGCTTGGCATGGCCTGTGCACAGTGATCCTCTACTTCCTGAGGAAGCGTTGGGCCAGTATGGCTGCATCTAGAGGGCTGACAGGCTGAGCATCGTGACCCAGGCGCCTCACTGGTGGCACACTGCCGAACTGCCTCTTCGTCAGGAAGCTCTTGGCCTCATGGATAGTGTTCTTCTCCTCAGCTAGCAACAGCTGCTGGCGCATGTAGTTCTCAAACTCGTACTGTGACGACTCTTCCGTTACCTTCACCTGATCACACAGAGAAAATGAGGACAAACTGAAGCATATAAAGAGATAACTGCTGTCTTCGCAATGCTTCACAGAAGAGATTTTTGACACCAACAAAACATCTATGCACTGACCTCCTGCAAATGCTCAGGTTGGTTGAGCTGGTCATCGATGTCAGGTACTACCTGCAGAGGGCCACTCATTGAGGATACAGAATGCCTACAAAACAAACAACAACAAAAACAAAAACTCAGGATCCATTTTGGTCTTCTTGTACACAGAACAAACCCAAGTAAAAATGTTGAGGAAACTGTATATGGAGTAGGACCGCTGAAACTACACTAGCTTTATAAGCAGGATTACATTAATTTCCATAACTACCATTTTGCTTTTTCCATTACCAATCCTCAGGTCCAAATATAGAATTGCATATTTACCAAGGAGATATTAAAAAGGCCCTCATTTCTTGAGAATGTCTCAATTTTAATTCTTCCTCTTAGCATTTCCTTTTATTTCTTCCTATTGTTGTGATTCATGTTAAAGACATCATGCCTTGACATCATGTCCATGTGTTAAAAACACCACTGAGTCACCGGCTGAATTGATAATCATCTGTAGTGATCACGCACAGAAAGGCACTTGTTTTTTTTGCTGGTAAAAGCATTGTCATCTTCACAGCTCGACAGACACTGCTTGTGATGTGTTACAAGCAACGTTGATTAAAAAGCCTGATTAAAAAAAAAATTCTTTAAATTTTCTTTGGAACTGAATGGTAGTTGATGTGAAATGTGTTTCACAGTCTTACTCAACACTTAGGTTCTCAAAATTGCATTCACGAAAATAATAAGCTTACAGAAAATGAAGGTGAAACAAAAACTAATATCGCACAGACTCTCAAGGCATCCACATCTGCATGTGTACTAATGCTGTAAGAGGCTATGTATTATGAAATAATTATTTAAATAGGACAGATCAGAAAACTAGTGCAAGCATTATATAGTCCAACAGACATACCAAGACCCTGGCCAAAAACAATCAAAATATTTGATTGAATATTTCTTAAGCCCGTGCTTCTGGTAATATTTCCAAGAAAGTCATTAGAGTTGGCCTTTAGGAGAGGCACTGTGAAAAGTAGTAGTCAGCAGGAATCAGAGCAACTAGGCAACAAAGTTGACACACTCACCAGGAGGCAATAATGTCACTTAGAGCCTCAAGCACCTCTGCTGCAGTCAGCCTCTGCTGGGGATCCAGCACCAACAGCTTACGAATCAAACACACCGTGCTTTCTGACACACGTCCATCCCTTAATGAGAGCAAATACACATCGTAAACAAATTCAATTCAACACACACTACTACTTACATATAACCATCTATATCAAGACATTTTGAAAGATGCTCCCAGTTGAGATTGGTTTAAAATAGTGTATAATACATTCATACATTTGCTTCTCAATATTCATGTAAAATTGTTCCTGTAACATCAGTAGTCTTTAACTTGAATTTTATAGAAACATCCAACAAAACAGCAAAAATCTTCCAAAAAAAAAAAAATAATAAACCTCCTGGCTGAAGCTTCCTCACAAAACGTTCAACTACTCCATTATTTAGGACTCAAAATGGTTTTAATTCGAGTACAAGATGCCAGTCAGAGTCACTCAAATAACATTTGTTCTCATTTGATGTGATAGTCAACTCAAGCTCTTGACCTCCATCTGCACGCTTTTGTGGGTTGATTTGAACACTTAATAAAGTTAAATCCTAAATATTTGTTCATTAACACTGTGGTTGGTTTTGGCATTCTGCTAGTACTTCTACGAGTATGGGCAGATTATATATAGTTTTGAGATCAGTGCAACAGAAAGTAAAATGGGTATGCATAGCACTCACTCTGGGATGGAGTACTCAGCAGCCTTGATCTTACGAAAGAGCTCTTGAGGTATGCTGTCATAAAAGGGGAACTGGCCATAGAGCATGGTGAACAGCACCACACCGAGAGCCCACATATCACTAGGCTTCCCACAGTATGGACGACCTGCAAAAGAATATTCAGCACTTATGTTCTACAGATAGGAATACCAAACAGATATACAAAAGATTATAGTTTACTACAAGGCTCAGCATGCGTGCAAAGAATATCACTGAACTACTAAACTTCTGCCTAGAACTGGAACAGGGTAACACTGCTGTCAACACACAAAACTGTATAGTTGTCTACTACAAGCATCACCTCTTTCACTACTGCCCTATTACTGATCTGTGCATAAAAGACATGAGTCAGTGCAACAGTGATTAAAAGTTGTATTAGTGGACTGTACGTAACACCAAAGAAATGACCGCAGAATTGTTACAACAGCAAGAAGGACGTCCTGTTTATGACCAACAGAAAAGCATGAGTCACTGTTAATGACGGCTCTAGTATCATAGCCTTCACCATATCCTGTAGGTGAGATACATGTTTACAACAGAGATTCAAGGTGTCTATGCCTGCAGTATATGTTCAACTGTACATATGTTCTCTGCCCCATGCATATTAAAAGATATATCCATACAAATTAATAATAACAAAAATAAAGAAATACACTAAAGCAAGATAGGAGGATAAAAAAAAGAAAATGGAAGATGGGAAGGACAGAAAGAGAAAAAAAGAAGAAAGAAAAAAAAAAAAAAAAAGGAGGAGGAAGCAGGAGGAGTTTCCCCCTCAGGATGACTCATTACGATGACTCATTTAGGCAAATGCTTCATTGTTTTTTGGTCACGTTTTGCTGATCTATGCATCCTTTGTTTTCATGTGAACAGAGAAGTGGTAAACTACCATTTACTCCAACTGACAGCACTAAGGTATATATATATTGCATGTAGATGCTACTGAAAAACAGAAGTGGGAAACTGTAATTGGTTAACTGATGACAGTTGAGAGGAAGGTAATGTTATTTCAAAACTCCATGTAAAACCTATAAGATAAAAACTTAGTTACACAGCTGGCTTAATTATATCTCTTCACAACAAGAGAGAATCAGGGGGACTTGATACCATGATTTATAAAGTTAGTAAAAACTAACATTATTAAGTTTACTACATTTTAGTCTTTGTCATTTATACATTACACACTAAAATTCTTTTCTTTGCCTATCCCAGTTTTAGGAATTTGGGGTCAGAGTGCAGGGTCAGGGATGATATTCCCTGTTTGCTCCAGAGGTGGCATAAGTGCCCAACAGTGGCAGCTTGGTGAAGCTGGGGCTTGAAGTTTGGTCAGTCAGTTTGATTGAATTATTATTTTATTTTTTTATTAAACAAAGCACACCAAATATGTCCAGTGCAACCAACTGACAATTTTAATAAGCGTGTTCTTTTGGTTGAAAGTTTTAGGAATATAAAGATATATGGCTCTGTTCAAATGGCAAAATAGTTTACTCAATTATACTAAAATATTTTTCTTACTCGACCTGCATAACCACAGTTATAAAATGGAAAAATCAAGAACAGGAATAAATTTATATACTCATGTATGATATCAGAATACTGTGAAAAGTAATCCAGTGACACACAAACAGACCGTATTCTACCTTGGAACATTATAACCCTAAGCCATGCCATTCCAGACATGTTTAATGCAGTGTGTTGGGAGGGTTCGATTGACACACTGGCATGCACATCATCTTACCACTTAGGACATCTGGGCTAATGTAGGCTGGGCTGCCTCTCTGGTCCTTCAGTAGATCCTCTTCACTCACCAAATGCTTGCCCAGACAGAAGTTGGTGATTGTGATCCGGTGAGTTCTGCAAAAACGCATGCACACACACGCAACATTCTATAAGGACAGTTGGGTCATAGAATGCAAACAGTCTGTGATTAAATTTAAAGATATATGCTGCAGCAACATACTGCTAAATCTCCTGTCTGCAAAGTAAACTGCTGCTGGAAAGAGACATGTACTCTACATAAGCTGCCTTTTGAGGAGGAGAGGGGGGAGAAGAAGAAAAAAAAAAAAGAAAAGAAGAAGAGCACAGCAGGGTAGGTATCTCTGCAACAGTTGGAAGCAAATGTTTTCAGGCCAGAAAAAAAAATAACTAGAAGATATAAACTTGTTTTTTTTATTTCCACACAAAGAAACAAGTTTATACAATTATTTTAAAATTATTTAAATTATTTGAAAATGTTAAACATTCTAAAATACAAGTAGGATTTAATATGCCAGGTTTATGTTTGATGAAGACACAGTTGTCCTAAACTTTAAAGTATTTTACACAAGACTAAAAGGTCTTCTGGCAAAACAGAAGTTTGGGGGGAAAAGCAAGAGAACAGCTACACTTGTGCACAAAAAGCAGTGCTTACCTACTGTTGCTAAATGAGCAGTGAATAAATCTGTTCAAATACGTTTGGTATTTGTGTCCGTGTCATCACGACTAAACTGACGTGGGTGGCAGAGATCCACAGCGTGAGTGAGGGAGAACGGTAATAGCCCGTCTTTATAGAGAACAGAACTAAACATGACAGCACACACAAGCAGTCCTTCGACAAACAAGTGAGTCAACCTGTGGCTTAGCACAAGGACTTGGATGACTAACCTATCACAGTACAAGGATGTGATTGGAGCCATTTCAAAGCACGCATACAAATAACACACATGCACAAAAAACAGTCTACACCAAGTTAACCTGCTGGACAAGATTCTCAGCTATGTCTGCTCCCACACAGACCTGTGTACAGCTTTCCCAAAAGCACAGTCATTGTTGTTCCTGATAGTAAACTTTTATTCAGAACTTTGTTCCCTTGGTCACATCCTCTTCCTTAGCTTCCTTAAATCTCTCTCACTTTCACACCATGAGAATGACTCATGCACACTGAGGACACTTGCAGAAGTACTGAGTTTTCCTTAGGAATGTTTTCCACTAACTTAAAGCTAAAGTTGGGATTTAGAAGACTAACCTACACTTCTTAGGGGTGTTTTAGAGGGCATGCTAGGTTACACCACCACATACATTCTGTCTTCACTGCCGACACCAATTGTTTTGATAATGTATAGTGCACGCTAAGGATAACAGTATTTAACTATAACTTTTGAAAAGAAAATTGATGTTATAGTGCAATGCAGATAAACCCCACTGCCAGTAGCTCCCAAACTAATCCTTCCCTCTCAAAGTCACATGACAATGTTCTGTGGTTTATTTTTGTGAGTAAGAGTCAGCATGCTTCCCTCTTGAAGGTCCCTCAGGATGTTTTTCTTTCCTTTTATTTATTATTGCATATGTTAAACTGATCACCTTCTGCAACTAATACCATCTACACAAAGGAAAAGCCAAAATATTGTAAATTGTATACAAAAAAGGTTTTTTAGGGCATCAAGGAAAAGAACCAGCACGGGATCTTCATACTTTAAGAGTGCCTTCACTGAAGAAACACTAAGCCAGATTCCTTATTCAAATCAAAGAGAGAGACATAAATGTTTCATTGTTCAGATGTCATCTCTGTGCCCGATACAGCCTGATATGAAAGTTTAAAAATTCAAAATGCCTACAACAACTAAAAACAAAATGAAACAGATTAGACACACAGAAGAAATGTAGAAATTTGTGGTCCTCCAAACCCCCCCTCAGCCATTTGCAAGGGACAACTTTTTTTTTTTTTTTTTTTTTAAATACTTAGCATAAAAGTTCACTCCAAGTAACAGCCCTAAGGACCCCTAGTGACAGGCAAAGCGTGTGCTCTCAGCAGGACACGAGAGGGTGAAAGCAGCTGCTTAAGAGGTGTGAGTAAATGGACATCACACTAGGGAGCTATACCTCGCACAGTGACCCCAAACACAACTTGTTAACCTCTTGCTTAACAGTCTACCATAATGACAACAGCTGTTTTTAACCTATGAGCACACCTGCATTAAATTAATGTGGTTTTGTTCCTGAACAATCAGTTCCATCATAAAATACATTAAATGAAAGAAAGCATAAGAATAGGCTTATGAAGCATAAAAGATCAACTTTATTACATCCAAATTGGACAGTCATTATAGCTTGAAACAAACCATATTGTGTCAAATTATACATCAGTCATTTCCAAACAAGTAATCTTATTTGATAAGAGCCGTTCCACAGGTGGGGTGATACAGGGCACTGGGACATTTAACTATGGCTACGTTCACATTACAAGCCACATAGGACAGATCGGATTTTCAGGTCATGATGATTCATGTTAAAAATTACGAGTGACTTGTCTGACTCGAATGAGGAATGGGTCTACTACAAAATGGCACACATTTACATCTTTGCTTGCACAATTTAGGTTAAAACACTTTATGAGTTTGTATGACCACTCATACATTTTAAACAATAGATGCCTTTTAGCAAGAAAACCCAAAAACAAAACAAACAAAAAAAAAAGCCTGGGATTTAGGCTGCTCTAGGCAGTTAGTCAGCTGTTTTTGCTGAGGCCTAGATGCCTCACTTTAGCTTTTTTAGCAGCTATTGCTAGCACTGCTAGATCCCCATATTGAAAGCTAACCAGATTAAATCTGAGTCTAGATTCGACCGGGGGGGGGGGGG